>CM042151.1:35230451-35255451 GCA_023376005.1 Doryteuthis pealeii | reverse complement strand
CTATTTTTTTATGTTCAAGCATTTCGTTAGAGTTCACGTGGTGCACCCATACAGTAGCACTGATGCGGTAACAGTGTTATATAATTCATGGATAGTCAATGTATTATGTACGTACGGTGGTAAGAATATTTTGAATAAGAATTCGTTAGATTTAAAATCGGAGGTGGTTAAGTTTTATAACCGTTAGGTGTTACATAATCTATGCGGTGGCATAAGATTATTGTCAATCCCCTGTAATTCTGAGGGGATGACCCTTTTCATACTTATGTAAGTTAGTATAGAGATATGGTGGCGATCAGTGCAGTTGATGGCCCTGAAAGTGAGTGACGGCGTTTGACCTCACCCTCACCTTGCCTTCCGAGGATAAATCGTGGGAACCGGAAGGCATAGAAGAACCTGTTCCGGTTTAAGAATAGTAAGGAGCTTTAGTTTAGTTTTGCAGTGGACGTCAGACAGAGCAGTCGGTCATGATGCTCTGTCTAAACTGTAACCCTGCATACGCGCGCTATGTTATGTCTGGGTTGGGGATTTACCGAATAAAGTAACATTAAAAGAAAATCGAAGTCTTGTGTTTACTAAAAACTAACAATGACACAGGGCTTCTGATGAGGAGAAATCCCTAACAGAAACCAGACCAGAAGTCCCCAAGAAAGTCCAGACCTTAGAAGATATACCAAGTCAAGATGATAGAAGAACCAAAGCCGACCAGAAGAATAGATGTCCAAGATATAGAAGCAAGTAAGAAGTAATGAAGGGTATACAACATTATATCGATTTGGTACCGGACGGGATAGCCGTAGCCACGTATCGGTAGGATAAAACTAACCTGTCTCACGACGGTCTAATATATAAATATATTTGAGTATATAGGGTATACTGCTATATTCGATTTTTGTCGTCCTGGCCTCCTGCCTTAAAATACGCTAGGTGGCGCCTGGTAAATATTTGACGCGTATTCGTTATTTTCCGACTAGCGGTTGATATTAAAAAAAATAAATTCAAGACAAATGTCACAAGAAATAATTCGTTATTTATCTAAAAAGACGTGACATTTGTTTTGAATTCGAATAAAAAATATCGAAAAAAATTTAAAGTGTGTGTATGTGTGTGTGTGTGTGTGGGGGGGGTAAATATCTACCTCAGTCTATATTACCAGTATTTAGTATTTTCGGGCAGGACGACAAAGGCCGAATATACCCAATTATACAATCAAAATGGACATTAAAAAGTTTTAAGTTATTACCAGATTCTACAGCACTGAAACTGACTAAATATAAAATTGAATATATATATATATATATATATATATATATATATATATATATATATATATATATATATCAAACTCCTCCAAAACAATTACAACTATTATTAATAATAAAAAAAAAAAAACACTCATACAAGGTATGATGGTGGTGTATACACCATCCAATGTTTGGATTGTAACAAACAATACATTGGAGAGACGTCCAGACACATTGACTAACGAATCCGAGAACATAAGAGAGATATCAGAAATGGCCAAATGAACAACGTACTTATAAAACACATCTCAGAAACTAACTATTCGTTTAATTTTAAAGGATCCAAATTTTTAGTTAGAATTCACAACAAAAAAGAAAGAAAAATCGTAGAATCTAGCACCATCTCCATTTTCAATACAATTAAAGAGAGACTCGGATTTTTCCTTTTATCGTCATACCTATCCAAAATTAGTCTCAAGAATCATAAAATTCCCTACATCTAACAACGTCTCACTTAGTTTTCTATATATTAACTTCCCTTTAATTATAACTAAATTACCACCAACATTTTTTACCCCACCCCATCTGGTAATATATATATATATATATATATATATATATATATATATATATTATATATATGTGTGTGTGTGTGTGTGTAGAATTAAACAAACGACACATCTCCAGTTTAACATTTTTATTTTCTATCTTTTCGAGTTCTCTGGCCAACTTTTTAATGTTTGGGTGGAATTCGTGGATTAGTCCACCAAAGTTCAGGTCCCGAGTACTTTCGGCACTTCGAAGTGCCATCATCAGGGGTGATGTGTTCCAGTTTTTTAAAAATTAAATTAATGTGGAGGCTGGTAGGAAAAGAAGAATTGATGAGAAAGGTGTTATAGGCATTTTAAAATGTGTGTACTGTATTGGAAATTAATTTTGTTTAAGGATGGTTTGTGTTGTTTTATATATAAAGCTTCTAGTATTTGGAGTTTTTGTTTATTTCTTTGTGCAGAATGTGTGTATTTTCCGTTAGAATATTTTGGTAATTAGAGTGGAGGCATGAATGTAATTTTAGGTGTTGTGAAATAGAGCTTTTATCTGTTAAATGGAGGGTTAGACGACGTGACAATGTGGTTGAGGTGAATCCAATGTATGTATTTTCATTTTCTGGGAGACTGCAATCTCCTAGGGGACATTTAAATCTGTATACTACATTGGTCTTATTAAGCCGTCTTGTCTGGGGAGAGAAATTGTTACGAACGACGAGGCTGGTTGTTTTGAATTTTGTATAATAAATAATAAATTTTACCTTATTATTCTAACGGAAAATACACACATTCTGCACAAAGAAAAAAATAAACAAAAACTCCAAATACTAGAAGCTTTATACATAAAACAACACAAACCATCCTTAAATAAAATTAATTTCCAATGCAGTACACACATTTTAAAATGCCTATAACACCTTTCTCATCAATTCTTCTTTTCCTTCCAGCCTCCACATTAATTTAATTTTTTTAAAACTGGAACACATCACCCCTGATGATGGCACTTCGAAGTGCCGAAAGTACTCGGGACCTGAACTTTGGTGGACTTATCCACGAATTCCACCCAAACATTAAAAAGTTGTCCAGAAAACTCGAAAAGATCAAAAATAAAATTGTTAAACAGATGTGTCGTTTGTTTAATTCTACATGTATAAATGAAAGAATGTTGCCCACACACACACACACACACACCACACACACACACATATATATATATATATATATATATATATATATATATGAAATTTAACATTTTGAAAAAACATATGATGTTTGTTATGTGATTGTTTTTTCAATATGTTAAATTTCATACTGTCGGATTAATTTCCATCTATTTTATATATATATATATATATATTATATATATATATATATATATATTATATATATATATATATATATTGGTTTTATTGATTGGTTGGTGGTTGACTGGTTAGATTTTACACCATGTCAACTCTAAGGTTTTATTTTATAAGACGTTTTTGTTTTATTCATTCTTGTTGGATATTCAATTTTTTTGTAAACTTTTTTTAAACACATTTTTAAGACTGATGTTTTTATCTATCTAACACATATATCGGACCCTAACAGATACTACCACTCCGGGTCAGAGTAGCAATGAAGGGGTGCTCCACACTCTCCAGAGTTCCAGAACTAGAACCTCATCATTAGATACAGTTTAACGTCATGCCCAGGACACTAAGACCCTCAGCCACCACCTTCTAGCTCATACACGGTAAAAAGGACCGGGCGGTTGAACATATGTTATCAGAACTACTATGGTATCTTTCAACGTAGTCGCCATTGAGATTGTCTTACCGGTGTAAGAGTTTTTAAATATCCCTTAAGATGGCGTCAAGTCATTAGTTCTTCTGCTAATTGCTTTGAGACCCAAGGAGATGATACTTTTATATATGCAAATTTTTCGTTAACGATTTCATGGACCCCTCCACTGATTTTGGACGATCAAGTTCCTTAGCCATATCACGAAGACTGCGCCGTCTACCATTGCGTGTTGTAGCTCGTTCGCGAGATGTTGGAAACTCATCTCGTAGCATTTCAAATCTATCTATCTATCTATCTATATATTTCGCTTACGATCAAGTCATCGAAGGTAAGCAGCGATGAGCCTGTTCTATTCTTAGGTGACAGCAGGTACTGTAAGCCACCTGATATAAAAATGACTTGAATCGGCATTAAATGACCCTAAAAGTGTTGATATGTTGCAAAACAAAACAAAACAAAATTAAAAAATCTATCTATCTATCTATCTATCTATGTTCGTATCCATTTAACCCAGTCTATACGTATCTATCAACTTGGATCTATTCGTATATATATATTATATATATATATATATATATATATATATATATATATATATATATATATCGGCGCCCCGTATGATTAGCGAGATAGGCCAGTAGAAAATTGCTAATGAATTTGATTCTCACTGGGTCTCATACATCTGGTCAGCTAAGCTTAGTAAATATCTATCTATCTATCTATCTATCTATTCAAATATATCTATCTACCTCAGTCTATTCGTATCAATCTATCTATCTCATTCTGTTCTTATCTATCTATCTATCTATCTATCTATCTGGGTACCCCGTAGGATTAGCAAGTTAGACCATTGCTAGCGAGTTTGATTCTCATTGGCTCTCATACATTTGGTCTTATGTCCAATTCAGCTAAACTTAGTAAATCTCTCTCTCTCTCTCTCTCTCTCTCTCTCTCTCTCTCTCTCTCTCTCTATCTATCTATCTATCTATCTTAATCTATTCAAAACTATCTATCTACCTCAATCTATTCGTATCTATCTATCTATCTATCTATCTATCTAGGTTCCCCATAGGATTAGCAAGTTAGACCATTGAAAGCGAATTTGATTCGCATTGGCTCTCAAACATTTGGTCTTATGTCAAATTCAACAAAGCTAAACTTAGTAGATGACTATATATCTATCTATCTATCTATCTATCTCATACTGTATGCAAAATAAATCTCACAGTGCAGTAGTTAGCGAGCTTATCTTAAAGGCTGTTGATATTGCTTTCGAGACAGAGTAGATTGTGGAATTTGTAATCTTCAGACAGATTATTCTAATCTAAGTGATATTTCATGTCTATGACAGTCCGTTTCTATGTCTTGTCCAGTTTTTCTTTTTCTTTTTACTTTCCTAAGTCTTATCTTCTTATGTACGAAAAACATCATAGTCTATTTGCTTTTTGCAGACAAATTCCTCATCTTTAACTTTTTTTTATCATTTGTTTATCTCGTTCCTTCGTTTTTTTTTCCCCCATAGAATGTCATTTGGACATCATGGCTTTTTCTTTATACATAAATCTCGTTATATGGATCTCTGAGCGGATCTGTGTTCGAGATTATGTGTATGTTTGAAAGAATGTATGTGAGCAGAGGTGGGGTGGGTCAAAGTTTAGGTACCGGACATGTATGTAAATATAAAAGGAAGTTTGGTATGTACGTGTCGACGTATAAGTCCAAAACGGGAGGTCATCTATATATATAAAAGGAAGTTTGGTATGTACGTCTCAACGTATAAGTCCAAAAACAGGAGGTCATCTATATATATATATATATATAAGGAAGTTTGGTATGTACGTGTCGACGTATAAGTCCAAAACGGGAGGTCATCTATATATATAAAAGAAAGTTTGGTATGTACGTCTCAACGTATAAGTCCACAACGGGAGGCCACATATATATATATATATATATATATAGATATATATATATATATATATAAAAGGATGTTTGGTATGTACGTGTCGACGTATAAGTCCAAAACGGGAGGTCATCTATATATATAAAAGGAAGTTTGGTATGTATGTGTCGACGTATAAGTCCAAAACGGGAGGTCACTCAGATTCAAAATCTTGCATACCCATTATTATCCTCTTAACTAAGAAACACGCCATATTTGGTTATTGGTTTTTACTGATTAAGGGATATAATTAATTAGTTAAACAAAAATCAAACTATTTGCAATCATCGTGGCATAGCTACTGCTGCTAATATAAAAAAATCGCTTGACTGCTGCCTATATTCAGCCGTGATGCCGCTGCTGGCAAATTTGTACCCTGATCGATTCAGCTCGGAATTTCTCGCGTATGACCGGTCTAATCTTAAAAATATTTATTTGGTAAGAATTAAAATAGAATAATCTTTCTAAATATGTAATTTGTATGTGGTTTTATTGATTGAGTTATTTTTACAGCGAAGTAAATAACAATAATAAACGAAAACATTTAATTTAATGATTAATTATAACTCTTTTAGTGTGACGAAAATACTGTATATCTGGGAAAATCAGAGCTGGGATGAAATTATGTTCTGGAGATGCTCATGGCGTTGTTCCTTTCAGATTATAAAATGAAACCAAATGGAATGTCATTTTATAATGAAAACAAGTGGACCAATTGTTGTTATGCAAGATTTTCTGTTTCAGTTTTGATTTGATTATTCATTGTGTTTTGCAGAATTGAATATTTGTACCAGAACGATTTATGTTGCATAAACCAAACTCAAGTTGGAGTAGTAGTCGTTTAGTAGTAGTAGTAGTCATCGTTAGTTCAGAAACAACACAGGCAAGTTGTATAGACACAAAGGGTTGTTTATTCCTTTCGGGCTCGTGGGTTCTTTTCAGAGAGAGAGAGAGAGAGAGAGAGAGAGAGAGAGAGAGAGAGAGAGAGAGAGAGAGAGAGAGAGAGAGAGAGAGAGAGAGAGAGAGAGAGAGAGAGTACGGTCAAATTACACTTTCCTAAATCATATTTAGTACTACTATGTCAAACTCATACGGGGAACCGGGAGCCACGTCTGACTACCACCAGAGCCCAGCTGAAAAAACGACCGATTTTCTACTTCTTCCGTTTCTCGTCTCGGCATCACATCCGTTTCCGACCAAAACCCGGAATTTCCGTTTTTATTTTTAAATCTATTTCTAGGGTCATTCTACGGTCACTGCTGGCACCCCGTTGTGTGTTTACTTTTTCAAACTTTAACCTTTGTTCTTATTTCTTTTTCTTCTCTTTGTCCAGAAATCCGATTACCGTTTTATTTTTCAATTCCCGTATTTATAAATATTCCCATATTTTTGTGTTGTTTAACATTTCAGATGCAGCAATGAATTTGAGTATTGCTGTAACCTTTTTCAAGGTATGACAATGTTATACACTTTATTTCAATCTTTCGGCTGAAAATCACTAAAAAATACAGCACAATGTTAATTAAAATTTTGGAATTTGCCTAGCCAACGTAAGGATAAAAGTGAAGTGTTGTATGACATGGGTTGCTCAGCCACCATGATTCCGTCCTTAAGCATCATGGGTCTCTACTCATGACCAACAGGTGGCCCTATTGAGGGAGATTTTACCTCTCTGCAGAGGTACAGTCGGTGTATTCTACAGCCCCAGCTGACCGTGTGGCAATAAGTTGGGTGGATTTGAGATGTAAGTATTTTTTTTATACGAGGTATGTCAGAAAAGTCCCGGAATGATCGCATTCTTCGATGTGAGGGGCATCGTCCACTGAGAGTTCTTGCCACAGGGCCAGGCGCTCAGCCAGCATGTCTACAAAGAGATACTGCAGTGTTTGCTTCGTTCAGTGCGCGAGAAGAGGCGAGAGATGTGGTAGAACAACGCGTGGGTACTTCACCATGACAACGCACCTGCCCATACTGCCCTGAATATCCGAGAGTTCCTGGCCCAGAAGAACATCATTGTGCTGGAGCAACCACACTACTCGTCTGAAATGGCTCTATGTGATTTTTTCTACTTCTCCAAGATCAAGGGGGTCATTAAGGGAACCCGTTTTGAGGATGTGCACATCAAAAAGGCTGTGACGACAGAGCTACGGAGAATTCCGGAAGAATCCTTCCAGGAGTGCATGCAAGCGTAGCAGAGAAGGATGGGAAAGTGCATTAGACTCCAGGGGGATTACTTCAAAGGGAATAACTTGTAGTTTGTAGTTTGGATTTGAAATAGATTTTTTGTGACACCAGTCCTGGAACTTGTAGTTTGTAGTTTGGATTTGAAATAGATTCTTGTGACACCAGTCCTGGAACTTGTAGTTTGTAGTTTGGATTTGAAATAGATTTTTGTGACACCAGTCCTGGAATTTGTAGTTTGTAGTTTGGATTTGAAATAGATTTTTTTGTGACACCAGTCCTGAATTTGTAGTTTGTAGTTTGGATTTGAATAGATTTTTTGTGACACCAGTCCTGGAATTTGTAGTTTGTAGTTTGGATTTGAAATAGATTTTTTGTGACACCAGTCCTGGAATTTGTAGTTTGTAGTTTGGATTGAAATAGATTTTTTTGTGACACCAGTCCTGGAATTTGTAGTTTGTAGTTTGGATTTGAAATAGATTTTTGTGACACCAGTCCTGGAATTTGTAGTTTGTAGTTGGATTTGAAATAGATTTTTTGTGACACCAGTCCTGGAATTTGTAGTTTGTAGTTTGGATTTGAAATAGATTTTTTGTGACACCAGTCCTAGAACTTGTAGTTTTGTAGTTTGGATTTGAAATAGATTTTTTGTGACACCAGTCCTGGAACTTGTAGTTTGTAGTTTGGGATTTGAAATAGATTTTTGTGACACCAGTCCTGGAATTTAGTTTGGATTTGAAATAGATTTTTTTGTGACACCAGTCCTGGAATTTGTAGTTTGTAGTTTGGATTTGAAATAGATTTTTTGTGACACCAGTCCTGGAATTTGTAGTTTGTAGTTTGGATTTGAAATAGATTTTTTTGTGACACCAGTCCTGGAATTTGTAGTTTGTAGTTTGGATTTTGAAATAGATTTTTTGTGACACCAGTCCTGGAATTTGTAGTTTGTAGTTTGGATTTGAAATTTTTTTGTGACACCAGTCCTTTTGTAGTTTGTAGTTTGGATTTGAAATAGATTTTTTGACACCAGTCCTGGAATTTGTAGTTTGTAGTTTGGATTTGAAATAGATTTTTTGTGACACCAGTCCTGGAATTGTAGTTTTGCAGTTTGTAGTTTGGATTTGAAATAGATTTTTGTGACACCAGTCCTGGAACTTGTAGTTTGTAGTTTGGATTGAAATAGATTTTTTGTGACACCAGTCCTGGAACTTGTAGTTTGTAGTTTGGATTTGAAATAGATTTTTTGTGACACCAGTCCTGGAATTTGTAGTTTGTAGTTTGGATTTGAAATAGATTTTTTGTGACACCAGTCCTGGAATTTGTAGTTTGTAGTTGGATTTGAAATAGATTTTTTGTGACACCAGTCCTGGAATTTGTAGTTTGTAGTTTGGATTTGAAATAGATTTTTGTGACACAGTCCTAGAACTTGTAGTTTGTAGTTTGGATTTGAAATAGATTTTTTGTGACACCAGTCCTGGAACTTGTAGTTTGTAGTTTGGATTTGAAATAGATTCTTTGTGACACCAGTCCTGGAACTTGTAGTTTGTAGTTTGGATTTGAAATAGATTTTTTGTGACACCAGTCCTGGAATTTGTAGTTTGTAGTTTGGATTTGAAATAGATTTTTTGTGACACCAGTCCACCAGTCCTGGAATTTGTAGTTTGTAGTTTGGATTTGAAATAGATTTTTTGTGACACCAGTCCTGGAATTTGTAGTTTGTAGTTTGGATTTGAAATAGATTTTTGTGACACCAGTCCTGGAATTTGTAGTTTGTAGTTTGGATTTGAAATAGATTTTTTTGTGACACCAGTCCTGGAATTTGTAGTTTTGTAGTTTGGATTTGTAGATTTGACACCAGTCTGGAATTTGTAGTTAGTGATTTGAAATAGATTTTTTGTGACACCAGTCCTGGAATTTGTAGTTTGTAGTTTGGATTTGAAATAGATTTTTTGTGACACCAGTCCTGGAATTTGTAGTTTGTAGTTTGGATTTGAAATAGATTTTTGTGACACCAGTCCTGAACTTGTAGTTTGTATTTTGATTTGAATAGATTTTTGTGAACCAGTCCTGGAACTTGTAGTTGGTAGTTTGATTTGAAATAGATTCTTTGTGACCCAGTCCTGGACTTTGTAGTTGGATTTGAATAGATTTTTTGTGACACCAGTCCTGGAATTTGAAGTTTGTAGTTTGGATTTGAAATAGATTTTTGTGACACCAGTCCTAGAACTTGTAGTTTGTAGTTTGGATTTGAAAATAGATTTTTTTTGACACCAGTCCTGGAACATTTCTTGACATGAATCTTCGGAATACGGTAGATGTTTACAAGCTTGGCTTTAGTTTCACACACCGATTAAATGAGAGAAAATTCTAGGACGTAGAAAACCATTTGTCTTCTGCCGATTTTTAAAGAGTGTAACTAGTTGACCTTGGAAATCACATTGGAAATCTGAATGATTTTTTGAATATTTAGCTGACCCTTCTAAAACTATAGACATCATTTATAAATGATTCCGCCTCTATAATTCTACTTAAACCATTTTATAATACACACGAAACTATTACTTCAGTAGATTCGCACAATACACAGAAAGACTCACACACCCTATAGTCCTCAACGCTAAACTCTCTATCCTCATGCTCCCGCCCTACAAATCTATCCCTTACATCACCCTCATTTTCGATGCTTCTATCAGATCACGCTCCGTTCATCGTCCGGCGGGCTCATTTGATCCGCCTATACTATATATATATTATAATATGTATATTCATATATAGTATATATACCATATTAGAAGGGTATGTGCCTTAAATTAGAAAAGCTAATACCTAATTTTGAAAATTAACTTATCATCGCTTAAATAATTCATGGAATTTAGTGCCAGCGCCTCATCCCTATATACTTCAAATCGTACATAGGCTTAAAATCCAACGCTGTCGACAAAATAAAAAACTGTACATATCCTCTGAATGTAATTTCGACCCAATTAGCGTCTCTATCAGCCAAGGCTTATTAGACCACGTCAGGATCTTGCTCCGTGTCAGTCTACGTGACGTCGCAAAACCCTTCTGCACAAACCGGCCGCCAGTTTCCTTTTTCCCACACTTGGGGGGGGTTCGACTCAACAAAACCCTTGCTGATATGAGGACTACCCTAATAGGTTCGAAATGACAAAATTCCTTCCAAAAATGTTCGGCTCTAACCTGCATATAAAAAGATAAAATCACATTTGTCTTGTTGTACTCTACCGCCTCTATATTCAATGACGACATTATCTTATAAGCTTTTTAACATTATATACACTTCATATATTATATAGAATATAATTGTTGATAGTCGGATATATAACCTATTTCTAACACTACATGGACTCGATCCTCACCGACTACTATAAGTAGCAAAAGACAATTGTAGCTTGGTGTAAGCAGACGCGATTCACTTCTAGACTGTATTGTCGGACGTAACTTTCACCTCCTTCTGTAAATTCTACTTTCTCTGTTCAATACACTTGTATCAAACTTTCACCAGTTTCTTTGTCTTTATTTGTGACTTTTAACAACCCCACAACATATATATATATAGAAGAATAGAGACACATGAATGAGAAAAGTATTGGTATATGAAGGTGCTCAATGCTACAATAGCAGACGGCGCATATTTACAATCAAATATTAATATTATGTGATTTAACATTCCGTTACTAAAGTTCATGCTTACTACAATCAGACGAGACGGTCAAAAGTTAAGATTAAGAAAAAAAAACGGTGGCTTGGTTAGCGTTATATAACGTGAAGCGTTATATAATATAAGTTATATATTATATTATATATATATGTATATATATTATACATATATATATGGGGGGAATATATAGATTTTATTCTTTTTTGAATTGCTGTTTTGTTAGTTTCCTTTTGCGTGAGGGTTGTTTTTTCTTAAATTATGGTGGGTCATCATCATTGCTTGCCATTTTAGCATATGGCTATTGAGATGGAATGAGTGACTTAATTTCTCTTTCTCTCTTTCTCATTTTGTGAAATTTGTAGGCACACACAACACACACACCACACACACACACAACACACCACACACACACTATATATATCACTATACTATAGTATATAATAATATTATACCTATAATATATATATGTGAGTGTGTGTGTGTTTTATTTATGTAATTTATTACAGAATGACGCATTTAATGAGTTTTTTCCTTCCTTTCAAAGGAACTAAATATGCTCATGTATTTGATCTCTAAAAAATTATTATACATTGAGCTCTTTTTAGGGCATTTATAAAAATCCTTGTATTTGCACCTACTAAACACATGCAATAATGTACAGTCTGAGATTTTGAATATTACATGTTAGAACTCATCCCTTACTACCAGTTTGGATACACTACATCTATATATAATTATATATATCAAAGGAGATGATGGTAGGTGTGGCGCTCCACCCTCAGATGCAAAAACAATCTCCTTCGTCTAGCGCTAGTGAAAAGGGATAGTCTCCCTCGCTGATTGGCTGATACCGACATTAGGCCGCCCCGACGACTTTATTATATATATATATATATATATATACCAACCCCTCCGCACGAGCAGGATGCGACCATAAGTCGTCAATTTTTCTAAGCGAGTTTAACAGCGTTTGAATTCCAGAGTTTTCCTTCTCCTAGAACGGTTGCCTAACCAAGTTAAAGAGCCCAGTCTGCCCTACCTATTTACCCTATAGCTGGTGGGGGAGCAGGATTTCATACCTTTCCCAAGGGCTATTATCGCTAAGTGAAATACAATTACCACGCCCAGGATTTAGAACTCGGGGCGACGAGTCCATATTTCCATGACTCTTACACATTACACCACGCACTTCCTTATAAAATTTCTATATATAAGGGCTAACGTGTAGAACGTTTAGTGTTTGCTCAATAAACTACCATCAGGCATCGTGATAAGTTGTGACCTTCTGAATACTATAAAATATGAATATTTGAATAAAATTCAACAATGCCACGACATATAAACGATGCTCTGATGATGGTTTATTAAACAAGCCGAAACGTTCTAATGTTGGTTAGTTCATAAATAAAACCATCCTCTGAAGACCTTTTTTTCTCTCCATATTGTTAATATATTTACATACCGTCGGAATTTATTTCCCTAAAGACGTACATATGATTTTTTTTATTCATTTAAGTCTTTTTGAGTGTATAAAACATAGTCTAAGGAAATATATATTTTTTTAGCTATTTGAGAAAAATTATATCTTTTTAAAATCATATCAATCTCTTACCCATTCAACAGTATAACTAATATCAGTATAAATGTTTACCGGCGCGTATTTTACATTCGGTTGGTTGATATGGATTGCGAATTTTACGACAATGCTCAACCCTTGTTGGTGTAACACCTCACCATTTGGCCGGACGCTCTTGCATTCAATACTTGCAATCTCTCTGTATCATTCATATATGGCCGTTAATCGTCCGTTCATCTGCAGGACCTGTTTCCCGTCAAATAGTCCGCGAGCACCCAAACGACAACTGAATAACAATTATTACAAGAAATAACAGACAAGACAAAAGACAATTTCAGGTGAACTTCAAAAATAAGGCAGAGAGGCATATAACTTGCATTCATTCTTCTACTCATTTCAATCTGCTGCTATCCCAACTTCTCCCATGTTTGTCGAGAGGGGAAACCCCCTGTTCCTTGGGACCTCTTCTAAACTGGCTTCCACTGACAAACTCAACAGCCCTCTCGGTGTCCCAAAACTCGCTAACTCGTTCTGGGTTCAGCAAACTCACTCAACTACTTTCAAAAATCTCCCAAAATGCCTTCGACTCTCGCTACCAAATCCTCATCCACGATTTGTATCTATCCTCCGCGTGATTTGAAAAGTTCTTTGTCTAATCTAGGTCGAATTTTATTGCCGGACTAAACTATAGTTGGCCCCTCAAAGTTTGTCAAAACCCAGACTCTCTGTCTGGCCAATCACACTTTTCTATCCTAATCCTTTTCTTAGTTTTGGTCGGTTCTTGACTTAGCATTCGCATACATTACTTACACACACACACACACACACCCACACACCACACACATACTATATATACTAATATAAAAGATAAACTAATGAGTCAGTTATTTGGCTCTACTTAGGTATCGAGTACTTTTTACATTTAGCTTTCTCCTAGCGATTATAATGAATATATATATATCTTATATACACTATACTCTTACATATAAATTGTTTTTTCTTTTGGCCAAATACTATTACCAATAGATTATTTTTTGTTGGTACGAATATCTTGGTCCTTTCTTCTCTTTCAAAAATTTTTTCTTCCTGGTGATGTTTGGTAGTATATTTGTACAATCCAAACTTTCTCTGGTTTTTTTCTCTTCCCAAGGATCTACCAATACGCTGTGTATATTATATATACATACTTATATATATATATATATGATACCTATATATATCTATATATACATTATCCACACTGCGTTTACTATTTACTACATATTTCAATCTACACACACACACTTATTTATACATATCTGTGGGTTGGCTTGCTACTTACTTCTATATCCAGTTATTACAGTTATACACACACACATATATATATGTGGTTTGACTTACTACTTATGTATATAAGTAGCCTACTATTTTATCTATATAAACTACTGTACCTATGTTTGTATTATATGGGTTATTTTATGCCCGAAGACATTTTTGTTTTATTTCATTCTTGACGAGCTGACCTGTGGATATATCACAGTATGATAATTTGATTATTACAAACGATTCATATGTAAAAGTATAAACAATCTTGATTTAAATCTCCCCTCTCTCGTCTCTCTCTCCTCCCCTCACCCCCTCTCTCTCATATTTCTTTCTTTCCTTGTTTTAATCTTGTCATTATGGTTCCATTTTTTTTCAGCGTTATTGTTTTCGCTCTAACCCCCCCTATATATATTTCTTCTACACGCGTTTCTTCTTTCTTATCAATTTTTCTGTGTTGAGTGTCCTTCTTTCTTTAAAATAAATCTATACATAATTGCCTGATTTTCACGAACACAAAGAAAGTAGGAAGGAAAAGTTAAAAAACGATAGTAGAATATGAAAAAATAAAGAAAAAGAAATTCAAAGAAAAAAAAGTAAATATTTTTTTTGTCCGAAAGAATGGAAACGGAAAGAAAGGTAAAAGATCAATAAGAAAAATGAGACATCCTATGAATAAAAAGGAAAAAGAAAATGTCCGAAAAAGAAACCGGAAATTGAATGAAAGAAACAAGGAGGAAAAAATGAAAAAGGAAAGGAAAATGAAAGGACAATAAACAGAAAACGAGAGAAAGATTAAAAAAAAGGAGAAAAGAGAGGAGAGAGAGAGACGAGAGAGAGAAGAGAGAAGAGAGAAGAGAGAGAAGATGAGAGAGAGAGAAGGTGCAATATAAAGACTAGAAAAAGACAATAAATAATAAAAATAGAATGAGAAGAGAAAGAGAGAGAGAGAGAAGAGGAGAGAGAAGAGAGAGAGAGGAGAGAGAGAGAGAGAGAGAGAGAGAGAGAGATGCGGCAGGGATGCAAGAATAAGACTAGAAAAAACAAATAAATAAATCAAAATAGAAGGAATAGATGATAGATAGATAGAGAGAGAGAGAGAGAGAGAGCAGAGAGGAGAGAGAGGGAGAGGAGGAGAGAGAGAGAGAGAGAGAAAAAGAAAAAAAAGTCGATCTTTTAGTCTTTTGGGGTAATTAAAATGTAGTCCAAGGAAATATATATTTTTTAACTATTTGTTGAAAAATGAATATCTTGTAGATTGACTCCATATTCGTGAATACAAAGTTGAACCTTAATTCAAACACTTTGTAATGATGTTGCTCAAAGTTTCTGGGTCAATCCTCTTATCGCTGAACGAATATTATTTTTGAGCTGTACAGAATGTCTTAGCTTATTATCAAATATACATACTTCTTTTAAAATAACCCCATAGAAAAAAAGCTAGCAAACTAAGCAGGTGAAACGACATTAAATTCATTCTAGTAGGCAAGTTTCATCTGGGCAATGTGGAACTAAGTACCCATTTTATTCCATGTGAAGCGGTTCAAAATAAGAACAAAACAAACTCGACAAAGTCCGTTAAACATATAACAAGATGACTTTATGTCAATAGAAGCTTACTAATGAGACATTACACATATACAAGAGTGCACTGGTTATGCAACAAGGTACATAAGAACATAAACGATATAGTTACCTCACACTGGTACATGATACAAAGATACTAGCAGATGAGTTATGGATAGTCCATAAGTTTTAAAGTACTACTGATTTAGTTCCGTTACGCTGGGGGTACTAGAAGGCCCCACGAGGTGGGGTTGTAAGACACAAATGTCTAACCATGTCTGTCCAGTCCGAGAAGAATGAGGAAAAGAGGTTAGAGAGTTTTAATAGGGCGCCTTAAATACCCACACGACTCTCAATCGGTCGCGTATGCAAACCAAGAACTCAGACAAGAGCAGCACCTTACAGAGTCCAAGAATAACATCTCCAGATCAACTCGGATACACTGCCAGCATCTCTTTGCCAGGTATTTTGTTTTACTGGCTAATAGCACCCTCGCGGTTGCGTCATTTAATCCGAGAACTCATACAGTTGTTGAAATTAAATTTCATTCTTAATGCATGATAAAATTTTGTTTATAAAGCTCATGTTTTTCTTATTCAACCCATAGATGGCGGACCCTAACAGGTACATGCACTCTGTGTCAGAGCTGGACCCAGAGCAGATGGTGAATGAAGGGTGCTCTACATTCACCCAAACCCCCCAAGAACTGAACCGTCACCATCAGATAGAAGTTTAACGTCATTCCCGAGGAACATGGTTAAACCTCAGTTTACCGCCTTCTAGCACCCATATGATAAGAAAGATTGGGCTTGCCATAAAGGAGAATAGGCGTCAGTGGGCGGCAGATCATATATGCTGCTAGGGCTGACAGTGCCAGGCCGAATTGATCGAGGGGCCTCTCCGACGCCCCGTCTAAACCCAAGAGAAAGCCTAATGAAATATTGCAAGTCATCGGCACTGCTTTCAGCACTTCTGGTGTCATACGATATATCCTTTAAAGTATCACTGGTGCCTCCCAGTCCCGGGCCCATGAGTCTTACTCCTCTGCAGGTACAGCGCGCATTTAACCACCCAATAGGAGCGCCTGCAGAGTTACTCGTGCATTCCGAACGAAGGGCAATGCCGTCCAACCGATCCAGATGGTAATACATTTTTAGTGTCTCATTCTATGGGTTGAATTGCATTAAAAAAATGATTTTGAAAAAAATGTTATAACTGCAGGTTGATCAGCGAGAGCGACCCCCTCCCTCAATCAAATCGTCTGGTCACGTCAAGCCATTAGCCACCTATGTAAGTCCCGACGTTACAACTTCATGTTTTCCAATTCCTGGAGTCCTAGCTCGCAGAACATAGTGCATGAGTTATCCCCTCCTCACTCACCATTACCACCTCTCAGCTCCAACATGACCAGACTGATTTACCGAGCTTAGGTCCAATTCTATTGGACGTTAAATGATTAAAAAAAAAATATGTTTTAAAAAAATGATCGTTTAAGCCATTTGAATCTTAATCTTCTTGCAAAATTATTCTGCCAATTTCAATAATGTTCGTGTTCTTAATAATTATAAACCTCTGCATTGGCGTGACATGATGAACGAGTAAGCTCATTTAGAAAAAGAGCAAGACCATCATGTCTTGCACTGCCGGCAGGTCTCGGACCCGCGCGCCTCCCAGAATGCAAAGAAAAAGTCGAATCTTATAGGCCGGCTGGAGTTGTGACGCAGAGTTGCAATTCAGGTGTGCCCGGATGTTGGGACCTACACACGTCTATCCGAATGTACGAGAAATTGTGCATTGCACGGGCGCAGGATATTCGACATGTGCTCGGATGTTTTGGGAATATGCCCATAAATAAACGAAGCGAGTGGAGCGTTGGGAGACGTAGTTGGCCTACCGCAAAATAGCAGTCAGGAAGAAACGCTTCGTGAGATCGACCTGCCATGAGAATTTTTTAAAAATTTAACGAAGTTGAATAGTAAAATTCTAAAATAAATTTACTTAGTCTTTTATATTGTCATTTACAACTTGATTAGGTTACTTGTTCAGTTTACCTCAGTTGGTAGAGCATCCGGGTTCAACACCGGCCTCGCCAACTCAGCGTATGAGCAGCACAGGACCTGTGTGGTAAAGTTGGGGAGCTTGATGGTAGGAGTGGCGCGCCACCTCAGACACGCAAAAACAATCTCCCTGGATCTAGGCACTAGTAAAAAGGGGATTATACTCCCTCCGCTGTCAGGCTGATACGACATGAGGCTCTCGTCGTCGACTTATAATATCTGAAAAAAAAAAGAAGAAATGAACTAAAAACAAAGTATGAATTTTTATAAATTAGTATTTTTGTAGCCACCCAACCTTTTTGATCGGCGGTGCTGTTGAGCACGTGACCAAATCGCAAGTAGGGGCCATCCAACAAGAATCGAACTCGAATTAATATGAGATCTTATCTGTCTGTATATTACACAAATTAACATTTTAAAATACGCTGACTGTATCTCATTAAAGAGAGGTATGACCACCCCACATAGAAGGGTTGTCTTGCCAGATATGACAATAGCAGTAGATGTGCGAGACTAGGTTGCTAGCTATTAATCACTACCCGTGGGCCCACCCTGTTACTAAAAAAAGCGAACAGGTTAATGGAATGATGAAATGGAAACAAAAACATTGAAGCTTAATCAGTTTCGGAATTTTGTTTCCAAAAATAGGAAGTTAATTAAGGTGTAAAAAAACCAGAACACGTAGATATTTCTTGCTTTAAAAAAATTCTGTCATGAAAAATTTATTTTTGCTGAAATTATTATAACCTTCTCGTAATTTTTTTAGATGAGGCTTGATAATTAGTATTATTTGGATTATTCGGACTATTGTCCTCATCTTCATTGTTATCGATACAATGTTTCGGCTGATTTGCCTCCCGGCCCTCTTCATTAAATAAGAATAAAAATACTGAATAAAGGGTTATGTTCAAAGTTCCGTGATGGCTTCCGATTACGACAAGAAGTTCCCAGATGTTCGAATAGAAAAGTTCTCCGAGGTCCGAAAGACAGGTTACCCGAGTCCGAGAAAGTTTCGAGCTCCTACAAGAAAATACCTGAAGAAGGTCGGTAGGAACTCAGCAGAAACGTTGTACAGATAACAATGAAGATGAGAGACAATAGTCCGGAATAATCCACAATAAATCATTAACCTTTCAGTTGAATAGTAAAATTCTATTATTTTAATTCTCTTATTGCCCATTGTAACTTGACATATTTCAATTTGCTTAGGTTACATTAATAACTAGCAAAATAAAAAGACGCCCCTCTGGGCGACACGTAAAATAAATATTGCCTGGAGGGCGATGGAGTTGAAAAATTTAATATCAGAGAGTTTGTATCATAGAGTAAATTAAAATCATCAGCAAATTTATTAAAGGAGTTAAAAAATAAAATAAATTTATTAAAGGAGTAAAACATTTGAAAATCGTAACTTAGTTCTATAACTTTAATATATATTAGAATAAAACAAACATACTATTAGTATATATATATATATATATATATATTATATAAGTATAGATATATATATATAAGTATATATAATAAGATAGATAGATAAATACCAGGTATGTATATTATTACAAACTTGTTTAACAAATGTCTAACTAATTACATGCTCAAATTATGAGTTTTATTTATTCTACGTTATGACTACGTTTTAGGTAGTGACCGTAATCAGTGGACGTCGTTTTGTTACAGAACAAAAACCGGAAGCGAATTCTCCATTATTAATAGATCTATCTGAAAAATACATAATAATAAATAATGATAAAAACTAGGAAAGTAAGAAATAAATTGTTTCACACTTGCTGTAGGTCAACTGGGTAGCGTCCATCACGAACGACCAGCAGTGTACTAACACATCACTGAGCTCCGCTACGACAGCCGTCAGACCGAGAGCGAGCACCAAGGCACAGGCACAGGCGTAATAAACATAATGTTTTCAATCAGTGCAAAAAAGAGTTTCCCCTGTGCCACGCGCCCAGCGTTGCACTATGCGCTTACTTTTGGGATTAAACTCGTATTTATGCGTTCCTTGGGCTATTGTCGTTACGTGATGTAATGAATATGCATACACCTGCTGGTCCCCCCTCACCAGTAATATGATTGGCTGGTGTTCAAGCCATAAATACAGCAGCAATGTAAAGGTACAATGCCTACGACTACGACGTCGCACCAGTATAGCATCTACTTACCTGCTCGATTGTACCACTCTGTTACCGTGCGCCACACCACTCTTCTGCTACGTTCTACTTAAATATTATCCCGTCCCGGAGACACTTAGGCATCTTGATCGTACCGAGAACTTTTCACGTAGGCGCCCGTAAAAACGATTTTCCTTTTTTTTTGTAGTTCCATGTCTTCGCTGGAAAATGAAAGAAAAGCATTTTTACCACTCTGATGGAGCCTCAGAGTATTACAACTGATCACCTGTGTCGCCTCATATTATTTCGGCCATGAGCAAATAATTATTTGCTTTTTTTGTTGTTGTTGTTGATTGCTGACTCAGTATTGAAGAAAAAAGAGATTGCATCTGCTTCGTTTGGCGCCGCATTTTGGTTGAGATATAAAAAATAAAAAAAGCTCTAAGTGTTTTTCTCCAAAAAAAAACAAAAAATAACAACAAAAAACAAAAAAAAATATTGGCAAATGGATCAGAAAATTCAGCCTAGTTTCAATCCTGCTGCGAATCTTTGAGTCCATCATGAAGAAAAATGTGGAAAAATGTATATTTTTGAACTTGATTGCCAAAGCAACCATTTTCGATCGGATTTGATGCGAGTGATGGTCCGGAAAAAAGTTTTGGAGGAATTAAAAATAATATCAACAACAAATATATTGACATGGTCGAGGGTGAGTCAAATAATTATTACGTAGAGTAAATCTTATTTATTAACGAGGTCTCTCTATGAAGATCTGAGGTAGATCTTTCCTCAAAACATCCCATGTTATAAGGGTATTTGCTTCTCATCACATTTATGAGTGCATGGCACAAGGACATTTTTATGTGGCCTCACCCACCGAGCCGAGACTCGTGGTTGGTAGGTGCAAAAAATGCAGTTGGATTCCCGTTAATATCATGTATATAGGTAGTATAATTCTATACTTCATATAATATTTATTTGATTTGTAAAGGTTTTGCGTAATGCTCTCGCTACCTAGTCTACATACACTCTACTGCATGGTGCATACAAGATTCATTGTCAAAATCCCATTCGTATTCATAAAGCCGAATGGCGCCTGTCTCATCTTTACAGGGCGGGTACTTTCCATCGAACTAAGTCTAACAGAATAGAATTGCCTCGCGAAATACGTATGAAGTCCACCGCTCTCTTCGGCGATCTGGTTGGGTCTCCAGTTGTCCGTCCCTCCAGTTGTACCCCCGTCAGGCAGAGAGCACCTGTCTCTGGCCTTAATATGGAAACTCACTGACATACTGCGCCGCCATCGTGTTTATCGGCTCAGATGTTGTTACATGACGGCAATGCTCTTTAAGTTCCATAAATAATACCAAGCTTACCACGCACACACTAACACCGGTTTTGTAGTTGGTGACATGTCTCCGGGAACACAAGGAGCTGCACTCTCACGCAGAGCAAGAAATGGAGTTAAGTGAGACCGACACACAAGAGAAGTCCAGCACCTCACGCACACACACCTGTCCTATGAGAAAGGTAAAGATAGGAAAAGACGTCAGCATAGAACACATTAGAAGTTAGCCATGTAACTGAACTAACAGAGAGAATCATACAATACGTCTATATATTGAATGGATCTCACTAATAAATAACACACACTACACACTCGTCTCTATCACTTTAATCTTACTGTTACTCGCTCGCCCACCTCACGGCTTCTATCGCTCCTACCGTCCTTAAACCACTAATTACGTCACTCACTTCTCAGCATCCGTCTATACGGATCCAACATCCACTCGCCCGGTTGACTACCCTTCATCATCCCAGATAAATGACTCACGCTGACCTCGAACCTCGACATTCCATTCTCCCCGCCACCAGCCTGTTGCCCTAAGGGCGGCCGAAATCGCCAACATACTTGAAGTTGGTCGGCGAAAATCAACACCCCATCATCTTACTCTGAAGCTGTCTAGCACCAGGAAAGACTCGCCCTAAATTAAGCGCCCCCAAAACCTTGACCATCAAAGGCGCCCTTTCACTTATTCCACACGCATGCTGTTGATCCTCAAGAGGCTCGCATTGCCTTCCGCCACCCATCCTCAAAGCCTTTGAACAAGCTCATCGTATGCGTTCTCCATCCACACGCCCACTTATATCAAGAGCTTAGCTACTTAAGAAACGGAGAAGATTATAAGAGCTTAATCACCACTGTGCGACCGACCCACCTCCTCTCGCATCTACACACGCGCTCTCCACTCTACTCCGCACGAACTCCTATCAACGTTATCAGCTGGGAGTCCACTCACCCTTTTATTTAACCTCTCACTTCACATATACACTCACCTTCTGCTATGCACCACCCACAATAAACCTCTTTCTGCACTCACACTTCTCTCTCGTCTGGTACAACCTAAAAATCTTTCCAATCTCACACTTCGCCAATCCTCTGCAATTCTCCCCAGTTTTGTCAGTCTGTTCTGTCTTCCCTCTTTTCCATCTGAAATAAATGCCAACCACTGTGGAGATCTTCTAGAATCTCCCCTACGGCTACATCCCGTCCACTTGTTGTTGTACTTCTTACTTACCAGTTTGTGTTAGAATTAATAGTCTGCACTATGGAAATGTTTATACTTTGTTGTTTGTCAGCTACTTAACTTAACTCCTTCACCTTGTCAAATTTCTCTTCACACTGCACTGCGCGCTACTCTCGCTGCGTAAACACTACTCTTCTCTCACACGTAATAATTATTATACAAAAATCTACCTCTAATACATAAAACCGGATATATATATATATAATATAACTTCACAACATCACAATCTCACACTACACACCACCACTCACTCACACTCTACCTCTCTATCACACGCAATTAAACAAAGAATTGTTCGAGTATACATCTGATTATAATAAGTTAAAATTATAATCCAAATATTTATTAGGTATATGTGTGGTATGTATGGTGGATGTTAGTAAAAAAACAAAGTAAAAAGACACCCTTTAACCACATACTGTTTTCTCTTCAAAGAAATGAGAATGCTCTGTTCCTTCCCACTCTACTCCCCTCATCCTCAAACTTTCTACACCACAACAACCAAAACCTTTTTCTTCTAAATTGTCGTCTGGTGGCGCCCCCCTCGAATTCGACCAGGTGTTGTGCCATGTTCTGCGCTTTCTAAGATATAAATTTAGTTCTAAGATTCTCGGATTATAGAAATACAGTTGACTTACCGTTTGTGTTAGTAATTACATCCGTCTTTGTCACTTATAGGAAATCTTATTATTGATCTCATCGTTGGCCAGATTAAAAACTTGCTGTGTTTAATACTTTTGATGAAATTTAGTGAAATGATTTTTGTTGAAGATATGAAATTTCTTACTGCACACGTATCATAGCTGTAGAAAAACGCGAGTGAGTCCCATGAATAATTCTTCTTATCACCTTCCACCGCATAACAGCAATGGCCTGTATTGATGATTCTAAATTAATAGATTCGACTACACACTCATATGTCACGCGCCATTATTTTTTTAAAAATACCATTCACATCTTAACCATTCTTCCTAAATCTGCCTTTTTTTACCATTTTTATTCAAGTCAGTCCCGTAACATTACCCGCGGGCAGATCTACCTCGAGATTCACTTCCTTTCTTCACACATCAACACACTCCTTATACCATACATTATAATACTCTATTATTCATCATTATACTAAATATAAATACGTTTAAGACATCACCCTGTACAGCCATTTTGGCAGCCACGGCGCCGAGACAACTGTGTCGGTAACTTTTTCACGCATCTCCGACCTTCCTCCTCCGAAAACGTATATTTAGCTCTTTATTTGAGCACTTTTAAATCGGTTTCTAAAAAAAATCCAGAAGTAAAATATTTGTTTGTTGGTGGATTTAAACGTAACTGTGATAATATATATATATATATATATATATAATATATATATATATATATATATATTACTATTAATATTATAGTTAGATTGAAAATAAAGGTTCTACCATGGTTTCAATCAAACCATGGTAGACCCTTTATTTTCCATCTCTAACAATAATATTAATAGTATTATTACTGCTCTATATTTGTAATATACTGAGCACTTTTGGATTATTTACTGACGCCACTGCGACGGAAAAGTTAAAAGTGGCAATCGGATACTATATATATATAATATATATATATATATATATATATATAATATATATATATATATATATATAACCAGATACTAGGATTTTATCATTTGTATAGATTCCTGTAATTGTAATTAATACTTAATAATATCCGTTTTGATTTGACAATGTTCCACTAGAAAAAAAATAAAATCCTGTTATTTTTGTTTAGAAGAAAATTGTTAGGATCATACTCAAAATAGGCATTAAAAAATTGAGTGTGACCCCCCCCCCCACCAACTGAATACCCAACAAGAATGATTAGAACAAAATGTCGTCGGCATAAAATAACTCAACAAGAGTTGACACACCGTAAAATCCAGCCGACTACGAATCTTATAAGATCAGTACGCGCGCATGAACAAAACACACACCACACACACACACACACACACACACACACACACACACACACACACACCACACTGGTCCTAGGTATACGTTAAACTGCATCTAATGGTGAAGTTTCAGTTTCGGAGCCCTGGGGAGCGTGGATTGCCCCTTCATCCCCATTGCTCCCTGATCCACTCTGACCCGGGTGGTAGTACCTGTTAGGGCAAAATAGAAAAAAAAAATAGTTTTAAAAAAATTTTGAATACCCATCCAGAATGAATAAAACATAACTTCTTTGGCATAAAATAACCCGACAAAGGTAGACATGCCGTAAAATCCAACCAATCTACCAACTAACCAACACACACACACACACACACACACACACACACACACACACACACTGATATTTTAAATTAAGTCTTGTGTTGAATTTGAGCAAGTGCACCAAATATCTAACTGGCACTGCAGACAT
>CM042151.1:35210451-35225451 GCA_023376005.1 Doryteuthis pealeii | reverse complement strand
GTCTGTATCAGCCATGCAGCGAGGGAGTCTATCCACTTTTCACTAGCGCTAGACCAAGGAAATTATTTTAGCGTCTGAGGTTGAGCGCCACGCCTATCATCAGCTCCTTACTTTACGGCACAGACTCCTGTGCTACTCATACGCTGAGTTGGCGAAGGCGGATATCGAACTAGGAACCTTGTGGTTTCTAGCCGAACGCTCTACCGACTGAGTTAAAGTTTAAATGTGTATTTTGGCAGCAAGTTATTTAATATCTTTAGGCATGTGCTATTGAACCACACGGAGCACTCTTTCTTCATTTTTTTGATCTGTATTTCCATCTATCGGATACAACATATTAAATATCTTTAATAACTAACACACTTAATCTACACCCCCTTCTTAAAAAAATAATAGACTCTCCAAATTTAATAAAAACATAGATAAAAGAACTAAGAAAAAAAATGAACCAAAAACCAACTTATATACCCCATGATGACGACTGGCGAAACAGTCGAAAGCGCTCGGGATAACAGTATGGGAAATATTCTATATCAATTGGATCCAAACACAAAAAAGATCGCCAGACGACTGAAAAAAATACAGATCAAAAAAATGAAGAAAGAGTGCTCCATGTTGTTCAATAGCACATGCCTAATATATATATATATATATATATATATATATATATATATATATATATATATATATATATATATAATGGATAAAAGTAACCCATTTTATAAATAAATTTTGCTCTACATTGTATTGAGCACTTTGTATTTGTTTTTTCTCAGTCTTAACCCCTGGATACTGTGCACTTCCAACGATCGTACTCGTACCCACCGGTAAGCCACTACTCATACATTAACGTATATATATATATATATAATAAAAAAGGTGTTGTTAAAGACAATGGCATATTTCAATAATTATGATATTTCTGACTGTTGTCCTCATCTTTTTTGTGCATAAATACAACATTCAGGCCACTGTAACCTCGGGTTCTGTTTTAGATGTCTTTCTGTTTATTATTTTAATTACCATAAAATAAGTCATCTTCAGACGATGAGTCTATAACTCTGTTGGCATCTATGCTATTTGGCGAGCCCTTGAGTGAGCAGGAACGATTAAGCCACGAAACTGCGTTTGAATTCAGGGGTAATCGTCTGAAGATGACTTATTTTATGGTAATTAAAATAATGAATAGAAAGACATATATTACCTTAAGGTAATTAAAATGATAAATAAAAAGACACCTAAAACGGAGCCATTTGATACATGGCCTGAAGGTTGTCTTTATACACAAGAAAGATGAAGACAACAGTTCGAAATATCATGATTTTTCATGTCAAGACTCATCTCATAAATACCTATTGAAATAAATGGAATTTTTTTCTATACCATCTAGATCTCGATGTACAAAAAAGGAAGAAAAATGAAAAAATAAAAAAATAAGATTGAAAATCATAAAGAAGAAATATTCTTTAACAAAACCTGCTTAAATAATAACAGGCTGCCAAAATACACGCACACACAATATATATATATAATAAAATAAATATATAAAGGTTTTACATATCTATTTATTTGGTGACAAAGGAACATTCACGACCATATTGGTTTCATGCGTGGCAATCGTCAGGGGAAGATGTTACAAATGCAAGGAAAATCGAAAAATTGCAAAAAAATTCAGAAAATTCAATAAACATAGGATGTGTATGATTGGATGAAGTGATGTGCGTATGCATGTGGCGGTATTTTGAATGTATGTGAGTGTTTATGGGCAGCATAAAGGTTATGTATGCGGGGTAACTGGTCACACACATAATACATTGTTCTATGAATGTGTAACGTTTGATCAACACGTACGTACGGTCGCAGTGTCAGTCAAACAAGCGTGCACGTGGGCACACACACACACACACAACATAGAATGACGTGCACGCGTAAATGCATATGCCCATGTGTGCGTAAACATTTGTACAAACGGTACTCATACACGCATACAAAACAGTACTCATACATACCGATGCGCACACACATACTACTATATGTGCCACATATACCTTACTCACACATATCGATGTGCATACGCATACTATTATGTGCCCCACGCATACACATGCACACATACACGCACACATACGCACACATATATCCGCGTACACACGCATACACATATACGTGCATATATACACGCACACATATGCATATATACGCATACGTGTGCATATATACGCGCACATATACACGCACATATATGCACATATACGCACACACACACGCACGCACACGTGTATATATATATATATATATATATATATATATATAAGTAAAGTAAAGTCATCGGGGTGGCCTAAAGTCGGTATCAGCCAATCAGCGAGGGAGTCTATCCCCTTTTCACTAGCGCTAGACGAAGGAGATTGTTTTTGTGTCTGAGGTGAGTGCCACATCTACCATCAGCTCCTTAATTTACCCCACAGATCCCTATGCTACTCATACGCTGAGTTGGCGAGGGTCGGTATCGAACTAGGAACCTTGTGGTTTCTAGCCGAACGCTCTACCGACTGAACTCGGCCCTTATATATATATATATATATATATATATATATATATATATATATATATATATATATAATATAATTATATATATATATATATAATATATATATATATATATATATATACTAAATACCAGAATTTTATTATTTATATAGATCCGTGCAATTGTATTTAATATTTAATAATATCCATTTAGATTTTGCAATGTTCCACTAGAAAAAAGTGAAATCGTGATATGTTTATGTTGAAGAAATGTAACTTTTGATAAAAGGTTGTTAAGATTATACTTCTTTATGAGTGATAATGCGCGCGCGCGCACACACATACACACACACACATACACACACACACACACACACACACACACACAGGGATTCAGAGAAGAATTTTATCGGAAGGTAAAGGTTTTGTTCGTGTGTCTTCTATTCTCTGTTAGCTACGCTGGTTTTATCCATTCAGATTTTATGCCATTAGCTGCAAAGTTCACAAAAAATGTTTTTTAGAATTTGAACAGTGGATATTGTATTAATATTGTATGTGTTGTGTGCAAAGATTCACATTTCAAAGATTGATGTGAGAAGATAGAAAATGAGGGGAGGTACCCAAGGAGCCATAACAAATAAATAAATAAATACAAATATAAGGATATTTCAGAGTTCCTTCTCACCCTTAAATACCGTTTTGGAATCCTATGCCTCGGTATACATACAATCTTTCTCATTAATTCTGTACACACACACACACACACACACACACACACTGATATATACATCATCATCATCATCCTGTCGCGTTGTTAGCACGGATATCCATGACAATCTCTCGCCATCCCTCCCTATCACTCATTGCCCCTGGGAGATCCTCTGCGCAGCATCCAGCATAATCCAGTTAATCTATGTAGTCTTTGCTGGGCAACCTACTCTGGCGTGCCCATGTGATGACTTCCACAGAAGAACGTCACTTATGAGTTCATTCTTGCTTCTCCAGCAGTGCTCAGCTTGTCTTGTTCGCATCACACGGATGGTTTGTGTGATATGGGACAGGTGACCATACAGTTGTGTTCTCGTGGGGTGTTGTTTCTGCGTCCTGTTTAATGTTGCACGCAGCATTTTGGTGCAAGTCCCGTCTAGCTTATTGATCTTTACAGATCATTGTCGTCCCTCACAATCCTATAACCTCACCACCAGGACCTTTCCTTCTTCGCCGATCCCTCAAATGACTCATCAAATCCGCTGCAGATCCACAAAGTTTGATGCAAATATGACATAGGAAGGACATCCTTCCCGTTGTATCATATGATAAAATTTTATGCTCATGCACCACTATATTGAACGCTGATGTAACCGCAGGCGATGGACGTGTCTTTCATCGCTCCAAGATTATCGACAGATTTCTCTCTCTCTCTCTCTCTCTCTCTCTCACACACACACTATATATATATATATATATATGTTGGGATATTTTAGAATATAAGATGTGCTCTAATTCCCTACCTGGATTTATAGACTAGCCATAGTCACGTCGTTTATTCCTCAACAGATTGTAACAATATATATATATATATATATATATATATATATATATATATATATATTAATAAGTCATCCACAGACACGTGTTTCGGCATATCATGCCTCTTCAGTGTGGCTAGACACAACTATCCTTGGTAGGGTTCGAACTCAGACTGACCGCATGGTAGCCCGATATCTTACCCCTCGCCCACTGACAGCTGATGCGGGACTGGGTTTTTTAAACTATTAAATACATAAGAATGTATGTATCATTCGGTCACTGAGAGATCATAATATATATATATATATATATATATATATATATATATATATATATATATGAATTTTTTATTCATAGAGAGAGATTTTATTTATATAATTGGAATAATCATGACAAGCAAATTCGGCGAATACCGCGTGCGACGTGAGGAACAGCTATACAGTGTTCTTCACGTCACACGCGGTATTCGCCGAATTTGCTTGTCATGATTATTCCAATTAAATATATATATATATATATATATACTAATTTTCTTTTCCGTCTTTTCTTTTGTTGGTTTTGGAAGCTCTTCGAGATTAATACTGTAACGCAGGTTTCTCGGCCAGGAAGCCTTACTGCTTCCAGCTCTGAAGCGTCAGATTACACAGATACTACATTCTGATCCTATATAGAAAAGGTCCTTCATAGGTTGTTTGTAGAAGCAATCAGAACTATAGTATAGATTCTTGACCACAAAGTACAACTGATTCCACTACAGACTGGTCAGGGATCGGAAAGATAATACACTATGATCCTAGATACAAAAGCATAACAAGTCCTACATAGAAACAAACAAAATAATAGACGAAATAATTACATAATCAACTTGCTCAATAGCAATCCGGCAATGGCGATTGAAATGATAATATAACAATAAAATCCATTAAAAAGAAATTAAGACAGAAATTGTCTCATAATTGGTTAATGTAGTTTAGTTAATTAACTAGTAGGAAATAATCATTCAATTGTCAGTTACCCTGTTAGAATATTGAAGGGAAAAAAAGATGGCCTGAATCAAGGAATAACTGGTTATATTGTTGAGTTATAAACGAAATGAATGTGTCGCTTAATGTTCACTCTCGGAAGGCGGGAAACTTATTTACGAATCTGCATATGACAGGGAAAATTCTATAACCATTGAAATGGAAGTTAATAACAGACAACCATTGGGAATGATGTTATTTTTCCCTCTCTCTGCTTTTCTTGTAAAATACCCCGAACGCAGAAAAACGTCTACATTAATGCTAGTCTTAGAGTTATTTACTAAGCTTCTAGCCTTGTGCCACATCTAAACTAAGCTTAATAAATAACCCTCACGTGGTTTAATGGTTAGTAAGCTAGATTTGAAAACCATTGTTAATGAGTTCGATTCTCATTAGGCGACCCATACTAATGCTGACTCATTACACCACGTGAGGTACCCAGGTTATTTACTAAGCTTAGATGTGGTACAAAGCCAAAAGTGTGAGTGACGGTATTTTTTTCTCTCTCTCCTATGCTTATAAAATATCCCGAATGTAGAAAAATGTCTACTTTAATACTATCGTTATATGGTCTCTTCAAAATACTCACAACTTGACTTAGCGACACTGTAGATCTTAGTTTGTATCTTCCACTTTGGATAATCCGAAGAACACTATTTGCACATGGTATATATATATATATATATATATATATATATATATATATATATATATATATATATACTAGCAAATATATGCACCCTCCGGGTGCAAGTATTTAAGTTTTAATATAATAAAATATCATATTAAATTAGAAAGGCTAATGAAACTGAATAAGAATGTAGATAAAAAGATTTGGAACAGAGGGGGTATGATTGAAAAATAGAACAACTTTGAAACTAACTCTTCCATCATTTTCCGTTACTCCCGTCTTTTATTGTTAAATTTTCCTAATTTAACTGTTTAGTTAAAATAGGAAGTAAAGAATAATATTAGTTATTTCTTTTTGCTAAGGGATTTCTTTTAAGATTTATTGAAGTGATTTTTGCTCATATTCATTAAGATAAAACCAAACAATTAGAAATCAATAATACTAAGCATATATTTATTAAAATCAAATTTTTAAGATCAATATGCAAATTAGCCTTCCCATTCATACTGTAAACCTCTATTTTGTTGTATATATAAATACAATTGCATGTTATTAGTATGTAGATATTGTCAACAGTGTAAGTAATGTAAAACAATTTTATTAATAATTGAGGTATAAATAAAAATAAAATCATGGTAAATGTGATGTAAATAACAAAGGGAATTGTGACTTGTATAGTAATATAGTTTCGGTTACAGACAGACAAACCCACAATCTCCATTATAATACGATATATATGATGGAGTGGAGGATTTGAGTAAATCCGACTAAATGTGGTTGAGAATAGAGGAAAGTGTGAACAAAAACAGCATAAAATTTAGTGGATATTTCGGCTTATTTTGAATTTTCAAAATTTTTTTGAAGCTTCATTAATTATGAGGCGAAATATCCACTAAATTTTATGCTGTTTTTGTGCAGTTTTTATCCACACTTTCCTCTATTCTCAACCACACACACACACACAGAGAGAGAGAGAGAGAGAGAGAGAGAGAGAGAGAGAGAGAGAGAGAGAGAGAGAGAGAGAGAACATGTATATCTCAGAGTAACGTGGACATAAAGTCAATGGCACTTGGTAACTGACAGTTTCTTGTATAGTTCGATGTAAAAACACTTTAATCTAAACGGAACCTGTTGAAGAAAAGAGCTTATTTGTGTTTGGTGGGAATCAAAAAGAATCCTTTATTACAAATTCCTGGAACCGTGACAAACTGTTACTGCGCAATGCTTCAGTCGGTAATTGCTTTTGTGCGAATGGCGCATTGGAAGACAAAAGACATTTTTTTTCTATTTCTCTGAATTTTTGATATGAAGTCTGCTAATTTGTATTATTTGGATTATTCGTACTATTGCCCTCTTTTCTCTGATTTTTTTAGATGAGGCTTGATAATTAGTATTATTTGGATTATTCAGACTATTGTCCTCATCTTCATTGTTATCTGTACAACGTTTCGGCCGATCTGCCCTCCGGTCTTCTTCAGGTATTTCCTGTCGGACTCGGGAACCATTTCAGACTCGGGAACCTTCTCGAACTCGGTATACTGTTCTCATTCCACTAACCATAGCTGGGATACAGGTGTTAATGAACACAGCCTAACACCTGTACCCCAGCTATGGTTAGCGGAATGAGAACAGGATACCGCCGTGGACTGAATTAAAGGGTTAGGTTCAAAGTTACGTGATGGCTCCCAATTACGACAAGAAGGTTCCCGAGTCCGAGAAGGCTTCCGAGTCCGACAAGAAATACCTGAAGAAGGTCGGAGGGCATATAGACCGAAACGGTGTACATATAACAATGAAGATGAGGACAATAGTCCGAATAATACAAATAATACTATTGCCCTCATCTTTATTGTTATCAGTTCAATTGTTATATACGCCACGTGTCCAATTGGACAAATGGTGTAGTGGATATAGCTGGCACTCTAAGAAATACACTTGACTTTTGCGGCACAACAACTCTCTTTTATGTCATTAACATCTGAATACAATTTGGTATGTACATACATTAAGTCATAATTAGGGCGTTGTCCTATCTTGGTGCAATGGTTAGCAAGATAGTCTCACAGATCCATTCCTACTGAATAGCGAGTTTGATCCTCACTGGATGCCACATACTTGCGACCTTGTGTCACATCCTATCCGCGGCGAACAGGTGGGGTAAATACCTACAATAATCATTATTATTATTAATATAATTGTTATCTGAACAACGTTTCGGCCGATGTACCCTCTAATTGGACACCTGGCGTAGTGGATATAGGCTTTGAGTTAATACAGTTCTAAGTGACAGTTATCTCTGGACTGCAGGTTCAGTAATATAGAATAATAATTAACACAGCTTAACACTTGTATCCAGTTATGGTTAGCGAATGAGAACAGGATACCCCCGTGGACTGTATAAAGGGTTAGGTTACTCGTAAATTTTTTTGCTTGGTGTTAAGAAATAAAATTTGAGGTACAAGATATGCTTATGTTACTAAAAACATTTAAGTTTCCAAAAATTATTAAACCAAAGAAAAATAATATTTATAAGAAATAAACATTAAAACATATTAGAGGACATAATTCGTTACATTCTATTTTATTATGTTTTTTTTTATACAATACAATGTTATTTTTCTTAATAAAAAAAAACGTAAAAATATTCGGGTATTTTTTTTTTTTTGAGGATGGAATGGATTAATAGCATTTCTGTTTATTTCAATGGGGAAAATTGATTTGATACACGAGGAAATACAACCTGAACGAATTAAACTCGTAAATCATACTAGCACTGTACTAATCTCACAGACGATTGGCAATTATTTTTTTTTAGCAAAATGCCCTCTCAGTCTGTAGAGTGTTTGGCTAGAAACCACAAAGTTCCTAGTTCGATACCGGTCCACGCCAACTCAGCGTATGAGTAGCACAGGGATCTGTGCGATAAAGTAAGGAGCTGATGGTAGGTGTGGCGCTCCACCTCAGATGCTAAAACAATCTCCTTGGTCTAGCGCTATTGCAAAGGGGATAGACTCCCTCGCTGACCGGCTGATACCGACTTTAGGCCGCCCCGTCGACTTTACTTTACTTATTATAGTCCAGTATTGTTAACATCCTAGTCTTTAAAACTGTTGGTAATATTTTCCCAGCTAGATACCCTGTGATTAGCAAATTCGACCATCTCTCGATGCCCCCTAGTTTTCGTGTTCACATCCTACCCATTATAAACGGGTTGGGTAAACAAATACGTTCTATCGTGGTGTAATAGTTAGCAAGCTAGTCTCATAGATCAATTACTACTAAATAACGAGATTGACCCTCACTGGATGCCCCCTCCCCATTTTTGCGATCTTGTGTCACATCCTACTCATGACACATGGGTTGGGTAAATAAGGGCGTTCTATCGTGTGTAATGGTTAGAAAACTAGTCTCACAGATCAATTACTACTGAATAACAAATTTGACCTTCACTGGATGCCCCATTCTTGCGGCGTTGTGTCACATCCTACCCGTGGCAAAAGGGATGGGTAAATACCTACTCCCTGAGTATAATCTTATGACAAAGAAACCTAACCTTACTACTGAATAACGAGTTGACCCTCACTGGATGCCCCATTCTTGCGACGTTGCATCACATCCTACCCGTGGCAAAAGGGATGGGTAAATACTGTAGAGCCTTGTTGTAGAGGTTCGTAAAGAATATTAAATGACGAAATAAAAAATATGACACAGTTTAGGTAGAAAATACGGAGAAATGATAAAACAAATGCATATAATTATAAAATAACAAATAAATTTATTCAGAGAATAGATTTGCAATAATATGTGAAATGTTCAAAAGGAATAGTGTAGATATGATATGTGTAATGTAAAATGTAAAAGTTCTTGTGTTAAGTTTGAAAAAGTTCGTTTAGATGTGGACAGAAATGAGAATCAAGTTTGTATACACGACCTGCTGAAACGGATTCCTGACGTCGAATGCAGTGGTACGAGTGAATGGTAATAGTAGTAATTGTGTTGACTTGGTCGTATTCTATCTGGCAGCGAGACGGGATTCGTGTGTTTGTTTGTGGTCGTCGGATGTGTTGAACGTGAGATGAAGTCTGTGTAATTGTTCATTTCTTCTCCGTTTTTTATGATACTTGGTCAGATCAAAAAGTAATTAACTTTTTGGCGCAAACGCACGGACGTAGTAGAAAGCAATGCTAACCTATCCAATCGATTCTGATTTTTGTGTAAACATTTGTTTTAATCACTTTTCCTTAAATTTAGGAAAAGGGTTGTGTTGGTGTGTTTGCTTTAATCTCTTTTCCTTAAGTTTGGCAAAAGTATTGTGTTGTATGTTTGTTTTAATTTCTTTCCCTTAAGTTTGGGAAAAGAAATGTGTACGTGTATTTATTTAAAGATATAGAATTGTATTCTATAATACCTACCTCTTGAATATAATCTCATGACAAAGGAATCTAATGAATAGTCATGTCTTTAGTGTCAGAGTTCCACCAACCACTGATGGCTATTTTCAGTTCATTCAGTACTTTTTTTAATGCAATATTTTGGTCACATAGGAGAAATCCAACAATCTATTGAATGTAAACCCTTTTAAAGATTTAGTACTGTGTATATACAATGCTACCGTGATTTACGAGTGTCCCAAGTTTTCCGAGTTACAAGCGGTCACCCGATAGATTTTTTGCTTTTTAAAAACGGGTTGGATAAAATACATATGTTCTGAATATAATCTTATGACAAAGGGACCTAACGAATTAATCATGTCTTTAGTGTCCAAATTCCACTAACCACTGACAGCGATTTTCATTTTAGTCGGTACTTTTTTGTGAATGCAGTATTTTGGTCAAATTGGAGAAATCCAACAAGAATCTTAATAATACGGCCACCCTGCTGATCTCCTAAACTATTGAATGTAAAACCCTTTTTCCTTATTGGTTTATCTACGAATATAACCTCGCATAAACTAGCAGAATTCTACAAAAATATCTACCGGCTTTGAAGAAATTTATTTTCAACTTTGGCGGCTTAGCTGGAGTTCTGAAAAGCATCCTTTGCAAAGTTGGCAAAAAGGGGTCAGCCGGCACGTCATCATCTGTGGTTCTCGAAGGGATGCAGCAGATTGGTTGCAAGATTTTCTTAAGAAGATTTTTCTTCGAGATTTTCTTTGAACTTTGCCGTAAGGACAAACGAAAAGAGATTCGTGGAAGGCGTGTGAGTGCCTGTGGTCGGCAGACCGAGGAGTTTTAATGAAAAACAAGCAGGGAAATATTAGAAATCCAATGTCACCAAGATTAGGTGGAGGGTAAGGAGAAAAATGGGGAAAAGAGTGGACTAATTTCCCGGAGACAAATGTAAACGGGGTTAATTAGTAGGTTGGTTGGTTGGTTGGTTGGTTGGATTTTACGGCATGTAAACCCTTGAGTTATTTTATGCCGAAGACGTTTTTGTTCTATTCTTGATGGGCATTCAATATTTGCTCTCTCTCTCTCTCTCTCTCTCTCTCTCTCTCTCTCTCTCTCTCTCACACACACACACACACACACACACAAACATATGATTTATCTATTTATTTACAGTTATTTGAATGCAATAGTATATATATATATATATATATATATATATATATATATATATATATATATATATAGTCATTTATTTTCTACCAAACTATCGCGACGAATCTATTTTAAAACTTAGTCGGCATTATATGACCCACCGAGGTTGATATGCCGTAAAACAAAACAAGAGAAATAAAGAATACCCTCTAGTTCACTTTCTTTTTGGATACACTATTTGATAAGCAACACCAGATAATCAGGATTTGCATTTTTGCATTTCGTCTTGAACGATTAGGTCGGTCTTATTTTTAATCAGAGGGTGTTGAAAAATGATAACAGTCGGAAGATCAAGGAACATGAGTATTAACATATATAGATATTAAAACTTAAATACATGTGCCCGGATGATGCATTTTTTTGCTAGTACATAGAATTATTTTACCCATAATTCCGCTATCTTTTTGGGGATATGTATGTATGTATGTATGTATGTATGCTCTTGATTTTACTATCGAATTGCATCCGAAATGAATTTACAACAGAAGTTCATTGAACTTAGATTCAAATTTCCTGGGAGAAGACCCGTTGCGTAGTGGCTAACGTGCAAGCCTGCGGCATCGTCGTAAGCAAGTTCAAATTTCAGTCGCGCTATTACATTCACTTTCGAACTAATACCCTTGGGAAATATATGAAACCCTTTATCCCACTAGCGATAGGTTAAATAGTGGCTCTACTGTTCTTCTACAAGGATGACACTGGCATTATGTAACCTACGGAGGTTGATATGCCATTAAACAAAGAAAGGTATGAATCCGCTTATCCCCCTAGCTATATGTTAAATAGTACCACTACAGTCCTTTTTGAAAGGGTGCTCTGGCATTAACTGACCCACTGAGGTTGATATACCATTAAACAAAGAAACCAATCAAATTCCTCGCTCAGTCGGCCGCATACGCCTTCCGCGGTTGTCTTCCTTTTGTAATTACGGCACGGTTAATTGGTTTGTTTTGTTTTACGGCATATCAACCCCAGTGAGTCATTTAATGCCGATTAAGTTTTGAAATAAATTAATTCTTAATGGATACACAATTTTTTTAATAAATACATTTTTCTATTTAACCAATAGATGGGATCCTAACAGGTACTACCACTCCGGGTCAGAGTGTACCAGGGAGTAATGGTGATGAAGGGGTGCTCCACATTCCACAAACCTCCAAAAACTGGAACCTCACCATCAGATAGAGTTTAACGTAATTCCCAGGACATGTAGAGCCTCGGCCACCGCCTTCTAGCACCTATAAGATAAAAAGGGGTTGGGGCTTGCCATAAGGGCAATAAGGTTGGGGCAATCATATAGGTGCTTGACTTGACCAGCCGATTGATTGGAGGGGTCCTCTCCGACCGCCCGTCTAGCTTAAGTAAGGGTCTAAGTGGTATATTGCAGGTCATGGACTGCTCATCTACCAAGACCCCGTCCTTAAGAATCACGGGTCGCCACGAACGGCCAACAGGTAGCCCCATTTTGGTGCAGTCGGTGCAGTCGGTCCAGTCTAACGCTCCAGTCGCTGAAAGGGCGGGGTACGGTTAAACAAAATCTTGTGAAAATCTTGATACTGTATTGATCCGAGACACACAGCTCAGGAGTGACACCCAATCAGTGCGTACAGCTAATCTGATCTCAGGCAGTAGTGTCGATCTAGATGCAAATAATCCTGTCATTTTTGACGGGTACTGTGCTAGTCATTAATAAATAATAATAATCTTTTTTTTTCTTCATGTTTTTTTTCTTCTTGTTTCTTTCTTTCTTCTTTCTTTCTTTCTTTCTCTATATCCATCGTTTTGATATTATTTCTTTCTTTCTTCCTCATTTTTCTTTCTTTCTCTTTCTTCCTTCCTTTTCTTTCTTTCTCCTATATCCATCGTTTTGATATTCTTCTTCTTTCTTCCCATTTTTTTCTTCTTTCTTTCTTTCTTTCTTTCTTTCTTTCTTCTTTCTTTCTTTCTTTTTCTCCTATATCCATCGTTTTGATATTTTTCTTTCTTTCTTCCCCATTTTTTCTTTCTTTCTTTTTTTCTTTCTTTCTTTCTTTTCTTTCTTTCTTTCTTCTCGTATATCCATCGTTTTGATATTCTTTCTTTTCTTTCTTTCCCATTTTTTTCTTTCTTTCTTTCTTTTCTTTCTCCTATATCCACCCTCTTTATCTTTTTATTTCACCTTCCTCATATTTCTTTCTTTCTTTCTTTCTTTCTTTCTTTCTTTCTTTTCTTTCTCCTATATCCATCGTTTTGATATTCTTTCTTTCTTTCTTCCCCATTTTTTTCTTCTTTTCTTTCTTTCTTTCTTTCTTTCTTTCTCGTATATCCATCGTTTTGATATTCTTTCTTTCTTTCTTCCCATTTTTTTTCTTTCTTTCTTTCTTTCTTTCTCCTATATCCACCCTCTTTATCTTTTTATTTCACCTTCCTCATATTTTCTTTCTTTCTTCTTTTCTTCTTTCTTTCTCCTATATCCACCCTCTTTCTTTCTTTTATACTTATAGTTTATTTCTTCACCTTTACCTTTTTATTTTCTCTTCTTGTTTGTTTAATTCATTTATATATTTATTTATTAATCCTTGTTTCTTTCACTACCCTCGTTTTCTTTTTATTTAATTCTTCTTCTTCTTTCTTCTTCTTCTTCTTCTTCTTCTTCTTCTTCTTCTTCTTCTTCTTCTTTGTTTCTTTCTGCATCATTTTATCTTTTTACTTCCTCTTCTTCTTTCTTTGTTTTTTTGTTTCTTTCTCATTAACCAACAAACAAAATTTTACCAAGTTACCCAGAAATATTCATCAATAAATAATACTCCTTCTTCTTTCATCCTTTTTATCTTATTCATTTCTAACATGTTTTTAAAAACCTTTTATTTCCACATATTTTCCTTTCTTTCTTTTTCTTCTTTCTTCTCTTCTATCTATCTATCTATCTATCTATCTATCTATCTTCTTTCTTTCTTTCTTTCTTTCTCCTATATATCCACCCTCTTTATCTTTTTATTCAATCTTCTTCATATTTTCTTTCTTTTCTTTCTTCTTCTTTCTTTTCTCTATCTTCTTATATTTCTTTTTTCTTTCTTTCTTTCTTATACTTCTAGTTCTTTCTTCACCTTCTTTACCTTTTTCTTTTCTTTTTCTGTTTTATTAATTCATTATATATTTATTTTAATTCTTGTTTCTTTCTCTATGATCCTCCCTCCTCTCTTCTTCCTTTCTTCTTCTTCTTCTTCTTCTTCTTCTTCTTCTCTTCTTTTCTTTTCTTCTTTTCATTTGCCGCCATTTATCAGATTGTCTCTATGGCATTATCTTGTGTTGCAATTATAAGATATTCAAATCTCTCTCTTGGGATTTCTATTCTTAGTCATGTCAGTCTTCTTGTGTGTGCAATTAGAATAATAAATAAGAACTTTTTTTTTTAAAATAGTGCTCGATTCTTTTATTAACCTTAAACATTTATAACATTAAAAAGGACTCAATATCGAATCCTACTCACAACTCCGAGTTTCACGTACGGTTGTCTGCACACACGCAGTCTGTTAAAAATTAATATAAAAGGCAAATATATTCACAATATTATCTGTCTGGTGATGATACTGCTTAGCGTGACACCACAATTATTTGCCTCTCACCCTTTCCTATCATATAGATTTTGCCCATCCGGGAATCTAATTATAGCTAACTTTTCTTGTAAACAACCAAGAAACATGATCAG
>CM042151.1:35191571-35210441 GCA_023376005.1 Doryteuthis pealeii | reverse complement strand
TTGAGCCCGGTCTGCCTACTATCTTAACCCATAGTTGGAGGGAGAATATGGATTACATACCTTGCCCAAGGGTATTAGCGCTATGAGAAAATGCCAACAGCTTCGTCTAGGAATTGAACTCGAATCGACGAGTCCATTTTGTATATATATATATTTTAATACAATACAGTGCTATTTCTTTTTTTAATTAAGAAAAACGTAACAAAAAAAAATTCAGTTTTGGTGGTGCTGGAACGGAATAATAATTTCTCAATTTGAAAATAAACTGAAAATACTGATTTATATACGAGGAAATTGTGTTATGAGTCAGAACGAATTAAAAATTTCGATAAGACAAGACTATGTATGTTCTTTTTCTTCTTATATATAATATTATTTATTATATATAATAAAATATTTATATATATATATATTGATATATATTATTATTAATATATATATAACTATATATTATATTAATACAGATACAGTGTACTTTTTTTAATTAACAGAAAACGCGTAACAAAAAAAATCAGAACGATTAAAATCGTAGACCAAGTACTACGTATGGTCTTTGTTCTTCTTTTTATCGTTACATGTTCCTTGTTTTCGAAAGTACTCACATGTCGTTTGCAAGCTACAAATATTTATAGATGTTAATCCGACAATTCAGCAATACGAAAACAGGTAAATAAACAAAATGCGAACTTGCACAAAACAACTGTCATATTTAGATTCACCTAAATTAACCATGAAAGCAGTGGAAGCCAGACTTCTTCGAAAATAAATGCAAAGACCGGAATAAAAAGACATCCAAAAGATTTTAGGAATGACGAATTATTCAGATGTGTGAATGTATCATGACCCAGTTACTCCGAGAATAATTCACATTCAGAGAACTTTTTAACACACGAAGTACAATGGTCTCGATAACCTCAGACAGAAGCTCCGCCTGTCGGCCTGGGCGTAGAATGCATCGACTGCACCTCTGCAGAGGGTAGCACTCCGTCAATGGGGCACCTGTTTGGCCGTGGTCGTACCCGTGATGCTTAAGGATAAGAGCCAGGTGGATGAGCAGTTCATTACATGCAATATCTCATTTGGCCTATCTTGGGCTAGACGGGCGGTCGGAGATGGCCCCTCCGATCAATCGGCTTTGGTCACGTCAAGCCTAGCACTATATGATTTTCCACGCTATTGCTTATGGCAAACCCACCCTTTAATTCAGATATGGATTGCTAGAGGCGGTGCTGGCGGTCTAATGGCTGGGAATTACGTTTAAAACTCTATCTGCTGGTGAGGTTCCAGTTTTGGGAGTTTGGGGAATGTGGAGCACCCCTTCATACCATTGCTCCTGGTCCATCTGACCGTGAGTGGTAGTACTTTAGGGTCCCACCTATGGGTTAATAGAAAATATATTTATAAAAAATTGTATTACCCATTAAGAATTGATTTATTTCAAACTTTATCGGAATTAAATGACCGCACTGAGGTTGAAATAAATGCCGTAAAAAAACAAACCTTGGAGATCAGACAGAAGCCTATCGAAAATTAAAACAATTATTACGAGTACATCCGATTACTACAATTCTATCGACCCAAACGAGACGAAAAATTAAACGAATAGTTTAAAAAAAAAGGGTTTAGGTACAGTTTTACAGCAAAAAGATGGAAAACACGATGGTTTTACGAGGTTGTCACATCCTGCATCACGGTTCGATCAAACTCCGAAGAACAAATTAGGTAATTTTATGAGGAACGTAGTCCACGGTCTCCTGCCTCAAAAATTGGCTAACCAGTGGACTATCAAAAAATAACAACCCCAGCTCGTCGGAATTCTTTTTTATTTATCGTAATTTGTCGCAATTCTTGTTTAGATATGAAGATGGATATATAGTATTGGAAAATAGTAAAGTAAGTAAAAAGTCGACGGGGCAGCCTAAAGTCGGTTTCAGCAGTCAGCGAGGGAGTCTATCCTTTTCAATAGCGCTAGACACTAAGAGATTGTTTTTAGCATCTGAGGTGGAGCGCCACATCTACCATCAGCTCCTTACTTCACCGCACAGATCCCTATGCTACTCATACGCTGAGTGGGCGAGGACCGGTATCGAACTAGGAACCTTTGTGTTTTTTTCTAGCCGAACGCTCTACTGACTGAGCTAACCCGGCCCATAGAATTTTGTTGGAATAGACTGAGAAGTTTGGAATAGACTGAGATAGATAGATATAACTAAACAAAATAATAATAAATAGATATGAACAATGAAGATATAGATAGCATATTTTCGACAGTAAATGTATTGGGGGGGGGGTCGCATCTTTTTTTGTCGAATTCTTTGTTTATATTTAAACTAAAAACAATGACATAAACAAACCATGAAAAAAAAATCTTAGTATTTAAAGTATATATGATAAATATGAACAAATTAAGAATAGATGCATAGATATGAAGATGGATGGTTTTGAATAGACTGAGATGGTCGTTATTTTAATAAGTCCTCGGGTAAAATTTTTGTTTAGGCCGGAGACCGGACGCACTTCTCATAAAATTACCCAAAATTATTGTCCAATTAAATTGGAAACACTAAGCATAGTAAATTCTATCAGTTATCTATGGAAAACATTTTGGCAACTATGTCGTTAAGTAAGCCGAGTAACACACATTCCACTTGACGATTTATTGCCTCAAGACAGGTGCGCTAATGAGAAGCCTTCTTCTTAACTTAACTACTACTCGTATGAAAATTCAAAGCGGAAATATTTTATTTGGAAAAATTAAGATTTTTACCAAAATTATTTTTTTATTTTAAATAACAAATGTGGCACAATACCACGAAAAGATTAGGAAGTTTGTTGGTCATCATTATCTTAACTACTAGCTTTGGTTTTTCTTCTTCTTTTTTATCTGCCACGTTTTTTATATTTGACGCTAAGGGACACCAAAGATAATTAACTTCCGTGTCTGCCAATAGCACGAGGTGGGATGGTCAATGTGATATAAAAGAGGACATACTAAAAGTCCACTCCACGTTTGTTATTGGACAGGGATTTTGTGCTCACATGCTGGCTCATACGAATTGCATGGCATGATGGCAGCACTCGTATTCAATATGCATTGCTTGATATAGTAATAATAATTTTAAAACATTTTTTAAAAGCTCAATAGTTCAAACAATATAATGGTGAGCTTCAAAAAAGTTCAACAATGAGCTGCACGAAAGTGGCTCTTTATTCCCGCCAAAACAGTCTTGCACACCTTCCCACAATTACAGGTTTTCCAGGGAGCACAGAGGTATTTTATTAGTCATCCCGACCGCCGATGCACAGATTGTGAATGATCAGGCCAGCTTTGCTCATACATAGCCTTCCACAACTGATCACATAGTAGACCGATTTGAAGCCCTTGACTTGTCTACTTCTTATTTTGCGAATATCTCTCTCAACTGCTCATGCTGTATACGACCGGTCTCAAACCTTTCCGTGCCCTCCTGCACAGCTCTTCTGCACTGCCACGGTCGAAGACTTACTCTCCACGTCTCACATGATGTCCACATTTTTCAGTTCGACGCTCAGGCAATCCTTGTATTCATCTTGGGCCCTTGAGCCAAACGCTGCCGTTTATAAGTTCCCCATAGAGCAGTTGTTTTAGGAAGTCGCCCATCGTTCATCCTTACCAAACCCCTCCATCTTAATCTATATTTGATTATGAGAGATTCTATGCTTTGACATTTGGCTCGCTTCAGAACCTCGATGTCACTGACGTACATTTGCCTGCGCACCCCTAATATTTGTCGTAGGCATTGCTGGTGAAAGCGCTCGAGACGTATAAGACGTTTCTTGCATGGCATACAATAATATACTTAACACGCAAGTCTTTTCATCCTCTACCACAGTGGAGTACCACATATGTGGGGTAGCAAGGGGATTGATATTTTAGGTTAAAAAAAAGTAGCTAGTTATTTCTTGGTGCGTGTTCCTATGGTTTGCTTTTAACCCCCTCTTATTTGGTGGTCGTGCTGAAAAGGAAGGAAATCAAGGAACGAAAAGAAAGAGCAAGACCTCCTCCAAAAAAGGGTAACCTGAATAGGACTGCATCTGATAGTAAGACTCCAGGGGAGTGTGGAGTACCACTTCATTGTCATTACTACCACGCTAAACTGCATCCAATGGTAAAGTCCCAATTTTGGAGCTCTCTGGAGTGTGGAGTACCCCTTCATTACCATTACTTTCAGGTCCACTCTGACCCGAAGTGGTTGTACTTGTTAGGGTTAAATAGAAAAAATGATTTTAAAAAAATGTGTTTAAAAATTATTTGAATACCCATCAAGAATGAATGATACAAAAACGTCTTCGGCCTAAAATAACCCAACAAGGGTTAACATGCCTTAAAATCCAACCAACAACCATTACTCGCCGGTACACTCTAGAAACAACTACACAAAATGTAAATATGAACGTACAATGAACATGATTTCCTAACTTCTTGGCATAAAATAACCCTAGACAGTGGATCTGGTGGTGAGGTTCAAATTCTTGATCTCTTGGGAGTATGAAGTACTCCTTCATTGCCATTACTCTGACCCGGAGTGGTGGTACCTGTTAAGGTCATATCTATGGGTTAAATAGATTAGAAGATGAGTTTTTTTTTAATCAAATATCCAACAATAATGATTAAAACAAAAACCTCTTCGACATGAAATAACTCAACAAGGGTTGACATGCCGTAAAATCCAGCCAACCTTCCACCCTAGACGGGGTGACATGTCGTTAAAACCAACTAATCAACCAATCATATTGGCATGGGGAAAGTGTACCTGAGATCACAGACATCACACACACATAGAAAATCATAGAAAATGTTTGGAATTAAATTGTTGAATAAACAGAAATTGTATCCGCTACTTCTTTAAAAGTGATAAAACTTGCTCACAAGAAACAACTATACAAATACGCAAATATGGACCCGGTTTAAAAGAACATAACCCTAGACAGGTTGACACGCCGTTAAAATCAATAAATCAACTATCTTAACTTTAACTTTACTAGTCTCATTCACTGATCCAATAAGTCTTCGATTTCCCTATCACCATAATTCCACATTTATTCTGACACTTACAAACTACATGCACTAAAATGCGTCGGTTACATAACAATTTTACTAATTAGTCACATTTACATGTATTGAGGGAGGGGGATGAATGGGATAATATGAAATACAAACATTAAAGGACATGAAAAATAGAAATATTTGTGCAATATGTTGATTTTTAGTAACCCTAAGGGCAAGTTAATTTGACAGAAAATATAAGTTAACCGGTCGTAAATGATGGAAGGGAAGAACATTTGTATACAAACATATATATATATATATATATATATATATATGTGTGTGTGTGTGTGTGTGTGTGTGTGTGTGTGTGTGTGTGTGGAGTACCACTTCATTGTCATTACTACCACGCTAAACTGCATCCAATGGTAAAGTCCCAATTTTGGAGCTCTGCGGAGTGTGGAGTACCCCTTCATTGCCATTACTTTCAGGTCAACTCTGACCCGAAGTGGTTGTACTTTTTAGGGTTAAATAGAAAAAATGAGTTTTAAAAATATGTGTTTAAAAATTATTTGAATACCCATCAAGAATGAATGATACAAAACGTATTTGGCATAAAATAACCCAACAAGGGTTAACATGCCGTAAAATCCAACCAAACAACCACTACTCGCCGGTACACTCTCGAAACAACTACACAAAATGTAAATATGAACGTACAATGTACATGATTTCCTAACTTCTTGGCATAAAATAACCCTAGACAGTGGATCTGGTGGTGAGGTTCAAATTCTTGATCTCTTGGGAGTATGAAGTACTCCTTCATTGCCATTACTCCCAGATCCACTCTGACCCGGAGTGGTGGTACCTGTTAAGGTCATATCTATGGGTTAAATAGATTAGAAGATGAGTTTTAAAAAAATTAAATATCCAACAATAATGATTAAAACATAAACGTCTTCGACATAAAATAACTCAACAAAGGTTGACATGCCGTAAGATCCAGCCAACCTTCCACCCTAGACGGGCTGACATGTCGTTAAAACCAACTAATCAATCAATCATATTGGCACGGGGAATGTGTACCTGAGATGACAGACAACACACACACATAGAAAATCATAGAAAATATTTGAAATAAAAGTGTTGAATAAATAGAAATTGTATCAGCTATTTCTTTAAAAGTGAAAAAACTTTAAATTTTGCACCCAAGAAACGACTACACAAAAATGTAAATATGAATCCGGCTTAAAGGAAAATAACCCAATACGGATTGACATGCCATTAAAATCAATCAATCATTGTTTTGTTTCATAACGTGACAAGGAGCAGATTCGATAACACATACTGGCGTGAAGGGTCTACTTGATGTCCCCGGCAACTAACACACACATCAGAACACGAGGAAATTTGTTTTGTTTTCATAACAAGAAGAAATAGATTTGTCAACTCATATTAGCATGGGGAAAGTGTACCTGAGATGACAGACATCACACATGAATAGAAAATCAAATAAAATGTTTGTTAAATAAATATAATTCGTCTCTGCTATTTCTTTGAATTTGTTAAAATTTTGAATTTTGCTATTGATTTTATTATAATATTTTGTTATAATATTTTATAATATTATAATATATATAATAAATATAATATTATAATGAATAATAACAAATATAAAAAAGAAAATAATAATAATTGTAGTAATTATCTCCTAGTGATTTTACTCATTGTTTTGTTTCATAAAGTGAGAAGAAGCAAATTTGATAACACATACTGGTGTGAAGTGTCTATTTGACGTCCCTGGCAACTAACACACACATCAGAACACAAGGAAATTTGTTTTGTTTTCATAACAAGAAGAAATAGATTTGTCAACTCATACTGGCATAGGGAAAGTGTACCTGAGATGACAGACATGTTGCATACCCTTCTTACTTCTATGCTTCTTCTATTCTTCTAGCGTCTTTGACATCTTATAACATCTTGTCTTGGTCTGGACTTTCTTGGGGACTTCGACTCTGGTCTTCTATTGGGGATTTCTCTTTATCAGAAGCCCTGTGTCATTGTTAGTTTTTAGAGGTAATAACACAAGACTCCGATTTGCTTTGATCTTACTTTATTTTTAAATCCCCAACCAGACATCTGCGCAGGTGAGAGGACGCGCGTATAACGCGACTTACCCCTTCGAGCTCGCTGCTACCTTCTAACTGACTGCAACTTACTTACTATCTAAACCGGAAGAGAGGGTCCTCTCTACCGGTTCTCACGGCTATCCCCGGAAGATAGGGTTAGGACTGAGGTCAAGCTTGCCACTCAATCTTCAAGGCCGTCAGCTGCACTTAAAACGCCATCTTGTTTCTACACTAATGTACATAAATATTAGGTATCTAATAATTATGTAACAATCACACCCGAATAGAAAATCATAGAAAATGTTTGGAATTAAATTGTTGAATAAACAGAAATTGTATCCGCTATTTCTTTAAAAGTGATAAAACTTGCTCCCAAGAAACAACTATACAAAAATGTAAATATGGACCCGGTTTAAAAGAACATAACCTTAGACAGGTTGACACGCCGTTAAAATCAATCAATCAATTATCTTAACTTTAACTTTACTAGTCTCATTCACTGATCCAGTAAGTCTTCGATTTCCCTATCACCATAATTCCACATTTATTCTGACACTTTCAAACTAAATGCACTAAAATGCATCGGTTACATAACAATTTTACTAATTAGTCACATTTACATGTATTGAGGGAGGGGGGTATGAATGGGATGATATGAAATACAAAAATTAAAGAACATGAAAAATAGAAATATTTTTGCACTATGTTGATTGTTAGTAAGCCTAAGGGCAAGTTAATTTGACAGAAAATATAAGTTAACTGGTCGTAAATGATGGAAGGGAAGAACATTTGTATACAAACATATATATATATATATATATATATATATATATATATAGGTGTGTGTGTGTGTGAATATAAACACACATACACTCGTGCATATACACACACGCCCGCGAATAAACACAGGAAAATTCGAAACACACCTCTGGAGAATTCGGTTTTCTATTATCTAAAAGAAGAGGGAATGGATATTAAAACTGAATTAGGAAAGAAATGATAAGCTATCAGGACTAGTGGATAATCTAATTATTACAGTGTTTGATATGTGAGACTAGCTAGTCTCAAATAGCTATTACAAATAGTTCAATATGTAAAAAGTATAATAATCTTGATTTAAGTTACTTTCTTACTCTTTTTTTACTTTCTTCCCTTCTTTTCATATTTTCATTATGTTCGATTAAAACAGATTAGCGATATCACTTCCGCGTGCCCATCCTCTCTCTCTCTCTCTCTCTCTCTCTCTCTCTCTCTCTCTCTCTCTCTCTCTCTATCTATCTATCTATCTATCTCTATCTATCTATCTATCTATCTTTTATAATCTCTTACTTATAATCAAAAATAAAGAAAGAGAGTAGGAAAGATAGAGAGAGGAGGTGAGTGCGCGGAATTAACATTTTTTTCTGGGTAGCATGTCTCTTTTCTTCCCTTTCTTTTGTTATAATAAAAACGGAATGGTCCATTATTTAGCCGAGGCGAAGAAATTCATAAGAAATAAGAATTCGGCGGATAAGCAACACCAGATAATCAGAATTTTACAATTTTGAATTTCATCTTGGATGGTCTCAACTAGAGGTTGTTGCAAGATGATAACCGTCGTACAATTAACGAACACGAGTATTAATATATCGAAGAAGATTCTAAAAATAGGGTCCTATGCACTAGTATATACTTGCTTAACCTGGATAAGGAGCCTCGACTTCTAATTCGGGGAAGGAGATGGAATAAATCGCGTGTCCCAGAGATCTGCCTCCTCGCCTAAAAGGGACAGGGTTGGGTTTATTATCCAGTGTTTGAGGCGTCTCAGAATGGGAATGCTAATGGGACCACGCACATTTGCTTTGCACTGGCCACGGCATGAGCTTCGTTCGGTGCGTGGCTTCCTAGGTAAAAGAAAATACCTTATGTTACTACAGCCTAGATAGATAGATGGATAGATAGATAGATAGATAGATAGATAGATAGATATGAAAAGCCTGATAGATTGATAGTTATTAAGAGCCTGGGATAGATAGATGGGAATGATGTTAAACTCTATCTGATGGTGATGTTCCAGTTTTGGAGGTTTGGGGAATGTGGAGCACCCCTTCATCACCATTGCTCCCAGGTCCACTCTGATCCGGAGTGGTAGTACCTGTTAGGGTCCCATTTATTGGTTAAATAGAAAAATGTATTTATAAAAAAAATTGAGTATCCATTAGAAATTACTTTATTTCAAAACTTTATCGGCATTAAATGACCCACTGAGGTTGATATGCCGTAAAACAAACCAAACCAAACTAGATTCTGACTGCGTATGTTTATGGTCTGTACAAGGACGGGTTTAGTTCAGTCGATAGAGCGTTCGCGTATGAACCACAATGTTCCTGGTTTGATACCGGTTCTCGCCAACTCAACGTATAAGTAGCACAGGAATCTCTGCGGTGAGGTAAGAAGCTGATGGTAGGTGTGGCGCTCACCTCAGAGGCAAAAAAACAATCTCCTTGGTCTAGCGCTAGTGAAAAAGAGATATACTCTCTCGCTGTCTGGCTGATATCGACTTTCGGTCACCCGACGACTTTACTTACAAGATTTCCAGTTCTTTGTAATTTCTGGAAATGTCTTGATATCATCCGTGGAAATAAGGTGGATCAATTTTCTGACAGAAAAAAACAAAACCTGTCAGCATTGGTTTGGTTTCGTTTGTTTTACGGCATATCAACCTCAGTGGGTCAATTAATGCTGATAAAGTTTGAAATAAATCAATTCTTAATGGATAATACAATTTTGTTTATCAACTCATGTTTTTCTATTTAACCCATAGATGAGACCCTAACAGGTACTACCACTCCGGGTCAGGGGACCAGGGAGCAATGGTGATGAAGGGATGCTCCATATTCCCCAAACCTCTAAAACTGGAACCCCACCAACAGATAGAGTTTAACGTCATTCCCAGGACATGTAGACCCTCACCCACCGCCTTCTAGCACCCATATGATAAAAAGGGTTGGGGATTGCCATTAGGGCAATAGGGTTGGGAAAAATCATATAGGTGCTAGGGCTTGACGTGACCAACCGATTGATCGGAGGGGGCCTCTATGACCGCCCGTCTAGCTCAAGAAAGGGCCAAAGTGGAGTTTTGCAAGTCATGGACTGCTCATCCACCTGGGTTCTATCCTTAAGCCTTACGGGTCGCCACCCACGGCCAACAGGTGGCTCCATTGGGGGAGTCTTACCCCTCTGCAGAGGTGCAGTTGGTGCATTCTAACGCCCCAGTTGACAGGGTGGTCAGCATCAAGGAATAGAATTTGGGATCAAAAACTGTGCCATGCGCTTGATGAAAAGGGGGAAAGCATAAACAACGGTAGGAATAGATAGGAACACTTGGAGAAAAAGAGAATTCCAAGTACTTTGGTATATTAGAAGCAGACACCACTAACAAAAACAAAGATGAAAGAAAAAGTGAGAAAGAATTACGTCAGAAGAACAAGAAAACTTCTCAAAAACAAGCTCTGCAATAGAAATCTCGTCTCAGGAATAATAATACTATTATATTGTAATTATTATTATTATACTACTTATAATATTATTATTATACTTATATTATACTATATATATTATATATATTATATAATATAATATATTATATATAATTATATATATATATTATATATTATATAATATAATATATTATATAATATATATATATAATATATTAATATATTATATATTATAATATTATATTATATATTATAATTATATATATTATATAATATAATATAATATACTATATAATATAATATATTATATATAATATAATATATTATATATAATATAATATATTATATATAATTATATATATTATACTATATATATTATACTTATATTATACTTATATTATACGTACTCATTTTTATTATTATCATACTATTATATTGTAATTATTTTATATTATATGCATTAACTTATAATAATAATAATACCTTGATATAAAATTTGACCATATTGACCAAATGTTATATGTTCAAATTGTTGTATACCCTTTCTTACTTCTTACTTCTTAATATTAAGAATTGAGAATAAATCACAGGTTAACAAACAACACCACAGTTAGCTTCTTTTTTCTTCACACTTGCATTGTGATAGCCTTCAAAACCAACCAACAAACCAATATAAACACAATGCTTCAAGCAAATTACAAAACCCTTTTATAGTTTGTTTTATTTCAATATATATTCAAAGTTATCTGACGTATGGAGTTTTACGAGAAAAATATCTACAAACAAGAAATAGTCTTTTTTTTTTAAGTATTAAGAGGTTAACTAAAAAGTTTACAAATAAATGAATACCTACGATTTTGTGTAAAATTTATGTGTAAAATATTCAAAATAATTATTTGATTAATTATTAATACTGTTACGTACTGAGGTTTTCACGGTACCAAATCGATATAATGTTGTATACCCTTTCTTATTTCTTACTTCTAGTCGTCTTTTCTTCTGGCCGGCTTTGGTTCCATCTTCTAACATCTTGGTCTGGTTTCTTCTAAGGTCTGCACTTTCTTGGGGACTTCGGGTCTGGTTTCTGTTAGGGATTTCTCCTTATCAGAAGCCCTGTGTCATTGTTAGTTTTTAGGTAATAAACACAAGACTTCGATTTACTTTGATGTTACTTTATTTGTAAATCCCCAAACCAGACATCTGCGCACATCCTACGAGCTCGGCTTCTACTTGCTAACTGACTGAGTTACTTACTATCCTTAAACCGGAAGACAGGGTCTTCTATGCCTTCCGGTTCTCACGATTTATCCCCGGAAGGCAAGGTGAGAGTGAGGTCAGGCGCCGTCACTCACTCTCAAGGCCATCAGCTGCACTAATCGCCATTGTGATTTCTACACTATTGCCATAAATATTAGGTATCTAATAGTTATGTAGCAAAATGTTATCTGTCCTAAAAAATAAGACCCATAAAATTCTCTGAGACTTTAAGATACAAACTGATCGTTCAGAAGACCAGTGTTAATTAGTGTTAATTTTTTAAAAAAAGAACTTATCATCTTGTAGAGTTTCAAGAAATAGCTGAAATTGTAGCTAGGAAGGCAGGCAAATGGACATTGTCTAGATTGTTCCAATTCGCATCTCCAATAAATTTATTATTGATTCTACCATTTTTAGACTAACAATTTTTGGCAAGACTTATTCATAGCTTTGATGTTAAACTTTTTTTGTCTTCTTGTTTTGTTTTCTATCGTTGGTTTCAAACTTTGAAACTTTACAAATTTTAAAATAAGGAATTAACCCCCCCCCCAAAAAAAAAAACAGTTGTTTTTTTCTCATTGTTTGTTTGTTTATTGATTTTAACGGCATATCAACCGGTCTGGGGTTATGTCATGCCTAACGGTTAGGAAGTTATACATATCGTGTATTTATATTTATACTTTTTAGTAATTGGTTTTAAAAATGTGTTAGCATTATTGGGGATTATGTTGTATGGTATTGATTTGTTTCATGTCTATATTCTATGATATAATTTGTGAGTGGAATTTTAGATTCTTTGAGGATGGGTTCCATTCGGAGACCAAAAGGTTTTATTGATTTTTCTTCTTTTTTTTTCAAAACATTCCTTGTATTCTTGATTGAAGGTGCAGTCATAAGCTGGGTTGGATGGGCAGGATTTGAGTAAAATTTAAAAAACAACTGAGGTGGTCACTACTAGTATAGACTTAGTCTTAATTAGTGATCATCCTCCACACATTACTACAACAACCAACATTACGTTTTTTTGTTTTTTTTTTTTTTGCTTTGTTTTTTGTTTTTATTATATTGTGTAATGTGTGAAAATAAAATAAATAAACCATTGTCTAGAGTCTGCTGTTTCAGTGGACCAAAGAGTTGGAATAAACGAACCCGAAAAAAAGAATAGACAAATACTTGAATCTTGCCAATGAGCAAAAAAGAACTGTGGAACATGAAGGTGACAATATTTGTAGTTGGTGCAAACGGTCCCCAAGGGCTTGGAAATGAGGATGGATGATCAGAGAAAGGATCGAGACCATTAAACCAAAACACTGTTAAGATCAGTGAGAATGCACAGAAGAGTACGGGAGAACCGAGGAAATTTGCTGTCATTCAACTTCAAGAAACATCATGTAAAATTCATGTGAAAAACTCACAAGGAGTAAAATAATAATTCTTGCTGTCACTCAGCCTCCAGTGAACCATCGGCTACGACAGGTGTGAACAACTCGATAATAATAATAATAATAATAATAATAATAATAATAATGATAATAATAATAATAATAATAATAATCAACCATGTATTAAGCGAATGCAGCGAACTAGCCCAACGGGAATACAAGGCTGGGTTGAAAAGGTGATCCACTTGTAATTGTGCAAGAAATTAAATTTTGACCATACAACAAATATATGGTATATGCATAAACCAGAATCTGTTCTTGATAATGAAACATAAAATTATGTTGGATTTTGAGATAAAGACGGATCACCTTATACCAGCCAGAAGACCAGACCTAGTATTGATTGAACTTGTCAACTGGCAGATTTTGCAGTTCCAGCAGATCACAGGGTGAAAATAAAAGAAAACGGAAAGAAAGACAAATACCTGGACCTTGCTAGAGAATTTTTTTAAAAACTGTCGAACATGAGTGTAAATACGATAGTGGTTGTAGTTGGTGTCCTTGGAAAGGTCCACAAGCGTTTTTGAAAAAAGACTGGAAGAATTGGAAATAAGGGAAAGAATCGAAACCATCCACACTACAGCATTGTTAAGATCGGTTAGATCAATGGTTCTCAACCATTTTTACCCATGGACCCCTTTTAACCCTATTTTACTCTGGTGGACCCTCCTATAGCCATTCGATGTTTAAAAATCCCATTGTAATTTTATAGTTAAATACATTTTGCTTGTCTGGGTCCCAAAAAAATGTATATGGTCTCGGGGGGTCCAGACGGACCCCGTTTGAGAACCACTTGAGAACCGCTAGACAAGAAGAAGAAGAAGAAGAAGAAGAAGAAGATGATGATGATGATGAGGATGAGGATGATGATGATGCAGCAGCAGCAGCAGCAGCAAACCGTATGATTATTGCTGTAAACACCAGTAGCCATTGCTTAAAATAAAATTTAAGGCAGTTAACAAGTCGAGCGAAAATTTCGATCAGAACTCTCGGCAAACCCATATTAAAGAGATTTTTCAGGCGAGATGTCTGTAAATCTTACGAAGTTATCATGCTATAAATATTAATGCGCCTTTATTGGAATATATATTCGTGAATTTCTTGAAGGTTCCACGACAATATTCGTTTGGCTTTACTTATTAAAATAGTTTTGGCTTCGTACAGCGCGTTCTGATCTATATTCAAAATAGTCTTGTAGCATTCGAACGCATTCCCAGAATGTTCGATGCTGTCATTTTTTGGCGACGGCGTCCTTTCGTCGCTTCTGCTTTCTTTCGAAGAACCGGAAATTTGCAAAGGTCGCAGACATTACCTTTTGCGATTGACCGAAGACATATTCTTCAAGATAGAATTTAGAAAAAATTTTAAATAAATAAAAAAAAAAAGTCAAATGACATTTGTTTTTGTCAAGGAGAGCGTATATTTAATGTCACATCAAAGGCACTGCAAGATAAAAAGAAGAAAAAAATTTAAAAAGAAAAAAAAGTTGGCGGTCTATGGTGAAGAATTTGATGACCAAGTCTAATTTAAATCGATTGAACTAGAAGATTTTTTCAATTAAAAACCAGATCAATCTTCAGTCGGAATCTTTTAACAAAAAAGTAGAGTAGAAGTAAACGGTTCCACTACGTAGTGTGGGTGTCTGTAGGGAGCACCTAACTTTATACTTACCTTGCCTACTTGGGGGGTCCAGTGAGCTTCGGCCGCTGGAGCAGGTATAGTAAATTAATAGCGGCGATCCCAGGGAGCTATCCCCCCGGGCAATACCCCCTTGATTAGAGTACCCCTAAGCCTACAAGCCCACTGGACCGGCTGAGTTGGTTGATAACGTCGATCCCAGGGGACCGACCTCCAGGCAATACCCGCCCCCTTCATTTAAAGGGGCAGGGCTGTGTTTATTGCCCAGCGCCTGAGACGCCCCCTTGAGGGGGAATGCCGACGGGATCGACGTAATTTTTTATGCGCCCACGTAAAAACGAGACCTTGTGTCCAGTGCTCATAAGTGGGATGAGAGGCAAATACCCTTACCTTCTCGATGACTATTTAATAACCCGGCATTTTATAGGCCAGGAAGAACTGCTATTCACGCTTAACGCGAGAAGAAGCTTACTAAAAAATTTTGTTTGTCTGCTACTACAGACAAACAAAAAATGTTGACAAATAAATTCAACCAGGGAGGAGGGGGTCAATGTTTAGGTACCGGGCATTTTGTTTTAATTAATAGGGTAATAATTTTCCAAAAGCTTCACATTTTTCTGAAATTCTATACCAATACCAAAGTCGCGACCCTTGAAACAATCCTGAAGAACGTGGAAAAGAGACTGGATGAACTGGAGATCCAAATAGGATCGTAGACTGTTCAGACCACAGCACTGCTGAGATTGGTTAGAATACTTAGAAAAGTCCTGGATAATTGAATACACTTGCTGTCACTCAGACCAGGGTGGGGATCAAAGTAGAGGTACCGGACATGTATGCCAAAAAGTGGGTTTCTCTTAAGGAAAAGTTGTGATACAGTAAAAAGTACCTACTTAAGCATAACATTAATCACCTAGATGTAGATATAATCTATTATCTTCTATTAATAATGGAGATTCGCTTCCGGTTTTTGTCTATAACAAAAACTACGTCACTGCTTACGTCACACTACCTAAAATCGTCATAATATAGAATAAAACACTCAAAATTTGAGCATGCAACGTTAGACAGTCCTCATTGGGGTTTTTAAACAAGTTTTAATAAATACACGACTGGTATTATCTATCTATATATAGTTTGTTTTATTTTAATATATATTTAAAGTTTTCAGAACTACGTTTCCATTTCAATTTTTTAATTTTTTACTCCTTTAATAAATTTGATGATTTTACTTTAGTTGTGATACAAACTCTCTGATATTAAATTTTTAACTCCCATCCCCTCAGGTAATATTTATTTTACGTCGCCCAGAGGGCGTTTTTTTATTTTGCTAGTATAAATAATTTATTTATATATCAAAGAGAAAATCTTAACTGATAAAGTTAACTGTGAAGGGGTCAAAGTTCAGATATCGGACATATATGCCGAAAAGGAAGAGTCTCTTAAGTAAAAAATATGATAAGTAAAAAATATGATATTTAAAAACTACCAGGTACCTATTACTTAAGCATCACATTTATTATCTATCTAAATGTAAATACAATATACATAATATATTTATTGATGTACTGAATATGTAAATACCTTGGTACAACCCTCCCTATAATCTGATTGGACAGTGTCCTCTATAAATATTCGACACAGTGGTGGTACAAGCGCCTAAGCCTACTAGTCCAGTGTGCTTCGGCCACTGGACCGGATGAGTTGGTTGATAACGTCGATCCCAGGGGGCTGTCCCCCCAGGCAATACCTCTCCCCCCGATTTAAAGGGGCAGGGCTGGGTTTATTGCCCAGCGCCTGAGGCGCCCCCTTGAGGGGGAATGCCGACGGGATCGACGCAATTTTTCTACCTACCACCCATAAGTCTCGGCTTATGGGTGGGCCCACGTAAAAAGGCCTTGCGCCGTATCGTGTACAAGTGGGGTATATGTAAATATCCCTAAACCTACTAGCCTAAGCTTACTCGCCTACCAGCCAGAATATCACCCGGACTGCTCGGGAGACGTACTGCTCTTTGATGCACCCGCTATTACTGCGATAATATACCAAATACCAACTTCATAATATATCCCTTAACCCGGATATATCATTTATATATATAAATAATAATCTAAGATAATTTGTGATAAATTATTTCTTTTTTTTTCAAATGCCTGTTATCATATTATTTTTCCTATTAACTTTAACTTTTAACTTAACTTAACTTAACATTGTCACACCCTTCTCGATGGGGGCTTCTGCCCCCAACGCTATGCAACTATCCTGGGGGTTCGCCCCCCCCCCCCCATCATTAGTAAGTGATTTTGTATGTACGGACTCTCCAGTCCTTTTATCTCTACTCTTGTATGTTTATGTACATGTATTTTATTGTTACTGTATCCTGTCTTATAAATGTGCTGTTTACAATATAAAATGTTTTGTCCCACAAGCGTGTCGGAGTTTGTTATAACCTTGAATCTTACACAGTTATCAAAATGATTATTAATTAGAATAATTTGTATCTATTTTGTTATTGTCTAAAATAACTATAATGGCTAAATTCCAAAGAAATACTAATAGTATCGGGTACTCGTTTGGTTACTCCATTTTAGGAATGACCCCCCCCCCCACACACACACACAGCTTTAAACGTACCTGGTACTTTTTACAATATCACAATTTTTTCCTAAGGGGACATCTCCATGTTCGGTACCTAAACTTTAACCCCCCCCCCCGCCTCTACTTCCCAATTTTTAGTAGCTCCTAATTCAACATTTTCTACCCAAAAATTCCGGGTATATATATATATATATATATATATATATATATATATATTCTGTCTGCAAATCTTGTTCCAGGTCCTTTCGAGTTGCCGGATTGATGTAACTATATCAGGCGAAAATTGGCTGATGTATTTGCCATAGCTTATTTCCCGAGTACTTTCCGCCCTGGTATAGTTACATCAATCCGGCAACTCAAAAGGACATGGAACAAGATTTGCAGACAGAAAATGGCTGCGCAGTTCAACAAAATATGTCTTATAGAAGAAATGCTACCTAACTATATATACACACACACACACACACACACACATATATATATATATATATATATATATATGTATGTATATATATATATATATATATATGTGTGTGTGTGTGTGTATACATATGCATATATATATATATATATATATATATATATTATATATATATATATATATATAAAAAAGAAGAAGGTCCGCAAAATGTATCGTTCTCAGAAAAAATGTTTTATTTTTTTTTTTACATACGCAACACGTGTTTCAGATATTCTGGTATCTTCTTCAGGCTTTGGTCAATACATATATTGATATACATATATATATATGCATATACATATACATAGGTTATGCGTGTTTCTGTAATTTTTTTCTGTTATGCTATATTATATATATATATATATATATATATATATATATATATATATATGCACGCATAGGAAAGTCATGGTCCGCTATAAATAAATTATCAGTCATATGGAAATCCAATCTCACAGACAAGTTGAAGAGACAATTCTTCCAGGCCGTTGTCGTGTCAGTACTGCTGTATGGCTGCACCACCTGGACCCTAACGAAGCGACTAGAGAATAAACTAGATGGGAGATGCACAAGAATGCTGCGGGTGATCCTGAACAAGGCGTGGAAACAACACCCCACGAGAAAACAGCTGTACGGCCACCTGCCAAACCATCCGAGTAAGACGGACAAGACACGCAGGATACTGCTGTAGAAGCAAAGACGAACTCATAAGTGACGTCCTCCCGTAGAAGCCAACACATGGTGGGCCGACCAACAAAGACGTACATTGGCCAGCCCTGTGTGGATACAGGATGCTGCATAGAGGATCTCCCGAGAATGATGAGTGATAGGGACGGAT
>CM042151.1:35142782-35186561 GCA_023376005.1 Doryteuthis pealeii | reverse complement strand
TATATATAAGTATATATATATATATATATATATATATATATATATACAACATCAAACACACACAAACCGCATCACACGCCCAGAGCAGAACAACAAGACACACCCACACCAACGTCGTAGCTCTGAAAACCATATCCAAAAAGTCAACCATAGAACCTAGATGTAAAAACACACCTACTAAGGTGTAAACAAACCTTAAATCTAGGCCACATTCAATGGTCAGAACACTAAAAACTATAAACCAACTGCCCGGAGTTAACTGCATCTGCAGAGGACAAAAATATAGACATAATCTGCGTACAAGAGCCATAGATTTGATCACAGTAAACTAGATATAAAATACACGAAACAGGTAACGGATGGACTTTCGTGTCAGCATCTGCGTGGAAAAACTCCACAAATGCCACTATAAGAGGCGTAGGAATGCTCCTCAGCCCCAGAACTATGAGAGCACTAAACAGTATAGAAAAAATCAACCGAGAATCATATGCGCTACGTTTAATGGGAATCCTGCATGACAGTAGTCTCGTGCTATAGACCCCACTAATGTCAGCGAAGAAACGGACATAGCAAAGTTCTATAATGAGCTATCCTCCCTATGCAGACAGATTCCAAACACAATGTCCAGTAATTGGGGGCGACATGAATGCGCAGATAGGCATAAGCGAGAACAATAAATACTGCCTACATAACACCCCACAGGAACGGCGAATTACTAGCAGAGTTCTCTCTTGAGAACAGGCTAGTATGCCTAAATACAAAAATACCAGAAAAGAAAGGCAAACTCTGGACCTACACATATCCAAACAATACAAGAGCCCAATTAGGACTATATCCTAATAAATAAAAAATGATAAATAGTGCAATGAACTGCGAAGCATACTCCTCTTTTGAAGGAGTATCCTCCGACCACAAGAATAGTCACAGCAAAATTACGACTTAGCCTACGTAGGAACAAAAAGCAAACCAGTAAGACGTACGATACAGCTGGTCAACACTTGCCAACAGTGATATATGCAATCGATACGCTGTGGCAGTAAGAAACAGATTCGATATCCTCCAGGAGGCATTTGAAAGCCCCACCGCAAACGAAGAATACGAAAACTTCGTCAATGCCCATCTAGAAGCAGCATCCGAATGCATACGACGAACTGAGAGCCAAACGCTCTGTCCCCTGGGAGACAGAGGCAGTTAGAGAAAGAGAAATAATATCAAAGAAACAGCCCAAATTAATAAAACAAACCCAACTAGCACCAACCTATACAACCTTAAGAAAGCCCAGTAGCCTTAAAACAAAATACAAAAGGGAACAAATAGAGTACATACAGGCACAAATAAATAATATTCAGACAATCGGTAGAAGACAGACAGTCGCGATTAGCCTGGCAAACAGTAAACGAATTAGTGGTAGAAAAAGCACCTCTAAATCAAAATTAAAGGCAACCAGCCAAGAAGATAGACTAAAAAATGGAAGGACCACTTCCAGAAACTGCTAGGAAGCCCCAGAAATCATAGAAAGTAATATCCAAAAGATCGTAGATAAACAACTAGATATCAAGCTGGGATATTTCACAATAGATGAAATTAACCAAGCTTTAAAGAAGCTAAAAGGTAGAAAAGCAGCAGGACTCGACGAAAAACCCCGGAGGTGTGGAAGATAGGAAAGTTCAATGACATACTGCTTAGGCTATGCAATGCAGTATATAGACAAAATAGAATAGATAAATGGACGAAAGGCTGCATCTCCCATTCCTAAAAAGGGAGATCTCGGAATCGCTAAAAATTACAGAGGCATAACTCTCACTGCTATTGCAGCCAAGATATATAATGCCCTTCTACTTAATCGCATCCGGCCGAAATAGAAAAACTTAGGAGAAACCAAAATGGATTCCGCAGAAATCGATCCACAACCTCTCAGATCCTGACTATTCGACGGATCATAGAAGGGGTACGAGCAAAGAATCTAGAGGCAACGTTATTATTCGTAGATTTCTCCAAAGGCATTCGATTCCATACATAGAGGAAAAATGGAACAAATACTATTAGCATATGCCTCCCCAATGAAACGGTTTCAGCTATAATGATGCTATACAAAGACACTAAAGCGATGGTACGCTCACCTGATGCGACACAGATTTCTTTGACATCGCCGCTGGAGTCCTTCAAGGGGACACACTGGCACAAATATATTATAATATGTCTAGACTATGTACTCCGAACATCATTAGGATACCAAAAAGAAAAGGGTTCACACTAAAAAGGCAAGAAGCAGGCGATATCCCGCCACAAACAATCACAGATGCGGACTATGCTTGATGACCTTGCACTTCTTGCAGATACACCGGCAAAGCTGAATCACTGCTACATAGCTTGGAGGAGGCAGCAAAGAATATAGGCCTCTATGTGAACTCCGGTAAAACAGAGTTCATGAATTTCAAAAATATAAAGGAGACATCTCCACACTCGACGGCAAGCCTCTTAAACCAGTAGAACAATTCACATACCTAGTGGTAATATCTCCTCCACAGAGAGCGATGTTAATACACGAATAGCAAAGGCATGGGCGGCCACAAATAGATTATCAGTCATATGGCAAGCTGAAGCGACAGTTCTTTCCAGGCTGTGGTTGTGTCGGTGCTGCTGTATGGCTGCACCACCTGGACCCTGACAAAGCGTCTTGAGAAGAATTAAGCTAGATGGGAGCTGTACAAGAATGCTGCGTGCAGTCTTGAATAAGTCGTGGAAACAGCACCCCACAAGGAAACAGCTGTACGGTCACCTGCCCCCCATCTCACAAACTATCCGAGTGAGACGGACAAGGCATGCAGGACACTGCTGGAGAAGCAGGGATGAACTCATAAGCGACGTTCTCCTGTGGAAGTCAACACATGGACATGCAAGTGTGGGCGCCCAGCAAGGACATACATTGACCAGTTATGTGAAGATGCTGGCTGCTCGCAGAGGAGCTTCAGGTGTAATGAATGATAGGGAGGGTTGGCGAAGAGATTGTCATGGATGCCCGGCTGCGGTGGCGCGACATGATGATGATGATGAAGTAACTATAAGGAGTTATATATTATATCATAACACAAAAAAAATTACAGAAACACGCATAACCTATGTATATGTATATGCATATATATATGTATATCAATATATGTATTGACCAAAGCCTGAAGAAGATACCAGAATATCTGAAACACGTGTTGCGTATGTAAAATAAAAAGAATAAAACATTTTTTCTGAGAACGATACATTTTGCGGACCTTCTTCTTTTATATATAATATATATATATATATATATATATATATATAATATGCATATGTATACACACACACACACACACATATATATATATATATATATATATATATATATATATATACAACATATATATATATATATATATATATATATATGTGTGTGTGTGTGTGTGTGTATAGTTAGGTAGCATTTCTTCTATAAGACATATTTTGTTGAACTGCGCAGCCATTTTCTGTCTGCAAATCTTGCTCCAGGTCCTTTTGAGTTGCCAGATTGATGTAACTATATCAAGGCGGAAAGTACTCGGGAAATAAGCTATGGCAAATACATCAGCCAATTTTCGCCTGATATAGTTACATCAATCCGGCAACTCGAAAGGACCTGGAACAAGATTTGCAGAGAATATATATATATATTATATATATATATATATATATATATATATATATATATATATATACCCGGATTTTTTTTTGCTAGAAAATGCTGAATTAGGAGCTACTAAAAATTGGGAAGTAGAGGCAAGGGGGGGGGGGGGGGTTAAAGTTTAGGTACCGAAATAAAAATGTCAGAAAAATGTGCAGCTTTTGGAAAATTATTACCCTATGAATTAAAACAAAATGCCCGGTACCTAAACATTGACCCCCTCCTCCCTGGTTGAATTTATTTGTCAAAATTTTTTGTTTGTCTGTAGTAGCAGACAAACAAAATTTTTTAGTAAGCTTCTTCTCGCATTAAGCGTGAATAGCAGTTCTCCCTGGCCTCTAAAATGCCAGGTTATTAAATAGTCATCGAGAAGGTAAGGGTATTTTCCCCTCATCCCACGTATGAGCGCTGGACACAAGGTCTCGTTTTTACGTGGGCGCATAAAAATTGCGTCGATCCCGTCGGCATTCCCCATCAAGGGGGCGCCCCAGGCGCTGGGCAATAAACCCAGCCCTGCCCCTTTAAATCAAGGGGGCAGGTATTGCCTGGAGGTCGACCCCCTGGGATCGACGCTATCAACCAACTCAGCCGGTCCAGTTGCCGAAACATACTGGGCTTAGGGGTACTCTAATCAAGGGGGCAGGTATTGCCCAGGGGGATAGACCCCTGGGATCGCCGCTATTAATTTACTATACCTGCTCCAGCGGCCGAAGCTCACTGGACCCCCCAAATAGGGAAGGTAAGTATAAAGTTAGGTGCTCCCTACAGACACCCACACTACTTAGTGGAACCGTTTACTTCTACTCTACTTTTTTGTTAAAAGATTCCGACTGAAGATTGATCTGTTTTTTAATTGAAAAATCTTCTAGTTCAATCGATTTAAATTAGACTTGGTCATCAAATTCTTCACCATAGACCGCCAACTTTTTTTTTCTTTTTAAATTTTTTTTTCTTTTTATCTTGCAGTGCCTTTGATGTGACATTAAATATACGCTCTCCTTGACAAAAACAAATGTCATTTGACTTTTTTTTTTTATTTATTTAAAATTTTTTCTAAATTCTATCTTGAAGAATATGTCTTCGGTCAATCGCAAAAGGTAATGTCTGCGACCTTTGCAAATTTCCGGTTCTTCGAAAGAAAGCAGAAGCGACGAAAGGACGCCGTCGCCAAAAAATGACAGCATCGAACATTCTGGGAATGCGTTCGAATGCTACAAGACTATTTTGAATATAGATCAGAACGCGCTGTACGAAGCCAAAACTATTTTAATAAGTAAAGCCAAACGAATATTGTCGTGGAACCTTCAAGAAATTCACGAATATATATTCCAATAAAGCGCATTAATATTTATAGCATGATAACTTCATAAGATTTACAGACATCTCGCCTGAAAAATCTCTTTAATATGGGTTTGCCGAGAGTTCTGATCGAAATTTTCGCTCGACTTGTTAACTGCCTTAAATTTTATTTTAAGCAATGGCTACTGGTGTTTACAGCAATAATCATACGGTTTGCTGCTGCTGCTGCTGCTGCATCATCATCATCCTCATCCTCATCATCATCCTCATCATCATCATCTTCTTCTTCTTCTTCTTCTTCTTCTTGTCTAGCGGTTCTCAAGTGGTTCTCAAACGGGGTCCGTTTGGACCCCCCGAGACCATATACATTTTTTGGGGACCCAGACAAGCAAAATGTATTTAACTATAAAATTACAATGGGATTTTTAAACATCAAATGGCTATAGGAGGGTCCACCAGAGTAAAATACGGTTAAAAGGGGTCCATGGGTAAAAATGGTTGAGAACCATTGATCTAACAGATCTTTACAATGCTGTAGTCTGGATGGTTTCGATTCTTTCCCTTATTTCCAATTCTTCCAGTCTTTTTTCAAAAACGCTTGTGGACCTTTCCAAGGACACCAACTACAACCACTATCGTATTTACACTCATGTTCGACAGTTTTTAAAAAAATTCTCTAGCAAGGTCCAGGTATTTGTCTTTCTTTCCGTTTTCTTTTATTTTCACCCTGTGATCTGCTGGAACTGCAAAATCTGCCAGTTGACAAGTTCAATCAATACTAGGTCTGGTCTTCTGGCTGGTATAAGGTGATCCGTCTTTATCTCAAAATCCAACATAATTTTATGTTTCATTCTCAAGAACAGATTCTGGTTTATGCATATACCATATATTTGTTGTATGGTCAAAATTTAATTTCTTGCACAATTACAAGTGGATCACCTTTTCAACCCAGCCTTGTATTCCCGTTGGGCTAGTTCGCTGCATTCGCTTAATACATGGTTGATTATTATTATTATCATTATTATTATTATTATTATTATTATTATTATCGAGTTGTTCACACCTGTCGTAGCCGATGGTTCACTGGAGGCTGAGTGACAGCAAGAATTATTATTTTACTCCTTGTGAGTTTTTCACATGAATTTTACATGATGTTTCTTGAAGTTGAATGACAGCAAATTTCCTCGGTTCTCCCGTACTCTTCTGTGCATTCTCGCTGATCTTAACAGTGTTTTGGTTTGATGGTCTCGATCCTTTCTCTGATCATCCATCCTCATTTCCAAGCTCTTGGGGACCGTTTGCACCAACTACAAATATTGTCACCTTCATGTTCCACAGTTCTTTTTTGCTCATTGGCAAGATTCAAGTATTTGTCTATTCTTTTTTTCGGGTTCGTTTATTCCAACTCTTTGGTCCACTGAAACAGCTGACTCTAGACAATGGTTTATTTATTTTATTTTCACACATTACACAATATAATAAAAACAAAAAACAAAGCAAAAAAAAAAAACACAAAAAAACGTAATGTTGGTTGTTGTAGTAATGTGTGGAGGATGATCACTAATTAAGACTAAGTCTATACTAGTAGTGACCACCTCAGTTGTTTTTTAAATTTTACTCAATCCTGCCCATCCAACCAGCTTATGACTGCACCTTCAATCAAGAATACAAGGAATGTTTTGAAAAAAAAAAAAAGAAAAATCAATAAAACCTTTTGGTCTCCGAATGGAACCCATCCTCAAAGAATCTAAAATTCCACTCACAAATTATATCATAGAATATAGACATGAAACAAATCAATACCATACAACATAATCCCCAATAATGCTAACACATTGTTAAAAACCAATTACTAAAAAGTATAAATATAAATACACGATATGTATAACTTCCTAACCGTTAGGCATGACATAACCCCAGACGGGTTGATATGCCGTTAAAACCAATAAACAAACAAACAATGAGAAAGAAAACAACTTTTTTTTGGGGGGGTGGGTGGGTGGGTGGTGGTTAATTCCTTATTTTAAAATTTGTAAAGTTTCAAAGTTTGAAACCAACGATAGAAAACAAAACAAGAAGACAAAAAAAGTTTAACATCAAAGCTATGAATCAGTCTTGTCAAAGATTGTTAGTCTAAAAATGGTAGAATCAATAACAACTTTATTGGAGATGCGAATTGGAACAATCTAGACAATGTCCATTTGCCTGCCTTCCTAGCTACAATTTCAGCTATTTCTTGAAACTCTACAAGATGATAAGTTCTTTTTTTTATTAATTAACACTAAGTCTGGTCTTCTGAACGATCGGTTTGTATCTTAAAAGTCTCAGAGAATTTTATGGGTCTCATTTTTTTAGGACAGATAACATTTGAACATATATATATTTACCAGCCCCTCCACACGAGCAGGGATGTGACACAAGGTCAATTTCTTAAGCGGAGTTCAACAGGTTTGAATTCAGAGTTTTCCTTCTCCTAGACCGGTTGCCTAACCAAGGTTAAAGAGCCCAGTCTACCCTGCAATTTATCCATAACTGGAGGGAGAGTAAGATTCATACCTTTCCCAAGGGTATTGCCGCTAAGTGAAATGCAATTACCACATCCAGGATTGTTCAAACTCGGGGCGACAAGTCCATTTCCCATGACTTTAACCATTACAACACGCGCTTCCTACTTGAACATTTGAACATATAAGATTTGTCAATTTGGTCAAATTTTATGTCAAGGTATTATTCCTGTGACGAGATTTCTATTGCAGAGCTTGTTTTTGAGAAGTTTTCTTGTTCTTCTGACGTAATCCTTTCTCACTTTTTCTTTCATCTCTGTTTTTGTTAGTGGTGTCTGCTTCTAATATACCAAAGTACTTAGAATTCTCTTTTTTTCCAAGTGTTCCTATCTATTCCTACCGTTTTTTATGCTTTCCCCCTTTTCATCAAGCGCATGGCACAGTTTTTGATCCCAAATTCTATTCCTAGATGCTGACCGCCCTGTCGCCTGGGGAATTAGAATACACCGACTGCACCTCTGCAGAGGGGCAAGACTCCTCCAATGGGGCCACCTGTTGGCCGTGGGTGGCGACCACGTGATGCTTAAGGATAGAACCCAGGTGGATGAGCAGTCCATGACTTGCAAAACTCCACTTTGGCCCTTTCTTGAGCTAGACGGGCGGTCGGAGAGGCCCCCTCCGATCAATCGGTTGGTCACGTCAAGCCCTAGCATCTATATGATTTTTCCCAACCCTGTTGCCCTTATGGCAAGCCCAAACCCTTTTTATCATATGGGTGCTAGAAGGCGGTGGCTGAGGGTCTACATGTCCTGGGAATGATGTTAAACTCTATCTGATGGTGAGGTTCCAGTTTTGGAGGTTTGGGGAATGTGGAGCACCCCTTCATCACCATTGCTCCCAAGTCCACTCTGATCCGTCTAGCCTAAGTAAGGTTCTAAGTGGAGTTTTGCATGTCATGAACTGCTCATCCACTAAGACTCCGTCCTTAAGCATCACGAATCGCCACCCACAGCCAACAGGTGGCCCCATTTGGGAGAGTCTTACCCCTCTGCAGAGGCGCAGTCGGTGCATTCTAACGCCCAAGCCGACAGGGCGGCTGTCAGCGTTGGATTACAGCGATAGCGAGGTGAATGTTGCGCTTTTATGCCGAGTAAGAGAGGCTAATTTATAATTCAAATTGGAACAGTTAAGAAAAGGATTTTTTTTTTAATAGAAAAGACAAGTCAACCCCGTCCTGCTTAGCCCAGCCTAAGTAGGTGAGAATAGGTTTTGGTTTCTTATTTTTTGACAAAACGGTTAACATTTTTCTGACCGCCTAGGGTACTCAATATCAGTGATACAACATATTTAGATCTAACGTATTGCGCCAGTGATCGCATTGATGAAAACCTGACAGTCACCAAGTGTCGTTAATTCTGTGTATATACTATTCTAATCTATCAATCTCTCAATCAGACTGTTCATATCTATTTATCTATCTATCAATCTACCGGAGGGTCTATCTATCTATCTATCTATCTATCTATCTATCCCAGGCTCCTAATAACTATCAATCTATCAGGCTGTTCATATCTATCTATCTATCTATCCATCTATCTATCTAGGCTGTAGTAACATAAGGTATTTTTTTTTACATAGGAAGCCACGCACCGACCGAAGCTCATCCCATTAGCATCCCCATTCTAAGACGCCTCAAGCACTGGATAATAAACCCAGCCCTGTCCCTTTTAGGCGAGGAGGCAGATCTCCGGGACACGCGATTTATTTCACCTCCTTCACCGAATTAGAAGCCGAGGCTCCTTATCCAGGTTTAGCAAGTATATACTAGTGCATAGGACCCTATTTTTAGAATCTTCTTCGATATATTAATACTCATGTTCGTTAATTGTACGACGGTTATCATCTTGCAACAACCTCTAGTTGAGACCGTCCAAGATGAAATTCAAAAATGTAAATTCTGATTATCTGGTGTTGCTTATCCGCCGAATTCTTATTTCTTATGAGTTTCTTTGCCTCGGCTAAATAATGGACCATTCCGTTTTTATTATAACGAAAGAAAGGGAAGAAAAGAGACATGCTACACAGAAAAAATGTTAAATTCCGCGCACTCATCCCCTTTCTCTATCTTTCCTACTCTCTTTCTTTATTTTTGATTATAAGTAAGAGAGTATAAAAGATAGATAGATAGATAGATAGATAGAGAGAGAGAGAGAGAGAAGAGAGAGAGAGAGAGAGAGAGAGAGAGAGAGGAGAGAGACAGAGAGACAGAGAGAGACAGAGACAGAGAGAGGATGGGCACGCGGAAGTGATATCGTTAATCTGTTTTAATCGAACATAATGAAAATATGAAAAGAAGGTAAGAAAGTAAAAAAAGAGTAAGAAAGTAACTTAAATCAAGATTATTATACTTTTTACATATTGAACTATATGTAATAGCTATTTGAGACTAGCTAGTCTCACATATCAAACATTGTAATAATTAGATTATCCACTGGTCCTGATAGCTTATCATTTCTTTCCGAATTCAGTTTTAATATCCATCCCCTCTTCTTTTAGATAATAGAAAACCGAATTCTCCAGAGGTGTGTTTCGAATTTTCCTGTGTTTATTCGCGGGCGTGTGTGTATATGCACGAGTGTATGTGTGTTTATATTCACACACACACACACACACACACACACACACACACACACACACATATATATGTGTATATATATGTATATATATATATATGTATATATATATATATATGTTTGTATACAAATGTTCTTCCCTTCCATCGTTTACGACCGGTTAACTTATATTTTCTGTCAAATTAACTTGCCCTTAGGCTTACTAACAATCAACATATTGCAAAAATATTTCTATTTTTCATGTCCTTTAATTTTTGTATTTCATATCATCCCATTCATACCCCCCCTCCCTCAATACATGTAAATGTGACTAATTAGTAAAATTGTTATGTAACCGACGCATCTTAGTGCATTTAGTTTGAAAGTGTCAGAATAAATGTGGAATTATGGTGATAGGGAAATCGAAGACTTACTGGATCAGTGAATGAGACTAGTAAAGTTAAAGTTAAGATAGTTGATTGATTGATTTTAACGGCGTGTCAACCTGTCTACGGTTATTTTCTTTTAAACCGGGTCCATATTTGCGTATTTGTATAGATGTTTCTTGGGAGCAAGTTTTATCACATTTAAAGAAATAGCGGATACAATTTCTGTTTATTCAACAATTTAATTCCAAACATTTTCTATGATTTTCTATTCGGGTGTGATTGTTACATAATTATTAGATACCTAATATTTATGTACATTAGTGTAGAAACAAGATGGCGTTTTAAGTGCAGCTGACGGCCTTGAAGATTGAGTGGCAAGCTTGACCTCAGTCCTAACCCTATCTTCCGGGGATAGCCGTGAGAACCGGTAGAGAGGACCCTCTCTTCCGGTTTAGATAGTAAGTAAGTTGCAGTCAGTTAGAAGGTAGCAGCGAGCTCGAAGGAGTAAGTCGCGTTATACGCGCGTCCTCTCACCTGCGCAGATGTCTGGTTGGAGATTTAAAAATAAAGTAAGATCAAAGCAAATCGGAGTCTTGTTTTATTACCTCTAAAAACTAACAATGACACAGGGCTTCTGATAAAGAGAAATCCCCAATAGAAGACCAGAGTCGAAGTCCCCAAGAAAGTCCAGACCTTAGAAGATTCCAGACCAAGACAAGATGTTATAAGATGTCAAAGACGCTAGAAGAATAGAAGAAGCATAGAAGTAAGAAGGGTATGCAACATGTCTGTCATCTCAGGTACACTTTCCCTATGCCAGTATGAGTTGACAAATCTATTTCTTCTTGTTATGAAAACAAAACAAATTTCCTTGTGTTCTGATGTGTGTGTTAGTTGCCAGGGACGTCAAATAGACACTTCACACCAGTATGTGTTATCAAATTTGCTTCTTCTCACTTTATGAAACAAAACAATGAGTAAAAATCACTAGGGAGATAATTACTACAATTATTATTATTTTCTTTTTTATATTTGTTATTATTCATTATAATATTATATTTATTATATATATTATAATATTATAAAATATTATAACAAAATATTATAATAAAATCAATAGCAAAAATTCAAATTTTAACAAATTCAAAGAAATAGCAGAGACGAATTATATTTATTTAACAAACATTTTATTGATTTTCTATTCATGTGTGATGTCTGTCATCTCAGGTACACTTTCCCCATGCTAATATGAGTTGACAAATCTATTTCTTCTTGTTATGAAAACAAAACAAATTTCCTCGTGTTCTGATGTGTGTGTTAGTTGCCGGGGACATCAAGTAGACCCTTCACGCCAGTATGTGTTATCGAATCTGCTCCTTGTCACGTTATGAAACAAAACAATGATTGATTGATTTTAATGGCATGTCAATCCGTATTGGGTTATTTTCCTTTAAGCCGGATTCATATTTACATTTTTGTGTAGTCGTTTCTTGGGTGCAAATTTAAAGTTTTTTCACTTTTAAAGAAATAGCTGATACAATTTCTATTTATTCAACACTTTTATTTCAAATATTTTCTATGATTTTCTATGTGTGTGTGTTGTCTGTCATCTCAGGTACACATTCCCCGTGCCAATATGATTGATTGATTAGTTGGTTTTAACGACATGTCAGCCCGTCTAGGGTGGAAGGTTGGCTGGATCTTACGGCATGTCAACCTTTGTTGAGTTATTTTATGTCGAAGACGTTTATGTTTTAATCATTATTGTTGGATATTTAATTTTTAAAAACTCATCTTCTATTCTATTTAACCCATAGATATGACCTTAACAGGTACCACCACTCCGGGTCAGAGTGGATCTGGGAGTAATGGCAATGAAGGAGTACTCCATACTCCCAAGAAATCAAGAATTTGAACCTCACCACCAGATCCACTGTCTAGGGTTATTTTATGCCAAGAAGTTAGGAAATCATGTTCATTGTACGTTCATATTTACATTTTGTGTAGTTGTTTCTAGAGTGTACCGGCGAGTAATGGTTGTTTGGTTGGATTTTACGGCATGTTAACCCTTGTTGGGTTATTTTATGCCAAAGACGTTTTGTATCATTCATTCTTGATGGGTATTCAAATAATTTTTAAACACATTTTTTAAAACTTATTTTTTCTATTTAACCCTAAAAAGTACAACCACTTCGGGTCAGAGTGGACCTGAAAGTAATGGCAATGAAGGGGTACTCCACACTCCACAGAGCTCCAAAATTGGGACTTTATCATTGGATGCAGTTTAGCGTGGTAGTAATGACAATGAAGTGGTACTCCACACTTCCCTGGAGTCTTACTATCAGATGCAGTCCTATTCAGGATACCCTTTTTTTGGAGGAGGTCTTGCTCTTTCTTTTCGTTCCTTGATTTCCTTCCTTTTCAGCACGATCACCAAATAAGAGGAGGTTAAAAGCAAACCCTAGGAATATGTACCAAGAAATAACTAGCTACTTTTTTTTAACCTAAAATATCAATCCCCTTGCTACCCCACATATGTGGTACTCCATTGTGGTAGAGGATGAAAAGACTTGCGTGTTAAGTATATTATTGTATGTCATGCAAGAAACGTCTTGAACGTCTCGAGCGCTTTCACCAGCAATGCCTGCGACAAATACTAGGGATGCGCTGGCAAATCTACGTCAGTGACATCGAGGTTCTGAAGCGAGCCAAATGTCAAAGCATAGAATCTCTCATAATCAAACATAGATTGAGATGGAGTGGGCATTTGGTAAGGATGAACGATGGGCGACTTCCTAAACAACTGCTCTATGGGGAACTTATAAACGGCTAGCGTTTGGCTCAAGGGCCCAAGATGAGATACAAGGATTGCCTGAGGTCGACCTTGAAAAAATGTGACATCGATGTGAAGACCTAGGAGAGTGGGCAGTGGAGAAGAGCTGTGCAGGAGGGCACGGAAATGTTTGAGACCGGCCGTATTCAGCATGAGCAGTTGAAGAGAGATATTCGCAAGAATAAAGAAGTAAACAATCAAGGGTTTCAAATCGGTCTACTATGTTACCAGTGTGGAAGGCTATGTATGAGCAAAGCTGGCCTGATCAGTCAACAATCTGTGCATCGGTGGGATGGACTAATAAAATGCCCTGTGCTCCCTGGAATACCTGTAATTGTGGGAAGCTGTGCAAGACTTTGGCAGGACTAAAGAGCCACTTTCGTGCAGCTCATTGTTGAACTTTTTTGAAGCTCACCATTATATTGTTTGAACTATTGAGCTTTTTTGTTTTTTTTTGTTATTATTGTTACTATATCAAGCAATAGCAATACTTGAATATGAGTTTGCTGCCATCACGCCATGCAATACGATGAGCAGCTGTGAGGCACAAAGTCCCTGTCCAATAACAAACGTGGAGTGGACTTTTGGTATGTCCTCTTTTATATCACATTGACCATGCCACCTAGTGGCTATTGGCAGACACGGAAGGTAATTATCTTTTGTGTCCCCTAGAGTCAGTAAAAACAGTGGCAGATAAGGAAAGAAGAAAAAAAAAAAAGTAGTTAAGATAATGATGACCAACAACTCCCTAATCTTTTCGTGGCATTGTGCCACATTTTGTATATTTAAAAGAAAAAAATAATTTTGGTAAAAATCTTAATTTTTCCCAAATAAATATTTTCGCTTTGAATTTTCATACGAGTAGTATAAGTAAGAAGAAGGCTTCTCATTAGCGCACCTGTCTTGAGGCAATAGAATCGTCAAGTGGCAGGTGTGTTACTCGGCTTACTTAACGACATAGTGCAAAATGTTTTCCATAGATGAACTGATGGAATTTACTATGCTTAGTGTTTCCAATTCAATTGGACAATAATTTTGGGTAATTTATGAGGAAGTGCGTCCCGGTCTCCTGGCTCAAAAATTGCTACCCGGTGACTATTAAAATAACGACTCAGCTCAGTCTATTCAAAACTATCCATCTTCATATCTATCTATCTATCTATCTATCTCAATTTGTTCATATTTATCTATATTACTTTAAATACTAAGATGTTTTTTTATATTCATGTTTGTTTAATGTCTTGTTTTTAGTTTAAATAAACAAGAATTACGATAAAAAAAGATGTTACCCCCCCCCCCCCAAATACATTTACTTGTCGAAAATATCTATCTATCTTCATTTGTTCATATCTATCTATATTATTTTGTTTGTTTATCTATCTATCTATCTCAGTCTATTCCAAACTTCTCAGTCTATTCCAAAAATTCTATGGGCCGGGTTAGCTCAGTCGGTAGAGCGTTCGGCTAGAAACCACAAGGTTCCTAGTTCGATACCGGTCCTCGCCCACTCAGCGTATGAGTAGCATAGGGATCTGTGCGGTAAAGTAAGGAGCTGATGGTAGATGTGGCGCTCCACCTCAGATGCTAAAACAATCTCCTTGGTCTAGCGCTATTGAAAAGGGGATAGACTCCCTCGCTGACGGGCTGAAACCGACTTTAGGCCGCCCCGTCGACTTTTTACTTACTTTACTATTCCAAACTATATATCCATCTTCATATCTAAACAAGAATTATGACAAATTACGATAAATAAACAAGAATTCCGACGAGCTGGGGTTGTTATTTTGATAGTCACTGGGTAGCAATTTTTGAGGCAGGAGACCGGGACGTACTCCCTCATAAATTACCTAATTTTGTTCTGTCGGAGTTGTCGAACGTGATGCATATGACACTGGTAACCATGTGTTTCCATCTATTTGCTGTAAAAATGTACCTAAACTTTTTTTTTTTTTGCTTTTATCTGTTGTAATTTTCGTTTCTCGGTTTATGTCGTAGAATTGTAGTATCGGTGTACTCGTAATAATTTGTTTTGATTTTTCGATAGCTTCTGTCGGATCTCCAGGTTTGTTTTGTTTTACGGCATATCAACCTCAGTGGGTCATTTAATGCCGACAAAGTTTTGAAATAAATCAATTCTCAATGGATAATACAATTTTTTTATAAATACATTTTTCTATTTGACCCATAGGTGGGACCCTAACAGGTACTACCACTCCGGATCAGAGTGGACCAGGGAGCAATGGTGATGAATGGGGTGCTCCACACTCCCTAAACCTCCAAAACGGGAACCTCACCATCAGATAGAGTTTAACGTCATTCCCAGGACATGTAGACCCGCAGCCACCGCCTTCTAGCCTCCATATGATAAAAAGGGGTGGGGCTTGTCATAAGGGCAATAGGATTGGGAAAATCATATAGGTGCTAGGGCTTGACGTAACCAGCCGATTGATCGGAGGGGGCCTCTCCGACCGCCCGTCTAGCCCAAGATAGGGCCAAAGTGGAGTATTGCATGTAATGAACTGCTCATCCACCTGGGCTCTATCCTTAAGCATCACGGGTCGCCACCCACGGCCAACAGGTGGCCCGATTGGGGAGTCTTACCCCTCTGCAGAGGTGCAGTCGGTGCATTCTAACGCCCCAGCCGACAGGGCGGAGCTTCTGTCTGAGGTTTATCGAATGACCATTGTACTTCGTTGTGTAAAAAGTTCTCTGAACGGTGAAGTTATCTCGGAGTAACTGGGTATGAATTTACACAAGTAATTCGTCATTCCTAAAAATCTTTGGATGTCTTTTTTATTTTCCGGTTTTGGCATTTATTTTCGAAGAGTCTGGCTTCACTCCTTCATGGTTAATTAGGTGATCTAAATATGACAGTTGTTTTGTTGGAAGTTCGCATTTTGGTTTATTTACCTGTCTTTCGTAGTTGTCTGAATTGTCGGATTTAACATCTATAAATATTTGGTAGCTTTCAAACGACATGTAAGTACTTTCGAAAACAAGGAAACATGTAACGATAAAAAAGAAGAACAAAGACATACAGTAGTACCTTGTCTTACGATTTTAATTCGTTCTGATTTTTTTTGTTACGTTTTTCTTTAATTAAAAAAAGTAGCACTGTATTGTATTAATATATATATATATATAATATATATATATATATATATATATATATATATATATATATATATATATAAAGAAGAACAAAGACATACAGTAGTCCCTTGTCTTACGATTTTAATTCGTTCTGCTCATAACACAATTTCCTCGTATATCAAATCAGTATTTCAGTTTATTTCAATTGAGAAAATTATTATTCCGTTCCAGCACCACCAACACCTGAATTTTTTTTGTTACGTTTTTCTTTAATTAAAAAGAAATAGCACTGTATTGTATTAAAATATATATATATAAAATGAACTCGTCGATTCGAGTTCAATTCCTAGACGAAGCTGTTGGCATTTCTCATAGCGCTAATACCCTTGGGAAAGGTATGAATCCATATATTCTCCCTCCAACTATGGGTTAAATAGTAGGGCAGACTGGGCTCTTCAGCCTTGGGTAGGTAACCAGTCTAGGAGAGGGATAACTCTGAATTCAAAATTCCTGAGGTTGGTCGTTGATTGAGTTTGTGGCAACCTTTGATGCACCAATTCTTTCCTATCGACTGTGCCAAAAAGTGTGGATGGTCCAACACAAGCCTTCACCACTATAAGCAAATCCCTTTGTGGGAGTTCATTGTGTGTATGAACCATCATACGTCGAAAATCGACGGGAGAGTCCATAAAAAAGTATATGTGGTAGAAATATGAGGAATGAAAGAAACAAAACTCAGACAAAAATGTGTAGTATATTTCGCTGGAATTTGAAATCGGCTCATATTTCTACCACATTCTGTCGGATTCATTCCAACCCACTTTCCTCATATATATATTATATATATATATATATATATATATGTGTGTGTGTGTGTGTGTGTTTGTGTGTATGTGCATGTATGTGTGTGTGTGTGTGTGTGTGTGTGTGTGTATGTTAATTTTCTTCTAAGCCAAAGAAACCAGCATGCTGCCTTGGAAGAAGCAACTTACAAAAAAATGCAGTTTTACAGTCACTTCAGCATCCGTGTTGTCAGTGTGACCTGCTGTTGCTGCCGCTGCGGCTTTTGATGATGATGATCATCATCAACATCATCGTCATCATCATCATCATCATCATCATCATCACCTCGTTTTCTCTTTACCCCTTCCACTACACCTACTATCACGAGCTGACTTCAAGCTCCAATGCGACTTTCTGACTGACTTTTTCTATTCAACTATTTTTTTCCAGAAAGGTATCCCGCATATTCCAGGATTATATATATATATATATATATATATATATATATATATATATATGTGTGTGTGTGTGTGTGTGTGTATGTTGAAAATGGAAGCGAATCCGACGGTATGTTGAAAGGAAAATAAAGGAAAGAAAATGCTGAATAAATTTTATCCATTCAGCATTTTCTCTCCTTTGTTTTCCTTTCAACACACACCACACACACACACACACACACACACACACACATATATATATATATATATATATAAGTTAATTTTCTCCGAAACCAAAGATACCAGCATCTTTTTATTACCAGTACAATCTAAATATATGATGCTAAGTATTGTTTATCACCTGCGTCTACTCTGTAAAAAAAAAAAAGAAAAAAAAAGAATATGTAGCTGTACAAAAATGAGTGCACCTTTCCTATATATTTACGCAATTTTCTATAATATAAAGTTTGATAAATAATCTATATATTAATACACGTTATCATCCTGCAACACCCTCTGGTTAAAAATGAGACCGTCCAAATTGTTCAAGATGCAATGCAAAAATGTGAATACAGATTATCTGATATCGCTTAATCGCAGATTTCTTATTCGTCCCATTCTATTTCACTCAATTTTAAAAATGAAACACTCCAAATGGTCTTTCGTCGCTTAAATGCCCAACGTGAAATTAGAATTAATTGAAAAAAAGTTACGTTTGTCTTATTTGTAATATTGAAATTGTGAATTACGGAATATATTTTGGTAATTTTGATCTTATGTTGTCCAGGCCCCCTGCCTTAATTTACGCTATATTTTAGCGAACAAGCGTCAGGAGAATTTCCAGCCCAACTTAGATATTTTCTAAGTCATGTTTTTGTCACTTCTTTTGTTGGCAAATTAATGTAGATATTTTACACGCGTCCACCAGATTTTTATCGGCAAATCAAAGCAAATATTTTACACACCCCACACTTTTAAGAGAGAGAGAGAGAGAGAGAGAGAGAGAGAGAGAGAGAGAGAGAGAGAGAGAGAGAGAGAGAGTTAAATCAATATTACTATACTTTTTACATATTGAACTATTTAGCAATAGCTCTTAAGCAAACATATCAAACATTGTAATAATTAAATTATCATACGGTGTTGTATCCGCAGATCCCGCCAGTACCTAATAATACACGTTTTGATTCAATAATTTTTTTTACTGGAAATAACAAAATGCTATTATGTCTGTTTCGGATGATGTTCTTGGACTCTAAAGAAACGGATTGAGAAAAAAATAGATGGGAGCTATACAAGAGTGCTGGTTATTTCCCATAAGTCCAACATAAACAAAGGGGAACCACTCTCGACTGATAAAGGTCGGGAGATAACTTTTTCTACAACTATATATATATATATATATATATATATATATATATGGGAGAATATGTGCTTAATTGAAGTCGTACATAATTTTGAAAGTTAATTAATTAACAATTAATTAATTAATCAATTAGGCTGGCATTCATATTAAATGTAAGGCTAAACAAATCGAGAAAAACAATCTCTGTATATACATTTCGACCTATTAGGCCTCATCAGCAGAGCTATAGATAGAAAGACCGCCTTGTGCGTGATTCGAAACCCGACTGTCAAGCTGACAGGCGAGCATCTTACCCCTACACCAAACGGATCCTCTTAGATTTTTTCGTTTTGCTTAGAAGTAGGTTCCTATTCCACTTATAGTGACTTCTACACGACAGTATGAGAAGTAGATACACAAGCGATGTATTTATGATATGGCTTTTTTTAGCCGACAATTTTTGGGAGAATACGTGCTTAATTGAAGTCAGCCCGAAATGTACATACAGAGATTGATTTTTCTCGATTTGTTTAGCCTTACATTTAATAGGTATGCCCGCCTAATTGATTAATTAATTAATTATTAATTAATTAACTTTCAAAATTAGGCACGACTTCAATTAAGCACATATTCTCCCAAAAATTGTCGGCTAAAAAAAGCCATATCATAAATACATCGCTTGTGTATCTACTTCTCATATATATGTATATATATAACTGATCTTGTGTCGTATCCTGGTCGTGTGAAGGGTTTGATATATATATATATATATATATATATATATATATATATATATATATATATATATATATATATTTATAGTTAATGCATATTACGCACATAAAGTATTTAACGGATAATGAATGGGGTCAAGTATGTGTAATGTAAGGGTCATAAAGTTCGTCATTGCATTAGTCGTCTGAGAAGTTGCTTGCTGTAAGATTTATTGACATTCAGAAGTTGTAAACGTAAACATGTCTCTTATGACGAGGAAGTGTCAAGGGGTGTCATGAGAGAGAGAGAGAGAGAGAGAGAGAGAGAGAGAGAGAGAGAGAGAGAGAGAGAGAGAGAGGGGGGGTATTTGGATTTGAAGACAGTGGGAGCTCGGAAGTGACCAGGGAGGAGGAGGAAAACAAGAGAATTGAATAATCCGCAAAAAGAAAAAAGAAAAACCCTAAAAGTAAGAAAGTATGTAATAAAAATCTTTTCGAACATATAAAGATAGATTCGTCGCATTCGGTTTCTTACTTCCCTACCACACAGCCGATCACACTACAGCTGAAACTCTCCAAATTGTCTTGCGTCGATTAAATGCCCAACGTAAAATTTTTATATATTAAAAATACTAGCAAATATATGCACCCTCCGGGTGCAAGTATTTAAGTTTAAATGTAATAAAATATTAGATTAAACCAGAAAGGCTAAGGAAACTAATTAAGAATTCAGATGAAAAGATTTGAAACGGAGGGGGTATAATCGGAAAATAGAACTACTGAAACTTTTTCATCACTTCCGTTTTTCAATGCTAAATTTTCCTAATTTAACTATTTAGTTAAAATAAGAAGTAAAGAATAAAATTACAGTTATTTCTTCTTGTTAATGAATTTCTTTTAGGATTTATTGAAGAGATTTTTACTCATATTCATTAAGATAAAACCAAACAATTAGAAATCAATAATACCAAGCACATTTTTATTAAAATCAGTTTTTTTAATATCAATATGCAAATTAGCTTTACGTTTACTCTGAAAACTGGTATTTTGTTGTATATGTATGCTATTATGTATGTTATTAGTATTTAGGTAAGGCCAACAGTATTAATAATGTCAAACAGTTTTATTATTAATTGAGGTTTAAATAGAAATACAATCATGGAGAATGTGTCGTTAATAACTAAGGAAATTGTGTATTGAGTAGTAATATAGTTTCGGTTACAGACAGAAAAACACACAATCTCCATTATAATAAGATATTGATTAAAAAAAATTCTATATGGTTTTTAAACTGGTGCATAACCCGAAACACAGGGAGAGTTTCCTATGGCGTCGGGGCTAACGTGCTGGACTTTGATATCGTAGTAGGAGAGTTCAAACTACAGTCGCGCTAATACGTTCACTTTAGGACTTAGGAAAGGTATGAGCTCCTTCACCCCCAACTATATACCACTACTGCTCTTCTACAAAGATGGCATTGGCATTAAATAACCCACGAAGTTTGATATGCCAATAAACAAAGAAACCAAGTTAAACTAAACCATTAAAACAGATCGCCTCAGCAGTTCTTTGCAGATTATTTTCCTGACCTTTCACAAGATGTTTTTAACGTGGGGAGGTACCAGAAACCGAAGCTCATGTTCATGCAATGGCTAGTGTAAAAAAAAAACATGGTCCCATTGGCATTTCCATTTTGAGGTACCTCAGGCACCGGGCAATAAACCCGACCCTTGCCCCTTTTAGGTGAGGAGTGCTGTCTTGATGACGGTCCCTGGGACCACGCGATTTATTTTTCCTCATACACTGGTTAAGAATCTGAGGCTCCCAAACATAAGGTGTTATATACCCTTTATATATATATATATATATATATATATATATATATATATATATATATTTACCAACCCCTCCGCACGAGCAGGATGTGACACAAGATCTTAAGCGGAGTTTAATAGGTTTGAATTCAGAGTTTTCCTTCTCCTTGACTGGTCACCTATCCAAGGTTAAAGAGTCAGTCTGCCCTACTATTTACCCATAGCTGGAGGGAGAATATATGGATTCATAACTTTCCCAAGGGTATTAGCGCTATGTGAAATGCAAACAGCCCTTCCAGGATTTGAACTCGGATCGACGAATCCATTTCCCACGACTGTAACCATTACACCACGCACCTCCATAATATACACTTTACATATCGGGTATATAAATGGGAGAGGGTAGAGCTGAGGTGAGGTGAGGTGGGTTCTTACTTTTCTACTTGTTTTTATTTGTCAGTGGCTATCTTCCTTTGGGCTGATTCATCTTTTGAGCTGGGTCGTATGTTCTTATTTCTTGTTTGTAATAAATAAGCAAGACTACTGTTTTTTATACGTCTATTCTTTATTCAAAACCTACAACTCAAAAAGGCTTCAAGCCGCAGGGAGACCTGGCATCTTCTGGGAGCAGGTGATCCTAACGTCTGCTTCCACCAGTTAACGGCCAGCATCTCTAACTAACTTAATTTCTGTTCCCATGCCTTCCAATTGGTGGAAGGAAGTCGGTAGGGGGACAAGTAAGGTAATTACCTGTCAATCATATAACCCCCCTCTGAATCTTCAACGAACTTCAATTCAAAATATGACTACACTACCAAACATAATTCGTAGGCTACCCATGAATTATGTAAATTATGTATGATTCGTTGTTTCTTTTCTCTCTTCCCTTCCACATTACCACTGGCACAGATCGCCGCAACAGCAGCCCTGTCGGTTGGAGCTTTAGAATATACCGACTGCACCTCTGCAGGGAAGTAAGACTTCCCCAATGGGGCCACCTGTTGGTGGCGACCTGTTATGGCTAAGGATGGAACCCAGGGGGCTGAGCAGTCTATGACATGCAACACTCCACTTTAGTCTTTACTTAGGCTAGACGGGCGATCGAAGAGGCCCCTCCGATCAATCGGATGGTCATATCCATATAATTATACCGACCCAACTGCATTTATGGCACGCCCTAACCCTTTTTATCATATGTACTAGAAGGCGGTGGCTGAGGGTCTTCATGTCCTGGGTATGACGTTAAACTCTATCTGATAGTTAGGATCCAATTCTGGAGGTCTGCGGAATGTAGAGCACCCCTTCATCACCATTGTTCTAAAATCCACTCTGACTCGGAGTGGTAGTACTGGTTAGAGTACAGTCTATCGGTTAAATAGAAAATTTATTTACAAAAAAGTTTAAAAAGAGTTAAATTTTTTTCCCCAAACTATTGCTACGAATCTTTCAAAAACTTTGCAAGGATTAAATGACCCACCATGGTTGATATGCCGTAAAACAAAACAAGCAAACAGATGAACCACATCAGCTTCTAACGATGCCACCAGACGTCTTTGGGTTTTTTTCATCACATTGCTGGAATGGCAGATCAAATTGCGGCCTCATTCTTGTTGCATTTAAAACTTTCCGGGCAACAAATCAAGCATCTTATGTGCCTATATATAAAGGGTGGGTCATAAATAGTAGGTCAGTCAATAATAAGCTGTTATTGTCAAGTATATTAATTCTGCCACACCCTATCATGTATGTGTGTGTGTAATTCATAGTAGACGTTTTATTCGTATATATTCCATTTCGCAAGCAATGGCCGCCAGGGATTTTATATGAGATATTTTTAATATCTTTTTGCACTTTTATGGACAACTTTTTAATTGATTTGGAAGCGAATATGTATTAGAAGGAATTTCTAATAGAAATATATAGGAATATTGTCATGCGCTTTATTCTTGGTTTCAAGTTATCGTTAGGTCATTACTGAATAATACAGACTTTACTTGGATATTTTTTATGGGGTATATCATTTATTCCGTGACGTCAACCCCATGAGACACTCCGTGAGCAATATGGCACACTATGAACCATAGATGTTAAGATTATCTATCTATCTCAGTTTGTTCCTATCTATATATTTGTCTGTCTGTCTATTTTAATCTGTTTCCATCTATCTATCTATCTATCTATCTATCTATCTATCTATCTCAGTATGTTCGTATAAATCTAAGTTTGTTCCTATCTATCGATTTATTTGTCTGTCTGTCTGTCTATTTGAATCTGTATCTATCTATCTATCTATCTATCTATCTATCTATCTATCTCTCAGTCTGTTCCTATCTATCTATCTATCTATCTATCTATCTATCTATCTATCTATCAGTCTGTTCCTATCTATCTATCTATCTATCTATCTATCTATCTATCTATCTATCTTAGTCTGTTCGTATCAATCTAAGTTTGTTCTATCTATTCATTTGTCTGTCTGTCTATTTGAATATCTATCTATATCTATCTATCTATCTATCTATCTCTCATCTGTTCCTATCTATCTATCTATCTATCTTAGTCTGTTCGTATCAATCTAAGTTTGTTCCTATCTATTTATTTGTCTGTCTGTCTGTCTGTCTATCTATCTATCTATCTATCTATCTATCTATCTCTCAGTCTGTCCCTATCTATCTATCTATCTATCTATCTATCTTAGTCTCTTCGTATCAATCTAAGTTTGTTCCTATCTATTTATCTATCTATCTATCTATCTATCTATCTATCTATCTATCTATCAGTCTGTTCATATCTATCTATCTATCTATCTATCTATCAGTCTGTTCATATCTATCTATCTATCTATCTCACTATGTTCGTATAAATCTAAGTTTGTTCCTATCTATTTATTTGTCTGTCTGTCTGTCTGACTGTCTGTCTGTCTATATCTATCTATCTATCTATCTATCTATCTATTTGCCTGTCTATTTCAATTTGTATCTATCTATCTATCTATCTTAGTCTGTTCGTATCTATCTATCTATCTATCTATCTATCTATCTATCTTAGTATGTTCGTATCTATCTATCTATCTATCTTATTCTATTCCTATCTATCTATCTATCTATCTATTTGCCTGTCTATTTCAATTTGTATCTATCTATATATCCAAGTCATTTCCTATCTATCTATCTATCTATCTATCTATCTATCTATAACAACAGCGATAACATACTTAACATCTAGGACTTTACACTTTCTCTTACCAGCTACATATCAAAGACAACACTTTCACTACTAAAGACTTCGTTTCATATTAGGACATTCCGCACATACAGTCTTGTATAAGTTCTTCCTTGTATTCTCTTCTGTTAAGCTTGCCCAGGAAATGGAATATTCTTGTCATCACTTCGTTGTGAATTATTCTCGTATTCATTCCGTACGAGGAAAAGATATCCTATCAATTATAGTTGATTTACAATCCCAACGTCTTAATGCAAATTGTCGAAATCCTGCTTAATCTTAAGGAAGTGCGTGGTGTAATGGTTAAAGTCATGGGAAATGGACTCGTCGCCCCGAGTTCAAATCCTGGACGTGCTAATTGCATATCACTTAGCGCTAATACCCTTGGGAAATGTATATCCTAATCGCCCTCCAGCTATGGGCAAATAGTAGAGCAGACTGGGCTCTTTAGCCTTGGTTAGGCAACCGGTCTAGGAGAAGGAAAACTCTGAATTCAAACCTGTTGAACTCCGCTTAAGAAATTGACTTTGTGTCACATCCTGCTCTTTCGGAGGGGTTGGTAAATAAGGAAAACTCTGAATTCAAACCTGTTGAAGCCGTTTAAGAAATTGACTTTGTGTCACATCCTGCTCATGCGGAGGGGTTGGTAAATATATATATATATATATATATATATATATATATTTGGGTATTCCCATATAACCCTTGCGGGTTCAGGCGGGTTCAAGCTAGTTTCCATTACTACGGAATAGCGAGTTCGATCCTCGCTGGATGTCTCATACTTGCGACCTTGTGTCACATCCAACCCGTGGCGAACGGGTTTGACAAATACTTACCTTTTTCAGGTTATAGATAATGAAGATGACTTTTCCTTATTTCATTCTCCTCCTCCTCATTCATCATCATTATCATCGTCATCATGTGGCGCTGGCTGCAAGGATTCTCACGAATCTCGACAAGCGTCCCCATCGGTCATCGCTCCTGGAAAGTTCTCCTCACAACGGAAATCTGCACATAGCTGATCAATGTCAGTCTTTGCGGAGCGGCCAACTTCGGGAAGCTCATGTGTAGGTGTCCCACAGGAAAATGTCACTTATGAGTTTGTCCTACTTCAACAGTAGTGTCCAGCATGTCTTACTTGGATGTTTTGTGTGATTGGAAGTAAGTGGCCATACAGCTGTTTTTTTTGTGAGGTGCTGCTTTTCTGTGAGGTGTTGTTTTTTTTTGTATGGTACTACTTTTATGATTTGTTCAGTACAACTAGCATAATCCTTGTGTAGTTTTCCCAATCATTTCCTCAAAGTCTAAATGGTGCAACCATACAATAGCACTGATATGGCTACAGCTTGGAAGAATTCTCGTTTTATCTTATCAGATAGATCAGATTTCTATATGATCGATAATCTGTTTATAGCAGCCCATACCTTTCCTATTCATATATAGACATCGCTGTCTGTGGATGAGATATTATTACCTAGATATGTGAACTAGTCTATTAATTGTACCTGGATGGTTTGTGTGATAGGAGGCAAGTGATTTTACAGCTATTGTACAGCATCCTTGTATAGTTCCCATCTAGCTTCTTTTTTTTTTTTCTTTCTTTTTCAATCATTTTATTGAAGTTCAAGTGATGCAGCCATACAGTAGCACTGATACAACTACAGCCTGAAAGAATCCTCACTTTATCAGAGGGTCAGATTTCTATATGATAGATAATCTGTTTATAGCAGTCCATGCTTTTTCTATTCATATATTGATAGGTAATTAGGAACTTTTGTTTAGTAAATTAGGGTGACCCAGAAAAAACAGAACTCACAAATTTTGTAATAAAACTATTAATTTTAAATAGGGGGGTTTAGGGTTTAGGGTTAGGGTTTAGGGTTAGGGTTGGGGTTAGGGTTAGGGTTAGGTTTCTGTTTTTTCTGGGTCACCCAGTACAGGGTGACCCAGAAAAAACAGAACCCAAATAATTTATTTTCACATTAAACTACCCTAAACCCTAAACCCTAAACCCCAGCCCTAACCCTAAACCCCAATCCTAAACCTCCCTATTTAAAATTAAAAGTTTTATTACAAAATTTGTGGGTTCTGTTTTTTCTGGGACACCCTAATTTACTAAACAAAAATTCATAATTACCTATTGATTTCACTTTTTGTGGATGAGATATTACTACCTAGGTATGTGAACTTGTCTATTAATTTAAGAGTCTTGGCATCCAATATGGAGATATCTCCTTGTTTAAAACACATGGACTCTTTTTTATCTGAGTTCACATAAAGGCAAATGCGTATTACTACATTCCCTAGGCTATTCAGCAGTTATTCGGCTTGCGCAGGCGCATTTGCTAAAGGCGCTAGATCTGTAATAGTTTCTGCGGGATATCGCCTGCTTCTTGCACCCCCTATTTTTTTTATCAGCGTAAAGCCTTTAGCTTTCATTAGATCTAATGACGTTCGCAGTACTAATTTCATAATACAACTAAGTAAAGTCATCGGAGTCTATCCACTTTTCACGAGCGCTAGACCAAAGAGATTGTTTTTGCGTCTGATGTGGAGCGCCACACCTATCGTCAGCTCCTTACTTTACCGCGCAGATCACTGTGATACTCATACGCTGAGTTGGCGAGGACCGGTATCGAACTAGCAACCTTGTGGTCTCTGGCTGAACGCTCTACTGACTGAGCTAACCGGCCCTTCTAAACTGACGTAAAATTATTAATGTATATCTCGACTGGATAATTATCTAGAACCGCTTGAACCAGTTAGGAGATTTCTTGGTTAAATCGAACTTAATTGACCTAAATTCCACCATCGTATCTCACCTCGCCGAAAAAATACCAAAAATCAGGGAATTAACCGAATTAAATGAAATTTTGAGTGTTGATATATTAATGAATAAAAGATATAATGCGCCAGTTATTTTATTTAAAAACGTTTTCATTTTTTCAGGTCAGTTAACTTTGAACCACGTATCTTTGAGGTGTAACACAGATTCTCAAAGATATGTGGTTTAAAGTTAATTGACCTGAAAAAATGTAAAAGTTTTTAAATAAAATAACTGGTGCATTATATTTTTTTATTCATTAATATATCAACACTGAGAATTTCATTAAATTCGGTTAATTCCCTGATTTTTGGTATTTTTTTTCTTTCGGCGGGGTGACATACGATGGTGGAATTTAGGTCCGTTAAGTTCGATTTAACCGAGCTCTTAACAGTAATATTGACAAAAATTGAAATGTCGAAATGGAAATGATCTGGTCACAGAATAAAATGGAATCAAAACATATTAAATTCTTACTTTTTTGTTAATTAAAAAATCTATCGTAAATTCAAAAAAATGAAATCAACATTTTTATTAAATGAATTTAATAAAGAATTTTAAAAATATAATTATTCAAATTAATTTTAAAAATATAATATTAAAACAATTTCATTGAATTTATTGAAAAAATCTTTATTGGAAGATTTTTGGGTATGAATACTATTTTTTTTTATTTTCATAGCAAAATTCTGCAATTAATATTATTTAGCAAATAAAAGTTTGGTTTCGTTGTTTAATGGCATATCAATCTTCCTGGGTGATTTAATCCGAACCAAACCTTGTAGAATAACAGTAGTAGTAGTATTTAACCTATAGCTAAGGGGGTTGCATAAGATTTTCAAGTGTAATAGTCAGAAAGTGAATGTAATAGCACAAGTGGGATTTGAACTCGCCTACTATGAAGTTGCAGTCAAGCACATTAGCCACTACGTCTTGGGGACTCCCCTAAATAAAATTTAACAAATTACCAAGACATCATTTATATTTTACGTTGTTTTTCAGATTTAAAGTTTGGAATGTCTAAGTTTTGACACCAGTGATTTTTTTTTTCGTGAAAAACATTAATTTTGTAGCGGAAAGATTGCGCCACTTAAAGGGTGTTTTTTGTGCTTCCTGTTTGGTTTGGTTTCTTTGTTTAATGGCATGTTGTTATAATGAATATGTAAATACCTTGGTACCCCCTCACTATAATCTGATTGGACAGTGTCATGTATAAATAGTCGACACTGTGTTGGTCCTATACCTAACGCCTCCAACCCGTCTTTCGGGACGGGGGTCCAGTGCGCTTCGGCCATTGGACCGGTGAGATGGTAAATTAATAACGTCGATCCCAGAGGGCCATCCTCCAGGCAATACCTGCCCCCTTGACTTAAAGGGGCAGGGCTGGGTTTATTGCCCAGCGCCTGAGGTGCCCTCCTTGAGGGGGAATGCCGACGGTATCGACGCTATTTTTCTACCCGCCACCCATGAGTCTCGGCTTGTGGGTGGTCCCACATAAATAGGGCCTTCGTGCCTGACTCGGTACGAGTGGGTACTGGGAAAATAAGCCTAATGCCTACAAGCTAACTTACTCGCTAGACGACACCACGACTGCTCGGAGACGGATTGCTATTCGATGTACCAATTACTACTGCGATAATATACCAACTACCAACTTCAGAATATATCCCTTAACCCGGATATATCACATATTAACTTTCGTGGGTTATTTAATGCCAAAGCCATTATTGTAGTAGAACAGTAGTGGTACTACTTAATCCATTGCTGTGGAAAATGGAAATAAAGACGAAAAGTTAGAAAAGATAAAAAATGGGCCAAGCAAAACAAAGAATGCTATCCTTGTAGAAGAACAGTAGTAGTACTACTTAACCCATTCCAGTGGGTGATTTCTGTATGAATTAATACTTTTACGAATATTGAATATTATTCAATACTGAAGAAAATGATGGTCAATAATGGTGACTATTTTGAAAAACAGTTTTTTTGTAGATGTAAACTTGGTGATGTCAATTTTTAAAAAGATTGTATTTCTCGTATATGCTGTAGTTTCAGTGGGTATACATAGGAGGCATTACTTTCAATGTGTAAAGTAAGTAAAGTCGTCGGGGCGGCCTAAAGTCGGTATCAGCCATACAGCGAGGGAGTCTATCCCCTATTCAATAGCGCTAGCATCTCAGGTGGAGCGCCACACCTACCATCAGCTCCTTACTTTACCGCACAGATCCCTGTGCTACTCATACGCTGAGTGGGCGAGGACCGGTATCGAACTAGGAACCTTGTGGTTTCTATCCGAACGCACTACCGACTGAGCTAACCCGTCACCAAACTTTCAATGTGTATTCATATGTTAAATAATTCGAAGTACATTATTTGCTCAGCACTATCAAAAATGAATATATATATATATATATATATATATATATATATATATATATATATATATATATATATATATATAACTGAGCGTAGCTTGACTTTAGACGTTCATAGTTGGAGATGTCACGGTAAATAACTTTATTAGCTTAGAACTGTCACAAAAAAATGAATAAATTTCTCAATTTCTGTATACACCCCTCCACACCCATCCACCCATATATATATATATATATATATATATATATATATATATATATATACGACAGCAGGGGTTGATATTAGACATTCATGGTTGTACACATCATTGTAAAATACATTATTAGTTTAGCACTATCACAAAAAATGAATAACTTAATATATATATATATATATATATATATACACACACACACACACACACACACACACACACATATATATATATATATATATATATATATATATATATATATATATACGGCAGTGTGAGTTTACTTTAGACATACTTGTGCATAACCCAGTAAACTACATTATTAGCTTAGCACTATCACAAAAAATGAATATATATATATATATATATATATATATATATATTATATGTGTGTGTGTGTGTGTGTGTGTGTGTGTGTGCAACAGTGGCTTGACCTTAGACGTTCGTGTCTGTACACGTCATAGTAAAACATCAACGTTAAAAGTCGACCAATGCAAACAAGACGCGTGACAAGATCACGTGACGTGTGCATAAATCGCTACCCCCTCCCCACCATCTCCACCGCCCTTTTATCTATAGAGAAACAGCTCTATAAAGAAGTTTATAACGCAGTCATTATTCCAGTAAAATATTAACGTTTCTACCAAAAGAAAGACTTTGACAATAGCGTAAATCTCAACTCATGCAATGAAGGTGAGAAAAAAATTAAAATATGGCGTTGTCTCTGTTTTGAAAGTCGTGTATGAACAGAGCTTTGCTTTTTTTTAACCTCTCTTTGTTGCTTGATTCTTAATTAGCTGCTTGCTGCGAGGAAGATGGATCATACTAAATAAAATTAGACATCGAAAATTAAGGATTAGCTGAAACGCTATTTTAAGTCGGCAAATACCTGATGACATTGCTCTTTCCTCTCCCCTCTGCCTTATTGTCCTCCCCCTCTTCCTTATTGACGTTAAACGTCGGCCATGTTTTCTTGATATATTTTTAACAATCTTATTTAAAGCTCACAAGCTTCAAGAGGTTAGCAAATATCGAATAAAAAAGAAGAAATAAACAAAATAAAACAAAAACAAATATGACGATAATCTTAACGTCTAACAATCTACAGATTCGTAATTCTTTCTTTCTTTCTTTTTTCTTCTTTCTTTCTTTCTTTTAAATATTGAATAAAATAAATATCGAATAAAAAACAACACAAAAAAAAAAAAAAAAAAAAACAAACATGACGTCAATTTTAACGTCTAACAATCTACAGATTCTTTCTTTCTTTCTTTCTTTCTTCTTTCTTTCTTTCTTTAAATATTAATAAATAAATATCGAATAAAAAAAAAAAAAAAAAACAAAACAAAATAAAACAAAAAACAACATGACGTCAATTTTAACGTCTAACAATCTACAGATTTGAGATTTTTTCTTTCTGTTAGGGAGAGTTATCTCCCCCTAACGATTCAAACCGGATCACTCTCCAACAAGAAGGGAGACAAAATACGGACAGTCAGGCAGACAAGAACGTGTGATGACACACATGATAGACATAGCTGAATTCTATCCAAAACCACCCGACTGAATTCCCTGTCAGTTGTTTGTTTGTTTGTTTATTGATTTTAACGGCATATCAACCCGTCTGGGGTTATGTCATGCCTAACGGTTAGGAAGTTATACACATCCTGTATTTATATTTATACTTTTTAGTAATTGGTTTTAAAATGTGTTAGCATTATTGGGGATTATGCTGTATGGTATTGATTTGTTTCATGTCTATATTCTATGGTATAATTTTATTTCCCTCAAAAAAGAGAGAATACCTCCATGTTGACATTTTCAAACAGATCTTTCATATTGTTTGCTTTAAAATAACGGTTTCTGATGTGAGCAAAAAATTGCATTCCATGAATAAGTGTTTAACTGTCAAAGGTGTTTGACATGTTTCACATTGTGGTTGTTGTTCTTGTTTGAGTATATAGGAGTGCGTATAATATAATATATAAGTTATGCAATTGTTTTACCTCTAAAAATTAAAAAAAATTGAATTGTTTTCCAGAACTAATTATTCTACCTTTAAAAAATATATGTACGGCGTCACAAGACTTTTGGACCACGCTGTACATTCAATTTTATAATTTTGTGTAGTTGTTTATTAGGATTTCATTCTAATATAGCCCTATCGAATGCTGGTACGGCAAAATCTGCCAGTTTAAAAGTTCTCCTTTTCTCGTTAATCAATACTAAGTTTGGTCTGGTTGGATAAGGTAGCCCGTCTATATCTCAAAGTCTCAGATAATTCACAAGAACGGATTCTGGTTTGTGCATATACCATTTTATTGTATAGTCAACATTTAGTTTTTTGCACAATTCCCAGTGTGTTACACACGGGACCCGTCAAAGAACACAAACACTTGTATTTAGGAAAATGTAAGATGAGATGTTTTATTTTCCCCGGTTGTGTACAGCTGAGAGTTGTTGGCAGGGTTACGCAACGTGGAGCCTTCGGGTTCTTTTCAAGTGATCTCGAACTTGATCGTCATCTCTCTAATCGATCTCTACGGGCTTCTTTTATTGTAGTCTGACCCCCGGTGGCACGCCTCTTTGTTCGTGACACCTACGCAGTTTTTTTCTGTAGACACGCCTCTTCGCCCACGCAGGCTGTTTTCATTAACTATGGACTACGCCTACAGATTTCTGCACCGAAATCATGTCAAATATCCACCTGCATTTCCAGGTGCAAAAGGTCAGGTCAGGGCCACATCCCGTTTTCGTTTCCAGGCTGCACCTGGCCCCCATGCACTTTCTATTCGGTCTGGTCCTTGGGTGCACTGATCAGACAATATATTACAAGTGGATCCTTTGTCGGGCCTAGTCTTGTGTTTTGTTGTGCCAGTTTGTTGCATTCACTTAATACACAGCTGATCGTCTGATCTTTGTCTCAACTCACCCAACATTTACTGTTTGGTTGTCTTATCTATTTTTGCTTTGATATATATTTACCAACCCCTCCGCACAAGCAGGATGCGACACAAGGTCAATTTTTTAAGCGGAGTTTAACAGATTTGAATTCAGAGTTTTCCTTCTCATAGACAGGTTGCCTAACCAAGGCTTAAGAGCATAGTCTGCCCCACTATTTACCCATAGCTGGAGGGAGAGTAGGATCCATACCTTTCCCAAGGGTATTAGCGCTATGGGAAATCTAGACAGCTAAGTCCATGATTTTCTTTATTTTTGCTTTGATATAATTTCTCATGGCATTGTTTGTGATGCAGTTATGAGTGAGTTTCTCGCTTGAGGTTTCCTTTTCTTAACCATGTCCAGACCTTTTCATGTGCAATCTTCCCAATTTGTCGCTTGAAGCATCCATATAATTGTTTTTCTTCCTATTAGTTTTTTTTGTTTTTGTAATTTTTCAGCTTGTTAATACGTTGCAACTGCTGTTATTGGCTGCTGTATTGACATCATGAACGTGTGCCAACAGCACTGATTCTTTTTACTCTCTTTTGACCACCGTCCCTATCAGCTATAGCTCTGCAAAAACAAGAGTATACACCGCATTTAACTCAACACTCAACATCAGTCAAGAAGCACGTCTTGAGCGGCCATCAAATATGTTAAAAAGGGAATGCCAAAGACATCCTTGTAGAAGAACAGTAGTGGTACTATTTAACCCATAGCTAGGGGGATGAATGGGTTTATACCTTTTCTAAAGGTATAGGTCCGAAAGTGAATGTATAGCAAGACTGGAGTTCGAACTAGCTTACTACGATGTCACAGTCCAGAACATTAGCCACTTCACCATGGGAACCCCCCATAACTTTATGTGTATTAATAAATTGGTAGAAATAATTTCTATATTAGATTATTCATTAACTTCAGGTATATCAATAAATATTAGTAGAAATTATATTCATTAATTTCATATATACTAATAAACTGTTAGAAATATTTTGTATTAATTAATTAGAAGAAATAATTTCATATGTTTAAAAAAATGGATTGTGGCATTGTAAAACCCAGTTACACTTTAGTGTTTACTTTCGGACTAATACCATTGGGAAAGGTACGAACCACCTCACCAAAGCTATGGGTTAAATAGTATCACCACAATTGGTCTTGACAGAATACCTTCACAGACACTGGAACCAAAGTGGGTTGCTTGTAAGCAACAGATATCCACCCCTAAGTTACGAAGGCTGAGAGAGGACCTAGCCTTTTAACATCAGGTATTCAGTGTAGCTATTCTAAAATCGATCATGGTAGTTACCGGTGTTGGGTCTCCTAACTGATTATGCCACCCGGAGATAAAGTTTCCGACAATCTTGCTCATAGATTCTTGTCTTAGTTCCCGTGTAATGATGTCGTTATGGGCAAGACCTTTGATATCTCGTTAAAATCCCTATACATGGAGTGGGTAATAAAGTGGGTATCTTCCTGTGCAAGCTTTCAATAACTCATTATGTTAGGATATACGAGCGTCGTTCAAAAAGTTCAAAACCTCACCCAGTGTTGCGTAGGGGACAGTCGGGTTGTAATAGTATTCGTTAGTAGTAGTAGTCGTCGTTAGCTCGAAGGAACAACATACGAAGTCGTATAATCACAAAGGGGTTGTTTATTTCTTTATAGGCTCGTGGGTTCTTTTTCAGAGAGAAGGAGGGTAAGAAAGTAAGGTGAAGCTATTCTATCGTAAATTACGTTCATGCGAGCTGTTCGTTGCTACCCTAGAAATGTCACGACGGAGTCCAAACAAACACCTCCGATCCTCCTTGGGTCCGGTGAGAGAGAGGCAGAATTTTCTTTACTTCTGTTTGTGGTCCCGGGGTTGGACGTCACAACCACTTCCACTCCTCCGCAGAAACTGGGACTTCCGTTTTTTTTTTAACTCTAGTCCGGGGTCATTAGTTGTCAATGGCTGGCCCCCCGTTGAGTGTTTACCCTTCCAAACTTTAACCTCTTTGTTTTTATTTCTTTTTCTTCTCTTGCTCCAGAAATCCGATTAGCGTTTTCTTTTCAATCCCCAAATTCCCCGTAGACCATAATAATTACGCTACACCCAGAAAGAAGAACTAGAAAACTAGAAAAAAGAACTAATTCAGATTTCTGTCTTAATGTTTTTTTTAATTATATGTGAGGCCTATACAAAGTTGAGAAGTGTGTAAAAAAAACTAATGATGAACAAAATAGAGGCTTAAAACCTTTTGAACGACACTCGTATATGAAAGTGGATCGAAAGCTTCCGTTGTTTTCCCTAGTATTTGCATAATTTCACGACTATTAGGTCAATTTTGGTGTTTTGAATATTTTGTTGTCCTCCTCATCCTTATTTTCCGGGCCTACTTTTTTCTTAATTAATAATCATTAACCCATCATCTCTGTAAATGCCTTTATACTGTTTTTTTTTGTTATCTCACACAATTCTGTCAGTATATTAATATACATTAATTGACATATAATATCGCTAAACATGACGATATTCTTCATAATCTTTTTGTGATTAGTCGATGAATTAAAATTTAAATATCAAGTTACTTTTGGGACACACACACACACATATATATATATATATATATATATATATATATATATATATATATATATATATATATATATAAGGCTTTTGTAATTTGCTTGGAGCATTGTGTTTATATTGGTTTGTTGGTTGGTTTTAACGGCTGTCACAATGCAAGCGTAAAGAAAAAAAGAAAGTAACTATGATGTTGTTTGTTAACCTGTCATTTTATTCTTAATATTTCGGGATGAAAAATCCCATCATCAGAAGAATACTCGAACTGGAGTGGTCCTAGCAGTTCGAGTATTCTTCTTCTGATGGGATTTTTCATCCCGAAATATTAAAAAAAAGTGACAGGTTAACAAACAACATCATAGTTACCTTCTTTTTATCTTTATACTTGCATTGTGACAGCCTTCAAAACCAACCAACAAACCATATATATATATATATATATATATATATGAGTTACGAGTTTAATTCGTTCCGCTCGTAAATCAATTTCCTCGTATATCAAATCAATTTTCCCCATTTCAATAAATTGAAATTCCAAATGTGAGTTTCAAGCCTCGTCATACAAACAAAACAAAACACCCTAATTTTTTGTTACTTTTTTTTTTAATCAGAAAAAAATTATCGGGAATTGCATAAAAGCATGATAAAACACAACGTAATGAATTATGTGCTGTAAAATGTTTTAATGTTTTTGTTTCTTTATAAAGAATATTTTTCTATGACTTTGGAAGTTTAAATGCTTTTAGTGAACTTATTAACAAAAGTGTATCTTAAAGTCGCTCGTACCTCAAATTTTAGCTCTCAACACATTGCAAAAAATCAACCGAGTAACTCGGTAAACTCGTAAATTGAGGCATTCGTAAGTCAGGGTACAAATATATATATATATATATATATATATATATATATATATATATATAAGATAATCTAATGAGTCAGACGAACCTACTATTAGTTTCGCATAAAGCTCTTCAGGGCTAAAATCTGAATTTAGCCCTGAAGAGCTTTATGCGAAACTAATAGTATGTTCGTCTGACTCATTAGATTATCTTTATTATTGGCTCTACTTAGGTATGGAGCACTTTTTACATATTAGTTTTCTCCTAGCGGTTATATGAATATATATATATCTTATATACATATATATACATATAAATTGTTTTTTCTTTTGGCCAAATACTGTACCAATAGATTATTTTTTGTTGGTACGAATATCTTGGTCCTTTCTTTTTTTCAAAATTTTTTTTCTCCTGGTTGATGTTTGGTAGTATATTTTTTTACAATCAAACTTTCTGCTGGTTTTTTTCTCTCCGCAAGGATCTACCAACACGCTTGTATATTAAATTATATATATATATATATATATATATATATATATATATATATATATATATATATATATAAGAAGTTAATGCATGCAGTTTACCACCAATCCTAGATTTGGAGCTGAAAAGTGTCCTATATATCTTAATGATGTTAGTCTGAAGTCAAGTCGAGATAGGGTAAAATAAGACAAGTGTATTTACAATCAATGGTACATGTACGACTAGCTTGTCGTTAACGGGAACAGTTCTGGTGTCTCACTACGTAGGAACAAGTTGCCGTGGATTGGCAACACATCTCGGCAATTGCTTGAGCGCATCGAGCGGTCTGTCCACCATTGTTGCAAGTCTGTCAAGTTGCGAATTGTTCTAAAATCTGACACGCTCTCTTCCCCCCAATCTTAAAGATAGTGTTGTTATATACCTCTTTCTTTACTTACTTCTATTCTTCTTCTGACGTCTTTTCTATCTTACGTCTTCTTCTAGCGTCTCTTCTAACGTCTGGACTTCGTCTTGGTGGTCGGTCTCACTTAACTCATTTCTTCTTCTAGATCAGTCTTGTTACCAAGACATTCACCAACCACAAAACCGTGTTATTTTCGCAAGCTTTTATTTACTTAACTAAACATTTCATGTAACTAAACATAGCGCACGTATGCAGCTGAATTCCAGTTAAGGCAGGATATCTTCTTCGCCTGACGTCCAAACTGAAACTGAGGACCCAACAGGTCCCACGTGACTTCACGTATTTCGCGGGCTTTTTGTAATATTCCATGGAAAGTCCTGCCCGTGATAGGAAAAGGGGCCATCCCTTTAGAAAATACAGGGGATTGACAATAATCTTATGCAACTGCATAGATTATGTAACAGTAACCCCTCACGCTAAAAAAAAGTTACCTAATATCTACAAATTCAAATGCAAATGCGATGTTTTGCTACATTGGGTCGCACTACCAAAGATTGGAGGTGCATAATATATATATATACTATTATACTATATATATTAGTACTAACTGAGTATATAGTATGTATATACTATTTATATAATAATATATGTAGGGTTCTGCTGGCGCGTGTTGAAATCGAGGTGCATCCGTTATGAGCTTCGTACGAAATTACCATTGAATCAAGACTATTTAACCCAACATTACAAAACACGGTTCAGGATTCAAAAAGTTATGGTGAAGGCGATATATTTCGCTATGTACGCTTTGGAGCTCGGCGAATCATCCCGCCAGTCGTTTTTAAATTGTGAACGCGTTGCGAGGAGAGATCCATCAGAATGGATTTCGCACGACGGCAGGCGAACAGGACTATCGCGTGATGAACGCGTAGGCTTTTAGGGAGAAGGTCGGTGTTTAGTACGTTTGTTAACGGCGTGGACGTATGGCTATAGGCGGCCTCCGTTGGTCTCATGAAACATAAAGAGTATGTGATAGGCAAGTTGAATTCTCCCGTTTTGTGTTCTACTGTGGTATATCTTTGATCAGAGATTCTACTTACAGGTTTTGATTACTGAGGTGACTTATGTAATCTCTTTTGGATTATTCTTTATATAATTATATACGATATCATATATATAATATATATACTATATTTGTATCCCTGACTGTACGGGAATGCTCAAATTTAGTCGAGGTTTACCGAGTTTAAACTCGGTTGATTTTTTTGCAATGTGGTTGTAGAGGCTAAAAATTTGGAGGTCAGCGAGCGACTTTGAGATACTACTTTTGTTAATAAGTTCCACTAAAGGCATTTAAACTTCCCAAAAAGGCGTCACAGAAAGAATTATGTCTTTGATTAAAGAAACGAAACAAAACATTTAAACATTTTAACAGTCACGATTAAATTCATTAACGTTGTGTTTTATAGCATGCTTTTATGCAATAACCGCGATTAAGTTTTTTTCTGATTAAAAAACAAACAAAAGGTAACAAAAGAAATTAGGGTGTTTTTGTTTTTGTTTTTGTGATGACCGAGTGGGCTGTGAAACTCACAATTTGCGAATTTCACATTTTTGAGAATGGGGAAAATTGATTTGATATAAGCGGGAATTTGGAATTTTACGCCCCGGAAAGCCGGAAAGTGCCAAACTTAAAACCATCGTATCTCATATAATATACCCACCCATCACCCTCCCACAACCCCTCACCACCCACACACTTATATATATATCCCCGCCGCCCTCCCTCCGCTCCCCCACTTGGTTTTTTGGTTCTGAAGGCTGTCAACAAGCAAACGACGTTATAAAAGATAAAAAGAAGCGTAACTGTATGATGTTGTTTTGTTTAACCTGTCACTTTTCTTTTAATACTTTCGGGATGAAAAAATCCGCATCCAGAAGAAGAATACTCGAAAACTTGGCTAGGACCACTCCAGTTCGAGTATTCCTTCTGATGATGGGATGTTGTTCAATCCGGGGGAAATATTAAGAATACTAAATGGACAGGTAAACAAATCAACATCTAATAGTTACTTTCTTTCTTTCTGTTAAGCTTGCATTGTGACAGCCGTTAAAACCAACCACACAAACGAATATAAGACACATGCTCCAAGCAACATTACAAAAAGCCTGTATGTATAATATATATATATATAGTATAAATATATATATATATATATATATATTAAAATACTTTTAAAATATTAATAAACAATTAAAAAAATAAAAAATTTGTGTGTGTGTGTCCACAAGAGTAACATTGATATCTAAATTCTTAATTCATTCGACTAATGCACAAAAAGATTTATGAAAGATATCGTCATGTTTAGGATATTATTGTACAATTAATTGTATATTAATATCATTTGACAGAATTGGGTGTGAGATACAGAAAAAACCAAAAAACAGTATAAAGGCATTTCAGCAGATATGGGTTAAATGAATTGATTAATTAAGAAAAAAGTAGGCCCACGGAAAATAAGGAGAGGAGCGACAACATGAAATTTTCCAGAAAACCATAATTGATCCTAATAGTCGTGAAGGTTTAATGCAATACTGGGAAAAACGAACGGAATGCTTCGATCCCTTTCAATATATCGAGTGTCCTTCAAAACAGGTTTTAAGCCTCTATTTGTTCTATCATTACAGTTTTTTTTCAACACTTCTCAACTTTGTGATAGACTCAGCAATATAATTAAAAAAACATTAAGACAGAAATCTAAATTAAGTTCTTTTTCGTAAGTTTTCTAGTTCTTCCTTTCTGGTGTTAACGCGTAATTATTTGGTCTAGGGGAATTTGGGATTGAAAAAGAAACGCTAATCGATTTCGGAGCAAGAGTAAGAAAAAGAAAATAAAAACAAAGAGTTAAAGGTTTGGAAGGGTAAAACACTCAACTCCGGGGGGGCCACCATATGACCACTAATGACCCCGGGACTAGATGTTGAAGAAATAAAAAACGGAAGCTCCCAGTTTCTGCGGAGGAGTGGACGTGTTGTGACTCCAACCCGGGACCACAAACGGAAGTAAGGAAATTCTGCATGCTGCCTTGCTGCCTGCCTTCTCTCTCTCTCTCTCGTCTTCGTCTTCTCTCTCTCTTCTCTGCTCTTCTCTCTCGTCTCTCTCTTCTTCTCTCTCCACCGGACGCCAAGGAGATCGGAGGTTGTTATTCTTTGGACTCCGTCGTGACATTTCTAGGAGCCTAACGAACTCAGCTCGGCAAATGCAACGTAATTGGTACGATAGATATAGCTTTCAAACGCTTACTATCTTACTCCTCTTCTCTCCTGATAGAAAGAACCTCACGAAGTCCTATGAAAAGAAATAACAACCCCGTTTTTGTGTTAACACTTCGTATGTTGTTCCTTCGAGCTAACGACGATCATACTTACTATAACGATATACTATTAACACCCGACTGTCCCCTATGCGCAATCATCTGTGGTGAGTTTTGAACTTTTTGGAACGAAGCGCACTCGTATATTCCTAACTAATCGAGTTATTGAAAGCTGCACAGGAAGATACCCATAATGTACCCACTCCATGTATAGGGATTTAAGTCGAGATAATTTTCAAAGGTCTTGCGCCATAACGTAAATCATTACACACGGGAACTAAGACAGAATTATGAGCGATGTTTGTCGGAACTTTTAATATCTCCGGGTGGCACTTATCCAGTTTTAGGAAGACCCAACACCGGTAACACTGGCTCGAATTTGTAGAAATAGACACTGAATACTTGATGTTAAAAGGCTAGGTCCTCTCCAGCTTCGTAAATTAGGGGATGCGATATCTGTTGCTTACTAACAACCAATTTGGTTCGTGTCTGTGAATGGGGGGTATTCGTCAAACAAATTTGTGGTGATACCTTTAACTACATAGCTTTGGTGGAGGTGGGTTCGTACGTTTCCAAGGGTATGTAGGTCCGAAACAGTAACAACATAAAGTGTAACTGGGATTTGAACGTCCTACGAATGCACAATCCATTTTTTTTAAACATTGGAAATTATTCTCTAATTTTTAATACTAGATATTTCTAACAGTTTATTAGTATTTGAAAATAATGAATAAATTCTCTACTAATATTCTATTATATGATGCTGAGTTCATGATAAATCTAATATATAAAATTATTTCTAGCCAATTTATTAATACACATAGAAGTTATGGGGGGGATTCCCATGGGAAGTGGTATGGTTCTGGACATGTGACATGCGTAGTAGAGCTAGTTCGGAACTCAGTCTTGCTAGTAAATTCACTTTTCGGAGCCTATAACATTTAAATGGAACCATCATCCCTAGCTATGGTTAATAGTAACAGAGTTTCTTGCTACAGATTTTGGGGTGAGCCGTTTAGACATTTGTGGGCGCTCTGAAGGAAGTGCTGTTTGAGGGATTGAGTGTGTGTGAGTTGAGATGCTGGTGTGTATCTTGTTTGCAGAAGCTATAGCTGATTGGGACGGTGGCAATGAGAGTAAAGACAGTGTTGGGACACGTTATGATGTCAGATACCGCAGCAGATAACAGCAGTTGCAACGTAATTACAGCTGAAAGAATTAGCAAAAACAGAAAAAACTATATAGAGATGAAAAGCCTTATATGGATGCTTCAAGCACAATTGGGAAGATTGAACATGAAAAGGTGGACATGTAAGAAAAGAACTCAAGCGAGAAATCCTCTACTGTACAAAGAATGCTATGAGAAGATTAGATCAAAGCAAAAATAAAAGAAATCATGGATTTAGTTGTCTAGATTCCGCTATAGCGCTAATATTGGAAAGGTATGGATCCTACTCTCCATCAGCTATGGGTAAATAGTGGGGGCGACATGCTCTTAAGCATTGTTAAGGCACTGTCTAGAAAGGAAAACTCGAATCAATTGTTAAACCCGTTAATATTGCCTTGTGAGTGCATCCTGCTCTGTGCGGAGTGGTTGGTAAATATCATATCAAGCAAAAATAGATAGACAACCAATACAGTAAATGTGGGTGAGTTGAGACATAAGATGACGATCAGCTGTGTATTAGTGATGCACAACTGGGCACAACAAAACAAAGATAGGCCCGACAAAGACATCCACTTGTAATATATTGTGTCTGTCAGGCTGCACGCCGCATGGACCAGACCGGAATGAAGTGCATGTGGGGTGCAGGTGCAGGCCTGGAACGAAACGGGATGTGGCTGACCGTGACTTGTCACCTGCAAATGCAGGTGGATATTGACAAGATTTGGTGGCAGAAATCTGTTAGGGTAAGTCCATAGTTATTGAAAAGCTGCGGTGGGCGAAGAGGCGTGTCTAAAACTGCGTAGGTTCACAACAAAGAAGGCGTGCACGGGGGTCAGACTTACAATAAATGAAGCCCGTAGAGATCGATTAGGAGATGGACGATCTAAGTGAGATCGACTTGAAGACTCCCGAAGGCTCCATCGTTTGTCGTAAGCCCTGGCCCACAACCTTCAGCTGTACAAACGGGGAAAAGTATAACATCTCATCTTACATTTTTGCCTAAATAAAGTGATTGTGTTGCTTTGACGGTCGTGTTACACACTGGGAATTGTGCAAAAAATATATGTTGCTAACATAAAATGGTTATGACAACGAGAATCCGTTCTATGTGAATTGATTGAGAAATTTGAATATAGACCGGCACCTTATCCAACCAGAGCATCTAGTATGTTGATTAACGGGAGATAAAGGAGAACTTTGTACTGGCGCAGATTTGCCGTACAATGCATGTCGATAGGGCTTAATTAGGAAGTGAAGATCCTATATTTAAAGCAAACAACAGATGGGGAGATGTAACGCGGTGGCAAAAGTCTTGTGAAGGCGGGACATATTTTTTTAAAAGGTAGAACTGATGTTCGGAAAACATTCAAAAGTTTTTTTTATTTTAGGAGTATAACAATTGCAGTAACTATTATTTATATTTGACGCGACTCCTATATATCCAACAATGAAACAACCACAACTGAGAAAATGTCAAACCCTTTGGCAGTTTTAACCTTATTCATGGCCAATTTTTTGCTCACATCAGAACCGTGATTTTAAGCTAACATATAAGATTGTCTGAAAATGTAAATGGAGGTTTTCTCTTTTGAGGAAATGAAAAATATACCATCAAATGACATCGAAAATCATATTCCATACAGCAAATCCCCAAAATGCAAAACATTTTTAAAACCAAGAGTTACTAAATAAAATATATCAAACAGGGGATGTGTTATACTTCTAACGTTAGGGCAGCAGTAATACAGGACGGGTTGAATATGCGTTTAAAATCAATAGAACACATAACAGACAAATGCAGGGAATTAGTCGGGTGGTTTTGGATAGATATTCAGCTATGTTATATGTGTTGCATCACACGTTCTGTCTGCTCTGACTAGG
>CM042151.1:35138835-35142772 GCA_023376005.1 Doryteuthis pealeii | reverse complement strand
GCCAGTTTCGAGTAAATTCCTTCTTCTGGATGGGTATATTTTTATCCCGAAATATTAAAAAAAAGTGACAGCGTTAACAAACAACATCATATAGTACCTTCTTTTTTCTTTACACGTCATTGTGACAGCCTTCAAAACCAACCAACAAACCTCAGGTTGAGCACTCTGTGTAGAAGGGATAATTGCGAAAATTCACCGCTTGGCGAAATGCTAGTCTCATTGTTTACATAAGTTAGAAGACTCTGGTGAGTTATTTCCGGTTTAGGAAATATGCGATTATTCTGCCTTCTATTCTAGGCAGCTGCTTGTGGCCCATCGGTAAGAGACTTGACGAGCAAAGTTCGTTCGGGTCTCGATCCCGGCCAGAGTAGCTGCTGAAAAATAAGTCTAGCTGTACTGATGAGGGGTGAAACCCGAAACGCGCGTCTGCAGATACTTTATATATATATATATCGATATGAGTTACGAATTTAATCGCTTCCGCTCGTAAATCAATTTCCTCGTATATCAAATCAATTTTCCCCATTTCAATAGATTGAAATTCCAAATTGTGAGTTTCAAGCCCGTCAAACAAAAACACCTAATTTTTTGTTACGTTTTTTTTTAATCAGAAAAAATTGTCGGGAATTGTATAAAAGCATGATAAAACACAGTAATGATTATGTGCTGTAAAATGTTTTAATGTTTTTGTTTCTTTATAAAGAATATTTTTCTTGACTTTGGAAGCTTTAATGCTTTTAAGTGAATTATTAACAAAAGTGTATCTTAAAGTCGCTCGTACTCAAATTTTAGCTCTCAACACAAAGCAAAAAATCAACCGAGTACTCGGTAAACTCGTAAATTGAGCATTCGTAAGTCAGGGTACAATATATATATATATATATATATATATATATATATATATTATAAATAATATAATGTTCGTTATCTCGCACAATCTGTCATATATTAATTTACATAATGACATATAAATCGCTAAAAAATGACGATATTCTTCAAATCTTTTTGTATAGTCGATGATTAAAATTTAATATCAGTTACTTTGACACACTATATATATAATATATATATTATATATATATAAAAAGATATCTATATAATTGATACCAATGTCAGACAACCTACTATTAGCATAAAGCTCTTCAGGCTAAAATCTGAATTTAGCCCGAAGAGCTTTATGCGAAACTATAGTAGTTCGTCTGCTCATTAGATTATCTTTATTATGGCTCTACTTAGTTCGACACTTTTTACAATATTAGTTTTCTCTAGCGGTTATATGAAATATATAATCTTATATACATATATATACATATAAATTGTTTTTTCTTTGGCCAAATACTGTACCAATAGATTATTTTTTTGTTGTACGAATATCTTGGTCCTCTTTTTTTCAACATTTTTTTCTTCCTGGTTGATGTTTGGTAGTATATTTTTACAATCAAACTTTCTGCTGGTTTTTCTCTCCGCAAGGATCTGCCAACACGCTTGTATATTAAATTATAATATATATATATATATATATATATATATATATATATATATATGATATATATATAAGAGTTAATGCATGCGTTTACCACCAATCCTAGATTTTGGAGCTGAAAAGTGTCCTATAATATCGAAGTTGCCAGTGGATTGGCAACACATCTCGGCAATTGCTTGGAGCGCATCGAGCGTCTGTCCACCATTGTTGCAAGTCTGTCAAGTTGCGAATTGTCCTAAAATCTGACACGCTCTTCCCCCAATCTTAAAGATAGTGTTGTTTATACCTTCTTTCTTTACTTACTTCTATTCTTCTTCTGACGTCTTTTCTATCTTACGTTTCTTCTAGCGTCTCTTCTACGTCTGGACTTCGTCTTGGTGGTCGGCTCACTTAACTCATTTCTTCTTCTAGATCAGTCTTGTTACCAAGACATTCACCAACCACAAAACCGTGTTATTTTCGCAGCTTTTATTTACTTAACTAAACATTTCATGTAACTAAACATAGCGCACGTATGCAGCTGAATTCCAGTTAAGGCAGAATCTTCTTCGCCTGACGTCCAAACTGAAACTGAGGACCCAACCAGGTCCACGTGACTTCACGTATTTCGCGGGCTTTTGTAATATTCAATGGAAAGTCCTGCCCGTGATAGGAAAAGGGGCCATCCCTTTAGAAATACAGGGGATTGACAATAATCTTATGCAACTGCATAGATTATGTAACAGTAACCCTCACGAAAAAGTTACCTAATCTACAAATTCAAATGCAAATGCGATGTTTGCTACATTGGGCGCACTACCCAAAGATTGTAGGTCAAATATATATATATATATATATATATATATATATATATATATATATGGTGGAGATGTGAGGAACAAAAGAACAAAACTCAGACAAAAGTGTGTAGGATTATTTCGCTAGAGTTTGAGCTCGGCATCATCAGTCGTTTTATGAATTATCAGGTTATCATACAAGTGTTTTATAGAAGGGGTAGTGTGGCGGGAGGGGTTATATAGGAGAGGAGGTCAAGTGGGTGGGTAAGCGTTAGTGAGGAGAGGTTTTGAATGGCAAGCAGGAATCATTGGAGAGGAAGAGAAAGAAATCAGAAGGGGAGAGTGTTAAGTTTCTGACCGCTATCCTTGGCCAGTTGAAAAGGACTTGAAGTAAGTCCTGATATAGAATCCTTTGGTAAGTGAATAAGTCCTGAGTTATGGATCCTACGTAGTGTCAAAGGTCCAGTGATATAATCCTATGTTCCGTCGTCCACGAAGGTTCAAAAGACATGTGCTAGGTATGACCAGAACAGCCGGTATAATAACAATATCAGCAGCAAAGTACTGCCAGTGATTGGCCAAGAATATGGTCACATGATTATCTCCGAGTCTATAAATAAAGAGTGGGCATCTGGCACATACCTTATATACAAAAAATCTCAACAGAGAGAGAGATAGAGATAGTGAGGCAGGGAGAAAGTAGAATTATGAGGATAGGAGGATATATACAGGAAAAGTAAAAGGATCGCCAAAACTTTCCCTAGCCCACTATTTTTTTTGTTGTTTTATTGTTTTACGGCATATCAACCTCTGGGTCATTTAATGCCGATAAAGTTGTGAAATAAATCAATTCTTAACGGATAATACATTTTTTTTATAAATACATTTTTCTATTTAACCCATAGATGGGACCCTAAAAGGTACTACCACTCGGGTCAGAGTGAACCAGGGAGCAATGGTGATGAAGGGGTGCTCCACATTCCCCAACCTCCAAAACTGGAACTCACCATCAGATAGAGTTTAACGGCATTCCAGGACATGTAGACCCGAGCCACCACCTTCTAGCACCCAATGATAAAAAGGGGTTGGGGCTTGCCATAAGGGCAATGGGTTGGGAAAATCATATAGGCGCTAGGGCTTGACGTGACATTCGATTGATCGGAGGGGCCTCTCCGACGCGCCGTCTAGCCCAAATAGGGCCAAAGTGGAGTATTGCATGTCATAAACTGCTCATCCACCTGGGCTCTATCCTTAAGCATCACGGTCGCCACCCACGGCCAACAGGTGCCATTGGGGGAGTCTTACTCTGCAGAGGTCAGTCGGTGCATTTTAAAGCCCCAGCCGACAGGGCGGTAGCCCACTAATGAATGACTACCGGGTGGGTAGTCATTCATATTCACTATCTCACCTTTTCCTTTTTCCTTTCTGCTTCAATGAATCAAAATTTCTCTCTAAGAATATTGACATTTTCTCCCATCTTGTTTCTCTCCCGTTGTCTCAACCACCTTACTCAGCAATCCTTTCCAACTCTCTCCTTACTTTTGATCTTCTCCCCTTCCCCATCCACCAAAGATTTACTTCTAACCAATCAAATCCTCACAGACGCTATCCAGTCCACCGACTTCATCCCCAAATCCACCCCTCTCCCATCCTTTCTCTTCTATAAAACACATGTATG
>CM042151.1:35106335-35133835 GCA_023376005.1 Doryteuthis pealeii | reverse complement strand
TCTAACGCCCCAGCCGACAGGGCAGATTAGAATTGAATGCTAAACTAACACAATATAGCAAAGAATGTCACACTTTTGTGGGTCTCCCACTTTCAAGATTTGTTCAAGATAGCTCGCAGTATCCTCAATAATTGTGTACATAAACCATTAACAGAACTTTATTGACACGCTAAGTCAGCACATCAACTTGTAATCTAAATTCAGTTGTTTTCAAGTCATTGTTGAGTTTGGTTTTAATGTAATTCGCCAATTCATCAATTCTTACCGATATAGTAATTTTAATAAGTGAAATTAGCATAAATATATCAGGTGTATCTGTTAATCTGTTATAATAATATTTTCAGCTAGTATATTAGGTCTGAGACCTGTCAGCTGTTCCTTATAAATATTCATTTTTTAATCCACAGAATATTTAATGTCATTCCACAGATTATCCAACTTTGCCTTGAAGGAGTTTAGAGATGGGGCATTCACTATTGATGATGGTAGTTTATTCCATGTATTCACCACTCTGTAGCTAAAATAATTTTGTCTTGCGTTTGCTTTACAATATTTTAAGGAGTTTTAATTTATGTCCCCTTGTATAGGTATTTTGAGAAATGTTTAGTAGGTCAGAGTTCGTTGAATAAAAACTATGCGTGTATTTGTAGGCTTCAATCATATCCCCTCTTATACGTCGGAATACCAGACTTGGTAGGTCATCATGGTATTAAATATTTCTTTCATCGCTGGTAAAATAAGCGCTTATAAATGTTATGGTAATTTACCACGCGTGCATGAACTCTCCCAACTATAAATGGCAACAGGTTCTGCACTTAAGCGAGAGTTAGTATTTCAGCGGATAGCTGATAAGACAGCCTCGCGAGTGACCTTTTCATTTGTACTACTGTTCTTTGTTAATATATTTGTTTAACTCATTTCCTCTCTTGTGTCTTTATTCTGGTCCCCAACCAGGCCACAACAATAAGACTTTCCACATTTGGTAATCAGCTTTAAAATTAAGAATGTACTATGGACAATACTGTTATAATAAATAACACCCGTTTTTATTGTATGATATAGCGTTGCAGCCATACAGTGACACTGATAAGGCAACGACTCAGTAGAAGTGTCGCTTTATCTTATCAGAGAGATCAGATTTCCATAATCTGTCTCTAGCAGTCCATGCCTTTCCTTGGTGCATATTGACATTGCTTTCCGTAGATGAGATAGTACTACCTGGGAATGTGAACTGGTCAACTAATTTCAGGGACTAAACGTCTAGTGTGGAGAGGTCTCCATCTTGTTTATAACACAAGAGCTTAGTTTTATCTGAATTTACATAGAGGCCAATGCCTTTGGCTGCTTTCTATAGGATATTTGGTTTAGTTTGGTTTGTTTTACGGCATATCAACCTCAGTGGATCATTTAATACCGGTAAAGTTTTGAAATAAAGTCATTCTTAATGGATACTCAATTTTTTATGAATACATTTTTCTATTTAACCCATAGATGGGACCCTAACAGGTACTACCACTCCGGGTCAGAGTGGACCAGGGACAATGGTGATGAAGGGGTGCTCCACATTACCCAAATCTCCAGAACTGGAACCTCACCATTAGATAGAGTTTAACTTCATTCCCAGGACATGTAGACCCTCATCCATCGCCTTCAAGCACATATATGATAAAAAGGTTTAGGGCTTGCCATAAGGGCAATAGGGTTGGGGCAATCATATAGTTGCTAGGGCTTGACGTGACCATCCGATTGGTCGTAGGGGGCCACTTCCCGTCTAGCCCAAGAAAGGGTCAAAGTGGAGTATTGCAAGACAATGGTGATGAAGGGGTGCTCCACATTACCCAAATCTCCAGAACTGGAACCTCATCATTAGATAGAGTTTAACTTCATTCCCAGGACATGTAGACCCTCATCCATCGCCTTCAAACACATATATGATAAAAAGGTTTAGGGCTTGCCATAAGGGCAATAGGGTTGGGGCAATCATATAGTTGCTAGGGCTTGACGTGACCATCCGATTGGTCGTAGGGGGCCACTTCCCGTCTAGCCCAAGAAAGGGTCAAAGTGGAGTATTGCAAGACATGGACTGCTCAACCACCTGGGTTCTATACTTAAGTATCACGGGTCGCCACCCACAACCAACGAGTGGCCAAATTGGGGGAGTTTTACCCCTATGCAGAGATGCAGTCGGTGAATTCTAATGTCCTAACCGACAGGGCGGTTATAGAATATACAGTAGAGCTATCTTAATGATTTTTTAATATTAGACGTCCAAAAATTGATTAATCTTTATTTCATTTTCTCTTTTAAAAAGGCTTATAAAACGGAGCTTATTCGAGATTTACATTAAAAGTGAACACAAAGCAAAACAGTTTAATGATATTATTTTTCTCTTTCTCTTTCCTTATTCATTTTAAGACCTTGTTCCTGTGGTCAAATAGCCAGTGCTTTTCCTCGGGTTCTGGGCGATGGAGTGGCGTTGAACTGGCTAAATTGTTTCCCGCCGTTCGACCCAGAGTCTGAATGCCGGATTTATCGGATAAGAAAAGTGGCTTATTGGTCGATTAAGTTATTTGCTGAGATTTTCATAATCTGGCACAAGTACACAAGTTGCCTGCAGTGCCTGGCATTCCTAAACGGCCCCTGATCAGGTTTGATCTTGCTTAATTTCGCCGCCTTTAGGACTCGCACAAACATGGGCAGCCATGTTGGCTGGGCTTTAGAAAACGATTCCACCTCTGCAGTGGGGTAAGACCCCCCCCAAAAAAAAATGTGGCCAACTATTAGTCGTGGGTGGCGATCCATAATGCTTAAAGACGGAATCCTCCTGGCTGAACAGTCCATGACATGCAACACTCCACTTAGGCCCTTAGGCTAGACGGGCGGTCGGAGAGACCCCTTCCGATCAATCGGCTGGTCATGTAAAGCCCTAGCACCTATATGATTGTCCCAACCCTATTCTCCCACCAGGTATGAGTGAATAGTAGGGCAGACTGGGCTCTTTAACCTTGGTTAAGCAAGCAATCTGAATTCAAAGCTGTTAGACTCCACTTAAGAAACTGACTATGTATCACATCCTGCTCCAGCGTAGGGGTTCGTAAATAGATATATATAAATACAACCAAGATAAATATACCAATCCGGATACATTATGGGGATTGATAAATTGATAAAGTTTAAATAAAACGAATAATAAAATACGAACCAAAGATATAAAATACAAATATAAAATAAGATAAATTTCGCTTCAGCTGAAAGATTTTTAAAAAAAGAAAGAAAAAGACGAAAAGAAGAACAATCTTTTGGAGCCTTGGCGACCAACTGAATGGACGTGCGTTTTGCAGCCTTCACAAATGACCAATTTCACACTCTACAGCTTATACAATATCAATTCATAGACTTAAAAAATAAGAAGTGAAAAAAATAAAGATCCCGGACAACCAAGATGAGGATACCAGTCCGGATGAATTGTGGGAATTGATATATTAATGAACTTTAAATAAAACAAATAATGAAATACGAAAATAAGATAAATGATAAAATATGAAAAAAAAAAAAAAAAAAAAAACAAAAAAAAAAAAACGATTAAATACGAAAATAGAACAAATGACAAAATATGTAAATAAGATGAAATAATATATCTCACAATTCCACTTCAGCTTAAAGTTTAATTTTCGGCACCACAAAAGAAAAAAAAAAAAGAAAAAGAAAAAGAAAAAAGAAAAATAGTCTCTTCGAACCTTGCCAACACAATGAATGGACGTTCGTCTTGAAGCCTCCCTCCTAACCCCCAAAAACCAAAAAAAAACAAAACAAAAAAAAACAAACAAAAAAAACAAAATAAAACAAAACAAAAACGAACAATTACATACTCTACAACTATACAATATGAATTCATAGACTTGATAAACGAAATAAAAAATACAAATATGACTAAAAAAAAAAAAAAATGAAAAAAATAAAAAATTCTGGACAACCAAGATGAGGATACAAGTCCGGATGAATTGTGGGAATTGATATATTAATGAACTTTAAATAAAACAAATAATGAAATACGAAAATAAAATAAATGATAAAATAATGATAAAAAAAAAAAAAAACGACGAAATAAGAAAATAGAACAAATGACAAAATATGTAAATAAGATAAAATAATATATCTCACAATTCCACTTCAGCTTAAAGTTTAATTTTCGGCACAAAAAAAAAAAAAAAAAAAAAAAAAAAAAAAAAAGAAGAAAATAGTCTCTTCGAGCTTGCCAACCCAATGAATGGACGTTCGTCTTGAAGCCTCCATCCTAAAAAAAACAAAAAACCCCCCCCAAAAAAAAAAAAAAAACAAAAAACAAAACAAAATAAAACAAAACAAAAAACGAACAATTATATACTCTACAACCTATACAATATGAATTCATAGACTTGATAAACGAAATAAAAAATACAAATTCCACCAGAAAAGCCTACAACATCGGCGAATAAAATAATAAGAAAGTCTTGTATTGTGTAATATTATTGACGTCTCTATTAATTCTGCCTCACCCCCGGAGCCGGTTACCAATTGAGCAACAGCGTACGCTTGAAATTAGTGCTTATTGAATAGGAAGAAGTTGTAGAGTATGATGCGTGTCTCATTTACAAAATTCATCGTCATCCTTTCTTCTGATGTCCAAGAGACATCAATGATTTCTTTTTTTTGCAGGCACGGAAAATATATCTTATGACCAGTCTCCTCACACTGTCCATCTTCTTTGAACTCATCATTTGTTGACAAGAAAGTTTAGATGCGTGTTTAGCTGAAATGGAATAAAAAAAAGATGGACGCCCCACTCAGCGACTTTTATCGTCTTCTAAGCAAGTAAGAAATAAGCGACTACTAGCTGTTTGCAGACCTCAAAAGAATGCTCAAGGGAAAGAGGTTTAGCTCCAATGAAGAAGTGATATCGGAAACTGAGGCGTGTTTTGAGGCCAAAGACAGATCGTTCTACAGAAATGGCATCGAATTGTTAGAGAAGCGTTGGAATCAGTGTATCACCCCAGAAGGAGACTATGTTGATGAATAAAGTCGAATTTTGGCTAAGAGTTGTTTTATTCGTTAGGCCCGGGATTTATTGAGTGACATGTTATCCTTCAATTTGACTTGTAACTCACTTTTTTATTATTTATCTGTTTCATTTTAAAATTATATATCTGTTGGTATGCGTGTGGCTGGTTGGTTGGTTGGTTGGATTTTACGGCACGTTAAACCTTGAGTTATTTTAGGCCAAATACATTTTGTTTGATTCACTCTTGTTAGGAATTCTTTTTAAAATACATCATTTTTATCTATTTAACCCATAGATGGGATCCTAAGAGGTACTATTACTCCGGGTCGAAGTCGACATGGGAGTAATGGCGATAAAGTGGTATTCCACATTCCCCAGAATAAATTCAATTAATAATGTTGAAAATTTGATTCGGGGAGATTTATTTTCCATTTTTAAAATCCAGGACAATGCAAGGTAACTCTCTTCGTATATAATATATATAATATATAATTATATATATATGGTATTTCCTATAAGTCAAACATAAATAAAGGGGAACCACTTTTATTTTTTATTGATCTACTAGGAAAAAAGAAGACAGAGTTAGGGTTAGGGTTAGGGTTGGGATTAGGGTTAGGGCTTAGGGTTAGTTTAATGGGAAATAAATAAATAATTTATCAGTCAAGAGTGTTAGACTTATAGGAAATAATATATATATATATATATATATATATATTATATATATAATTAAACAAGGTTTGTTTAGAATGGCTTTTTGCCGATAATTTTTTGGAGAAAAGTGCTTAATTGGAGTCGTACCTAATTTAGAAATTAATTAATTAATAATGAATTAGGCGGGAATACCTATTAAATGTATGGCTAAACAAATCGAGAAAAATCAATCTCTGTATGTACATTTCGGCCTATTAGGCCTCATCTTATTCTCCAAAAATTATCGGCAAAAAGCCATTCTAAAACAAACCTTGTTTAACAACTTATCATATTCGTCGTGTCATAAAAGTCACTAGAAGTGGAATGTTAACCTACTCTAAACAAATCATAAAAATCTAAGAAGTTCGTTTAGTGTTGAGGTTATGGGATCGGGCCTGTCAGCTTGGCAGTCCGGTTTCAAATCACGCACAGGGCGGTCTTCCGATCTATAGCTCTGCTGATGAGGCCTAATAGGCCGAAATGTACATACAGAGATTGATTTTTTTGTTTGTTTAGCCATACATTTAATAGGTATTCCCCGCCTAATTCATTATTAATTAATTAATTTCTAAATTAGGTACGACTCCAATTAAGCACTTATATATATATATATATATATATATATATATAGCCATCCACAAACACATGTTTTGACTTGTAAAGTCTCTTCAGTGTGACTAGACATCGGTTGGGTGTCAGTCCGTCACCTTAACCATTAGGCTGTCATCAACTACAGAATACTTAGGGGATTTTAACTGTTTTCATACACACATCGCTTTGTATGTAAAGGCCGTCATAGAGTGCTCCATCCCTTATATATAGGAGAGCGTCGCGTTTACGCTTGAGTTGGTAGCCCTCAGCGGAATACCCCCCCAGAGAGCTCAACAGGCCCCATCTCTAAGGTTACTCACAGAAAGGACTTTACCAAATGTCCCCAGTTGCCCTTCCGATTTGGTAAATGTGATCTGAATCTGAATCTGGCACAAGCGGACTTTCCAATTACAAAAAAGGAAATAGGGAAATGAATAAAGTAGATTAAAAACAGTAAAAATAAGTAAATTCCCTGATTAATAGGGTCTGGGGGAGATGGTAAGGGGAAGGATGAAGTATTTTCTTTTTTGAATAATTATCGTTTGATGTAGGAATCATTACGGATTTTTAGAGATTTGAACAGATCAAAGTAGGCGAAAAAAATTCCAATTTAGATAATTAAAAAAACAAAACAAAAAAGAAAAGAAACAAAACTAAAAAAAACAAAAAAACAACAAAAAAAAACAACAAAAACAATAACGAACAAATGAAATAGGCCACTGTGAATGTATTTACCCAACCCCTCCACACGAGCAGGATGCGTCATAGGATCACTTTTTAAGCGGTTTAATAGGCTTGAATTCAGAGTTTTCCTACTTCTTGATTGGTTGACATACCGAGATTAGTCTGCCAAGCCCAGTCTGCTCTACTGTTAGAAAGAGAATAGTGTATAAGTTATATAATTCGTGGGTTGCCTACGAATTATGACTCTTAGGGTAATAAAATTGAATAGCGGTATGGTAAATGGAAAGTTACCATTACCTGTTGTAGAAGTAATTGACAGCCATTTTACCGTTCAATAACCTAGCAGTTGATTTCTGATTGGCTGAAGGCAAGGCGTGAGAAGGGAGACTGAGCTAGAATAATTTGATTTTGGCGATGAGCCGGAGGGACTAGACGCAAAGGACGTCTGTTCCCAAAGTATGCCACCTCATCGCGCGGTCAAAACGCTTTTGGGCTTCAGTTTTAATAAAGACATCAGAAAACTAAACAAATTCTTGCTTCGTTATTAAAAAACAAAGAAATGAGGACGGACAACCGCAGCCCAGTGTGGGGATTTAAAGGTATCATGATTAGTTGGAAGGCTTAAAATGACCTTCCAAGTGGATACATAAGTAATAAAGTAAAGTAAAGTCGTCGGGGCGGCCTAATGTCGGTATCGGCCAGACAGTGAGGGAGTCTATCCCATTTTCCCTAGCGCTAGACAGAGGAGATTATTTTTAGCGTCTGAGGTGGAGTGCCACACCTACCATCAGCTCCTCACTTTACCGCACAGATCCCAGTGCTACTCATACGCTGAGTTGGCGGGGGCAGGTATCGAACCAGGAACCTTGTGATTCCTAGCCGAACGCTCTACCGACTGAGCTAAGCCGGCTCTCTCGTATGTGCATAAAACATTCCGACGAAGTTGTAGAACAATAGCAGATTTTATTCCGGTGTGCGACGGAGATATACATTTAAGACAGGAATACATATACAGATTACAAGGTACTAGATAGGTATACAAAGCAGATACATAAAGAACACAATTATAGACATGTATAAAGAAAGTAGAACTTCGTCCTACAGAAGTGATGAAGAGTCCTGAAGTAATGTCACTTACTTATAGCAGGCTGGGGCAAAGCTCCCCAACATGAAAAGTATAGACACAAATGTCTAACTCATGTATCTTGTTTGCTGTCCCTGAGAAAGAGAACTCAACATTTGCACTTTGCTGACCCATGGCCCCCTAGCGTTTGAAAACCTAACACAAGGGAAGATAACTCTTACAGGGGCAGACAATCGCTACACTGCTAGAAACTGTAACAGAAATACATTTAAGACAGGAATACATATACAAATTACAAGGTACTAGATAGTATACAAAGCAGATACATAAAGAACACAATTATAGACATGTATAAAGAAAGTAGGACTTCGTCCTACAGAAGCGATGGAGAGTTCTTAAGGAATGTTATTTACTTATAGCAGGCTGGGGGTGGGATGGGCGTGACGAAGCCCCCCACATAAAAGATAGAGACACAAATGTCTAACCCATGTGTAGTGTTTGCTGTCCCGGAGAGAAGAGACTCAAAATTCGCGGTTTTGCTGACTAAATACCATGACACCCTAGCGGCAGAAAGCATGCAGCAACGGAAGATAACCCTTCTGGTTCAAACAGGGGAAACAATCGCTACACCAGAATAACAGAAGCCAGAGGAAGAAATCGACCTAAAAGAAGATGGCCAGCGACGAAATAGACCCACTTAAGAACTCTCACCCCTCTCCTCATTATATACCCAGCAGATGAAGTGAGTATAGAACAGATGCAATCATATCCCAAGGGTATTAGCGCTATATGAAATGTAAAAAGTCTCCGCCATGATTTGAACTCGGATCACCGTCTCCATTTACTGAGGCAATAACCCTTACTCACATTTTGTGAGTGCCTCTTTGAAATACCCAACCCGCTCGCCATGGGTAGGATATAACACAAGGTCGCAAGTAATGGGTCTGCGAGACTAGCTTGCTAACCATTACACTACGATGAGACACCCTGTTTACACAATCCATTTGTCACGGGGAGGATGTAACTCAATGTTGCAAGTATAGTGCATCCTCGAGGATCGAACTCGCAATTCAGTAGTAATGGATTTGCTAGACTAGCTTGTTAACCATTACACTATGATGGGACATCCTATTTACCCTACACGTTCGTCACGGGTAAGATGTGACACAAAGTTGCAAGTAGAGGCATCCAGCGAGGATCGAACTCGGAATTCAGTAGAAATGGATCTGCGAGACTAGCTTGCTAACCATTAGACGACTGGATTATCATTAGGAAATATTCGTGGAAGAGCTTGCATACTGTGCAATGTTTGGTACTCTTCGCGGAGAACCGTCCCGGCCTCAAAAAACGCTAGCCGGTGGCTGCTGAAAAACAAACAACCCATCAGCTACGATTGAAGTCCGTAGCCGAAGCGGTGTCACTTGCAAAAAAAACAAAAAACAAAAAACAAAAACAACCAATTTAGGGCGTTTTCCCCGAAAACCCAACCCCAACCCCAACCCTAACCCTAACCCTAACCATAACTCCCCTAGTTAAAATTAACAGTTTTATTACAAAATTTGTGGTTTCTGTTTTTTCTGGGTCCCCCTGTATGCAAAAATAAATTATTTATTCATTTTCCCATTAAACTAACCCTAAACCCCAACCCTAACCTTAACCCTAACCCTAGTTTTTTTTTGCAAGTGACACCACTTCGGCTACGGACTTTAATCGTAGCTGGTGTTTTTTTTATCAACAGCCACCGGCTAGCGTTTTTTGAGGCAGGATGCCGGGACTGTTCTCCGCGAAGAGTACCCAATGTTTAAAATCTTTGTAACAAAATGCGTATGTCTTCTGGGTCTCAAATGTTAAGTTTGTATTTTTACTTATCTATGCAAAAATGTATATGAACGCGATTCCTTAACCTCTGGCATAAAATAAACCTGGATGGGTTGACATGCCCGTTAGAAACAATTAATCAATCAATCAACTAAGACTATGTGCCAGACAAAGCAAAGCTTAGTAATAACTATATACTTGAATGTATAAATACTACAGCGTATTTGTTTTAAATCTTTGTAACAAAATGTATATGTAATAAAAATCTAAAAAACAACAACAACAACCAAAAAACACAAAAGGCAAAGCACCCCCCCAAAAAAAAACTCAAACAATAAACAACCCCCCCTAAAAAAAAACAAAGCAAAAAAACCCCAACAAAAATGGTGTATATATTTTGTTCGTGTCTTGCAGCTGTCAAATATATTAACCACCCTGTAGGCTGCAGCTGTAGAATACACTGATTGCACCTCCGCAGAGGGGTAAAATCCTTCCAATGGGCACCCCTGTTAGTCGTGGAAGGCGATCTGTAATGCTTAATGACGGAATCCTGGTGGCTGAGCAGTCCATGATATGCAACACTTCACTTTGGCACATACTTAGACTAGACGGGTGGTTGGAGAGGCCCCTTTCGATAAACTGATCACGTCAAGCCTTAGCACCTATATGATTGTCCCAACCCTATTACCCTTATGAAAACCCCCAACACTTTTTATCATGCGCTAGAATGCGGCGGTTGAGGGTCTTATTCTCATTGTATAACATTTAACTGCATTAAATGGTGAAATTTCAATTCTGGACCTCTAGGGAGTATGGAGTACCCCTTCATCGCCATTACTCTCAGATTTACTCTGAACCGAAAAGGTAGTACCTGTTAAGGTCCTTTAGGTTTGGTTTGGTTTGTTTTGTTTTACGGCATATCAACCTCAGTGGGTCATTTAATGCCGATAAAGTTTTGAAATAAATCAATTCTTAATGGATAATACAATTTTTTTAATAAATACATTTTTCTATTTAACCCATAGATGGGACCCTAACAGGTACTACCACTCCAGGTCAGAGTGGACCAGGGAGCAATGGTGATGAATGGGGTGCTCCACATTCCCCAAACCTCCAAAACTGGAACCTCACCATCAGATAGAGTTTAACGTCATTCCCAGGACATATAGACCCGCAGCCACCGCCTTCTAGCACCCATATGATAAAAAGGGGTTGGGGCTTGCCATAAGGGCAATAGGGTTGGGAAAATTATATAGGCGCTAGGGCTTGACGTGACCAGCCGATTGATCGGAGGGGGCCTCTCCGACCGCCCGTCTAGCCCAAGATAGGGCTAAAGTGGAGTATTGCAAATCATGAACTGCTCATCCACCTGGACTCTATCCTTAAGCATCACGGGTCGCCACCTACGGCCAACAGGTGGCCCATTGGGGGAGTCTTACCCCTCTGCAGAGGTGCAGTCGGTGCATTCTAACGCCCCAGCCGACAGGGCGGTAAGGTCCTTTAGGATTTAATATTATTATATTTGGTTGGAAGGCTAGGTGGCCTTGCAACGTGGGTATATAAAAGTACCAGACATATTCCGACAAAGAAGCAGTGAAGCGTAACAAACAGACTTTAATACATGGAGTACATAGAACTACATTTAACAAGAATATACACAAATTAAAGGTATACACAAAAGAGATACATAATGGATACATAATGAGACAATGAAAAAAAGGCGTATAAAGAAGATACATAAATGTATTATAAAGACTAGCAAATATATGCACCCTCCGGGTGCAAGTATTTAAGTTTTAATATAATAGAATATCATATTAAATTAGAAAGGCTAATGAAACTGAATAAGAATGCAGATAAAAAGATTTGGAACAGACGAGGTATGATTGAAAAATAGAACAACTTTGAAACTAACTCTTCCATCATTTTCCATTACTCCCGTCTTTCATTGGTAAATTTTCCTAATTTAACTATTTAGTTAAAATAGGAAGTAAAGAATAATATTACAGTTATTTCTTCTTGTTAATGGATTTCTTTTAAGATTTATCCCCGAGATTTTTGCTCATATTCAATAAGATAAAACCAAACAATTAGAAACCAATAATACTAAGCATATGTTTTTTAAAATCTATTTTTAAGATCAATATGCAAATTAGCCTTTCCATTCATACTGTAATCCGCTATTTTGTTGTATATAAATATAATTGCATGTTATTCGTATGTAGATATGGTTAACAGTATTAATAATGTAAAACAATTTTATTAATTATTAAAAAGGTTAAAATAAAATCATGAGAATGTGATGTCAATAACTAAGGGAATTGTGACTTGAGTAGTAATATAGTTTCGGTTACAGACAGTAAAACACACAATCTCCATTATAATAAGATAGTAGGACGTAGGCTATCGTCCTGTAGAAGTGATGGAGAGTCCATGAAGGAATGTTACTTACTTATGACGGCTGGCTGGGGGGCGAAGCCACCCATATAAAAGGTGTAGACGCAAAATATCTAACCCATGTTTCCTGCTTGCTGTCCCGGAGAGAAGAAGATTCAAACTTAGCGCTTCCCTGATTAAATAGTCAGCACCCCCAGCGGTCAAAACCTGAAAACCAGGAAAGACAACTCTTCCAGACCAAACAGGGGCAGACAATCGCTACAGTCACATCTATGGGTTAGACAGAAAAAACTGAGTTAAAAAAAACTGAATACCATCCAGAAGGAATATAACAAAATATCTTCGGCATAAAATAACCCACCAAGGGTTGACATGCTGTAAAAACCAACCAACCAACCAACCAACCAATAAAAAATGTTAATTTTTGCGTCTTATTTATTTTTTAATTTTTTTAACAAAACTTAAGCTAGAAGTGTGGGGCACTCAGTGTGAATCAAACCCATTAACAATGTTCTGCCAACCAATGAAAACATCTGAAGTTTATCGTGCGTGACTTGCATTAAACAAGTTTGGTCAGCCATGATCTATAACTGATGCTTCTCAACACATAGGTTGCAAGAAAAATGTGGGTCGCACTAAATACCTGTTTAATGTTAAAAGAAAGGTAATTTTCATTGAACCAAAAATTATCTGGTTCATCGGCATTGATAGTTGGTAAAAAAACCCCAAACAAAACAAGTTTTTTTTTCCGTACCGCATGACCATCCCCTTCTCAGCAATGCTAGTCATAGACTCAGGTCAGACAGAAAATGTAGCCCCCCCTCTTGACCCTCTTTAAAATATCATTAGTCTTTACCAAAAGATTTCCCTTTTGCTTCTACCAGGGAACTGTCATCATCATCATCATCATTCATAATCGCGCAATTAGTACGGATATCCTCGACAATCTCTCGCCAACCTTCCCTATCATTCATTGCATCCCTCTGTGCAGCATCAGCATCCAGTATCCTCGCAGAGCTGGTCAATGTAGGTCCTTGCTGGCGACACACATCAGCATGTCCACGTGTTGGCTTCCACAGGAGAACGTCGCTTATGAGTTGGTCCTTGCTTCTCCAGCTGTGTCCAGCATGTCCTACCCGTACCAAGGAACTGTAGCTCCCCTCGAAATCGTAGGCTCGTGCTTCTATTGTAGAACAGTGGTTTTCAAAATGGGCGGTACTGCCTCTTTTAGGGTGGAGAATATAGGGTGGGGGCAGTGAGGCAAAAAGGGGCGGTCGTTGAGAATTTTGGGACATATAAGGTGTGTGTTAATTGTCCGCTCCTACTTATAGACTCGACCACAATTATGTGACCTATCTCTTGGCCAATCACTGGCAGTACTCTGAGGTGGATACTATACTTAACCGACCCTACTGGCTATAACTACGCTGACATTCTTTGACGACTGACATAGGATTAAATCACTGGACTTTACCAATACGCAGGATAGGACTTCTACGCTCAGCAAAGGATTCCATAACACAGGACTTTCCTTAAGCCCTTTTCAACTGGCCAAGAATGGCATTTAAAAACTTTACAGCGGTCAGTCAAAAAGTCGTGATGGTGGTCGACAGAATAGCATTAGGAGCAGTTTATAAAATCTAAATGACAAAATATATGTCATAAATATTAAGGTAACTGATATCCCTGCACCAAGCACATTCATCCCACTAACAATAACTGTGAAGACAATGAACTGTGTTACTATGGTTACCATTGAGATGTTGATTTACCCATCCATATTGCTGACACATCTAAAATTGCGAAATAAATTGGTTTAATAAATTAGGTTTTATTTGTGAAATACATCTTTGTATTCAATCTTGTTGTTTTCGATTTGAAGCCTACCCCCCCCCCCAAAAAAAAAATAATGTATGTTCTCATGTGTGTATTCTACGAGTTCCGCTAGTATGTCATAGATACTGAAATAAATAAATACGTATACAGTTTTTGCAGAATAAAACTGACATAGGAATTATAAACGAATGCATAGTTTTGTTACGTAGTCCGAAATCAGAATCAAAAGTCTGAATATTTGCTTAACGCAACCCGTACAGTGGTGCACCAGTTACCACATGCCGTGGATTACTGAACGTGGGAATATACAAATTCTTCTTAGTGAGTTCCAGCCTGATGTTGAGAAGTTGATATCCCTGCACCAAGTACATCCATCCCACTAACAATAACTCTGAAGACAATGAACTATGTTACTATGGTTACCGTTGAGATGTTGATTTACCCATCCATATTGCTGACACATCTAGAATTGCAAAATAGATTGATTTAATAAATTAGGTTTAATTTGTGAAATACTTCTTTGTGTTTAATCTTATTGTTTTCAAAATTTGAAGCATAAAAAAAAAAAAAAAAAAAAAAAATGAAAAAAATGAAAAAAGAATAGTGTGTGTTCACATGAGTGCATGTGGGGTGGGGGGGATATGAAACTACTTCACGGAGATGAATTCTTTCGACCATGTCGTGGATCAGCCCGCTTTCATATCATTGAGGAAGCGTTCAAGCTCGTCGTCGTTGCATACCCCTTCCACCGCTCGCAGACGTTTTTGGCATCCATGCACGATTCGCCATTAATTAGCGATGATTTTCAATCGGTTTAATGCCTTTTGCGTTCTAAAACCGAATAACTACGCGAATTTCACACTTGGCGATGACGTCAATCAAGAGCTCTATCAAGAGATATACGACACGGCGGGTGTACCGTATTTGACGGCATATAAGACGCACGGGCATATAAGACGCAGCCCCATTTCAGCATGTCAAATTCAGGAAAAAAAAGTGTTTAGTGTATTTAAGCATATATCGTTGAAAACAGTCAAGCTGTGCATTACACAAGCAGAAACATAGCTGTATAAAAGCAATTTGGCATTACAGGCAAGTAATAAGCATACACAAGACATCCCAATAGCACGAAATAATTATAATAATAAAATTAATAATAATAAAACTTCAAACTTCACCTATGATGTATTAGATACAGGACAATTTTTCTGACTGTTGTCCTCATTTTTATTGCCATATCTGACGGCATATAAGACGCACAGGCATATAAGACGCACCCCCATTTCAGCAGGTCAGATTCAGGAAAAAAAGTGTTTAGTGTATTTAAGCATGTATCGTTGAAAACAGTTTAGCTGGGCATTACACAAGCAGAAACATAGCTGTATAAAAGCAATTTGGCAGTACAGGCAAGAAATAAGCATACACAAGACATCGCAATAGCAGGAAATAATTATAATAATAAAATTAATAATAATAAAACTTCAAACTTCACCTATGATGTATTAGATACAGGACAATTTTTCTGACTATTGTCGGCATATAAGACGCACGGGCATATAAGACACACCCCCATTTCAGCAGGTCAGATTCAGGAAAAAAGTTTTTAGTGTATTTAACAGTCTAGCTGTGCATTACACAAGGAGAAACATAGCTGTATAAAAGCAATTTGGCATTACAGGCAATCAATAAGCATACACAAGACATCTTAATAGCAGGAAATAATAATAATAATAATAATCTATTAATAATGGAGATTCGCTTCCGGTTTTTCTCTGTAACAAAAATTACGTCACAGCCTACGTCACAATTACCAAAGTCGTCAATACATAGAATAAAGAACAATTATTAATAATAAAATAGATATAAGCTATTCTTTATAATTCAATGTTTGAATCCTTTCAACTGTAATAAATAAACTATATATTATTTAAATAAATAAAATATACAAACTATGAAATTAATTAGAAAATTGTATTACTTTAAATGGAAAAAATTATTTGCCAAATTTGTAATCCATTTAAAAAATTATTTTTTAGTCTTACCCCTTTTTCAGTCACAATAAGTTAACTAAAAGTTTACAAATAAATAAATACCTACAATTTTGTGTGAAATTTATGAGTGAAATTTATGTGCAAAATATACAAAATAATTATTTAATTAATAATTAATAGATGCACTCAACATTTTATTTGAGGGAACAGGACTAAGTTTCCATTTCAAATTGCTAATTTTTTTTCTCCTTTAATAAATTTAATGATTTTGCTTACTTATGATAAACCCTCCAGACATCGAATTTTTAACTGTCTCCCCTCAAAGAATATCTTTTAAAATTAAATTTTACACCACCCGGAGGGTGTTTTTTTGTTGCTAATAATAATAATAATAATAATAAAACTTCACCTATGATGTATAAGACGCAGGACAATTTTTTGATCCAAAATTTTGGAAAAAAAGTGCATCTTATATGCCGTCAAATACGGTACTTATCTATAGACGTTACTGTATATATACATATTCAAGCTTCGTTCAGGTATGCAGACATCTTCTTTTAAAACTATTCCATTGTTGATCACTGATAATTGATTCAGTGTCGTTTCCTGGTACAGTATAAATGTAAGAACAATTCCTGAGGAAGTGATAACAAGGATATTTTTTTGGATGAGCAAACTTAATGTTGCATAGCCCTTCTTTACCGGCACTAAATAGGTATATGTCATATACTTCTATTCTTCTTACTCTGGTCGTCTATTCTTCTGGCTGGCTTTGCTTCTTCTATCGTCTATCATCTATCTTGGTCTGGTATATCTTCTAAGGTCTCGTCTGGTCTTCTATTGAGGATTCCGTGTCTGGTTTCTGTTGGGGATAACTCCTTATCAGAAGCCCTGTGTCATTGTTAGTTTTTAGTAATAAACACAAGACTTCGATTTACGATGATGTTACTTTATTCGTAGATCCCCAGACCAGACAATCACGCAGTGAGACTCACATCTTGCTAGCTTGGCTTCTAACTTCTAACTCTAACTAACTGAGTTGCTTACTCCTTAAACCGGAAGGGGGTTCTATCGGGTTCCCGGTTCTCACGGTTTATCCCGCAAGGCAAGGTCAGAGTGAGGTCAAGCATTGTCACTCACTCTCAAGGCCATCAGCTACACTATTATGATTTCTACACTATTGCCATAACCATTAGGTATCTAATGATTATGTAACATTAATGGAAGAGTATACAAACATGACAGAAAATACAAAGAGGAGCTTATACATTAGGGTAGGTCGATTATTCACTTTTAAAAAATATCAAATCGTCCATTTATGCGGAAGTTGTGTTAGTATTTTAAACACTGATACAAAAAAATTTAGATCTTTTACTTGTATCATTTTTTGAGAAAATAGCATCAAATATCGTCTGTTGCAGCTTAATTAATGAGGTAAAAAGCAGCAGATCGGAAATGTCGGTGGTGATGGGGTGAACACATTTTCAATTTGAATTCTATTTATGATATTTAATTCGTTTCATTTTAATAAAATAAAATAAAATTTCTGATTTAAATATTGACAACAGTAAATGTTCTAACCAATTATTTTTAACCGTTTTGCGAAAACGAGGATTTTTAGTGCATTTTTGGAGACAATCTTCGATTTGAAGTCCGTTAATAAGAAGAAATAACTGTAATTTTATTCTTTATTTCCTACTTTAACTAAATAGTTAAATTAGGAAAATTTCGCAATGAAAGACGGGAGTGATGGAAGAGTATGTTTTAGTTGTTCTATTTTTCGATTATACTCGCCTCTGTTACAAATCCTTTTATTTGCATTCTTATTTAGTTTCATTATCTTTTCTAAATTGGTATATTTTATTACATTAAAACTTAAATACTTGCACCCGGAGGGAGCATATATTTGCTAGTATAATATATATATATATATATATATATATATATATATATATAAATATTCTGTGATAAATAATTTCTTATCACCTCCATATACCAACAAATGCCCTGAAGATGATCTAATTAATAGATCGAAACACTGCAACGTCGGCCAATAAACTCGCCACTTAACCCATTTAAACCTGTGTTTTTTCATTTTTCCTAATATACTACATTCCGTCGGATTCACTTCCTTTCTTCACACACACACACACACACACACACACACACACATATATATATATATATATATATATATATATACCGCACACAGTATTCGCCGAGTTTGCTTGTCATAATTATTTTCAATTATAATATATATATATATATATATATATATATATATATATATAGAGAGAGAGAGAAGAGAGAGAGAAGAAAGAGAGAGCATGGTAATTTTTGATTACTTCATTACGTACGACGGACGTCATTAGATCTAATGAAGGAAAAGACCTTAAGTTTAAAAAAGGCAATGAGAAGGGATATTTATAGATAAAGAGTGCTCAGTATCAGTGATGAAGCATATATTTAGCTCTTGGAAACTCTTGGAGTTTCAGTTGTTCTATTTTTCGATTATACCCCCCTCTGTTTCAAATCGTTTTATCTGCATTCTTATTTAGTTTCATTAGCCTTTCTAATTTAATATATTTTTTTTTACATTAAAACTTAAATACTTGCACCCCGCGGAGGGTGTATATATTAGCTAGTTTTTATAATCTTTGTTGTCAGAGACATCCTATCGCGGACACGGCTACAGCTTGGAAGATCTGTCCTTTATCTTAGTCCAGGGATCACCAAACTCCATCAAGTGTGGAGATGTCTCCTTCATTTCTAAAACACGTGGACATGGACCCTAAAGAAGCGCCTGGAGAATAAGCTAGATTGGAGCTGCACAAAGATTGCTGCGTGCAATCTCAAACAAGATGTGGAAACAACACCCCACGAGAAAACATCACACAAACCATCCGTGTGAGGTGAACAAGACACACTAGGTACTGCTAGAGAAGCAAGGATGAACTCATAAGTGACGTTCTTCTGTGGAAGCCATCACATGGGCACGCCAGAGTAGACCATCCAGCAAAGACCAACTTTGCGTGGATACTGAATGCTGTGCAGAGGACCTCCCAAGGGTAATGAATGATAGGGACGGTTGGCGAGAGATTGTCATGGATGTCCGTGCTGTTAGCGCGACATGATGATGATAACTCGAGAAATAAAAGAATTAAACTAAAAATAATCTATTAAAAGAAAAAAATATATAAGTACCGAAGAAAATGTTTGATTTCATTTTTCTCAAATATATTTATATATAAAAGAATGTTTCTGGTATGTACGTGTCGACTTATAACTCTGATTCTGATTTGAAATATCGCAGAAATATTAATGTGTTTCTAACTAAGAAACCCACAAATTTTGATTTTTGATTTTTACTAATTAAGTTATATAATTTAATAATTAAACAAAAATCAATCAATTTCTAGAACTCTTCACAGTAAGGAAGAATAGAGTAAGGAAAAATTTGGTAAAAAAGGAAATAAATTAGACTAATATATTTCAACTTTCTCTTTCACCCAGTCTGTTCGTCTCTCTCTCTCTCTCTCTCTCTCTCTCTCTCTCTCTCTCTCTCTCTCTTTCTTTCTTTCTCTTCTGTATTCATCTCTCTCAAATAAAATTATGTTTTAAAACAAGTTTGGGATTACATTTTTTAAAATAATATTTTGAATCTAAACAAAAAAGCATTTCCTAAAAAAACAAACATTGTAATATACGAATTCTCGGCGATTTTTTAAAATTTAATAAAATATTTTCCTCTTATTCTCTCTTACTCTGGTTTTCTCCCTTTCTCACCGGTGTTCCTAAAAAAAAATTACTCCGGTCATAGACCGGGTACATTTGCTAGTTAACTATAAGAATGACCTTGAGTACATTTTTCAATTTGTTTTATTATACGACAAAGTGATATAATTCTTTCCAGCTTGTAGCAAATCACCATCTTTTTCAATAACAAAACTAATTTTATAATTAGGAAGCACAAGGTTCCTGGTTGGATACCGGCCCTCGCCAACTCAGCGTATGAGTAGCACAGGGATCTGTGCGGTAAAGTAAGGAGCTGATGGTTGTTAAGTTTTTAAATACCATCCTTGGCCAGTTGAAAAGGGCTTAGAGTAAGTAAGTCCTGAGTTATGAATCCTTTAGTAAGTGAATAAGTCCTATCCTGCATATTGTTAAAGGTCCAGTGATTTAATCCTACGTCCGTCGTCAATGAAGGATCAAAGTAACCAGGCCAGTATGCTCAGTTTAAGTATTGTCTCAGCAGCAGAGTACTGCCAGTGATTGGCCATGAGAAATCACATGGTTCTCGCCGAGTCTATAAGTATGAGTGGGCTTTTAACACACACCTTATATACAAAAACGTCAACAATGGTAGGTATGACGCTTCACCTCAGACTCAAAAACAATCTCCTTTGTATAGCGCTAGTAAAAAGGGGATATACTTCCTCAATGTCTGGATGATACAAATATTAGGCCACCAAGATGACTTTACTTACAGGTTTTATAAAGGAATTCTGTGCTCCTCTGGTATGGACCCGGGGAAATTGACCCCTTTGACCACCTATAGATCCGGCGCTGAGTGAGTTTGATTCTCACTGGGTGTATCATACTTCCAGCCTTGTGTCAAACTGAGTTCAGTTGTCACAATGACCGCTGCGGTCCAAATTATGGCCATTTGCCCAACTTACATTTACCCAACGTAGGCGGGTACTTCAGCTCGTAGGCAACGATGGAAAATCCATACTCACGGAGATAGAACGCTGGAAAAGGCACTCTTATTGATTTCTGGATATTGCTTGGAGACTTTCTGACAGAATTCTGCTAATTCCACGTTGCTAAATAAATTTTTCAAAGTGCCACTTACAGATATTTCTATTGTTGAGACTTTATGAGAAGAAGAAGAAGAAAGAGGAAGAGGAGGAGGAGGGAGGAGAGATAGAGGAGGAGGAGGAGGAAGATAGGAGAGGAGAAGGAGGAGGAAGATAGAGGAGGAGGATAGGGAGGGAAGATAGGAGGGGAGAGAGGAGGAGAAGGAGGGAAGAAGAGAGAAAGGAGGAGGAGGGAGATGAGGAGAGGGAGGAGGAGGAGGAGGAGGAGGAGGAGGAGGAGGAGAGGTGGTCTTTATTTACTATAAAAAGGAAATAGAAATTTTTCCAGCATTTTAATTTAATTTAAATTATTTAAATTTTTCCTGGAATAAAATAAAGCACCTACTTTTTTTTACCATTTCTTATATTGCGAGAATACCCGAAAGCACCTAATAATTAGACTATTCATTTTTAATTTAAGCACCTAATAATTAGACTATTCATTTTTAATTTAATAAGGAAAAAGGTGGAACTATTCTTTATCTGATTTAGTATTTTTTGTTTGTCTGAACAAGGTTTGAATGATTTTGGATCTTAACTTAAAAGGTATTCTTCCACCCAACTCCCCAACAAAGAGAAACAAGGCAGAAAATGGTTTGGTTTGTTTTTGTTTTACGGCATATCAACCTCAGTGGGTCATTTAATGCCGATACAGTTTTGAAATAAATCAATTCTTAATGTATAATACAATTTTTTATAAATACATTTTTCTATTTAACCCATAGATGGGACCCTAACAGGTACTACCACTCTGTGTCACAGTGAACCTGGGAGCAATGGTGATGAAGGGGTGCTCCACATTCCCCAAACCTCCAAAACTGGAACCTCACCATCAGATAGAGTTTAACGTCATTCCCAGGACATGTAGACCCTCAGTCACCGCCTTCTAGCACCCATATGATAAAAAGGGGTTGGGGCTTGCCATAAGGGCAATAGAGTTGGGAAAATCATATAGGTGGTACGGCTTGACATGACCTGCCGATTGATCGGAAGGGGCTTCTCCGACCGCCCATCTAGCCCAAGATAGGGCCAAAGTGGAAGTCAGGGACTGCTCATCCACCTGGGTTCTATCCTTAAGCATCAGGGGTCACCACCCACGGCCAACAGGTGGCCCCATTGGGAGAGTCTTACCTCTATGCAGAGGTGCAGTCGGTGCATTCTAACGCCCCATCGACAGGGCGGGACAGAAAAATAACACCAAAGCAATGCATTTCAGTATGTGGTATCATCATCACCCATCCCTATCAGTAATCGCCCACGGGAGGTCCTTTGTGCGGCATCCAGAATCCGCACAAAGTTGATCGATGTAGGTTCTTGCTTGACAGGCCGATACTGACGTATCATATGTAGGTGTTTACAGGAGAACGTCACTTATAGGTTCGTCCTGCATCTCCAGCATTGTCCAGCATGCCTTGCTAGTCATACTCGGATGGTTTGTGTGGTAGGAGTGGCCGTATGTCTGCTCTCTTGCGGGGTGCTGATTTGTTTAAGACAGTACGCAGTATTCTTGTACACCTCCCATCTAGTTTATTTTCTCGACGTTTCGTTTGTGTCCAATTGGTGCAACCGTATATTAGCACGGACACAACTACGACTTTGAAGAATTGTCGCTTTATCTTATCAATGAGAACAGATTTCTATATGATCGATACTCTATCTATAGCAGACCATATCTTTCCTTTGCATGCATTAACATCGCTTTCTGTAAATGAGATATTGCTACCTAGATACGTGAACTAGTCCATCGATTTTTGGGACAACGGTTTTGTTTGTAGATTTCTCCAAGACTTTTGACTCCATACACAGAAGAAAAATGGAGCAAATACTACTGGCATACGGCCTCTCTAAAGAAACAGTAACTGCTATAATGATGATATACAAAGATACTAGAGCAATGGTTCATATGCGGTATAGCATTTCCGAATTATAATTTAAATATTTAAGACAAACCTACTATACTATGCATTAACATCGCTTTCTTTAGATGAGATATTGCTACCTAGGTACGTGAACTGGCTCTCCGATTTTAGAGGTGTCTCTGAGCAACGCCTTTGTAGATTTCTCCAAGGAATTTGACTTCATACGCAGAAGAAAATGTAGCAAAAACTACTAGCATACGGCCTACCTAAAGAAACAGTATCTGCTATAATGATGCTCTACAAAGACACTAGAGCATTTTAGATATTTAAGACGAAGCTACTATACCTTTCATATGCATGCATTAACATCGCTTTCTTTAGATGAGATATTGCTACCTAGGTACCTGAACAGGTCCATCGATTTTAGAGATTTTCCGAGGCAACACTTTCCTCCAAGGCATTTGACTGTATACGCAGAAGAAAAATGGAGCAAATACTACTAGCCTACGGTCTCCCTAAAGAAACAGCAACTGCTATAATGATGCTCTACAAAGACAAGAGAGCAATCGTTAGTATGCAGTATAGCATTACCTAATTATAATTTAGATATTTAAGACGAACCTACTAAATTATTAGATTTCCACAGAAAAAAAAATCAAACCAAAATTTGGGATCAAAATCTTTCCAATTGACGTCATCAAAAATTATCCAGTCTACTGAAAATTTAGTAAATAACTTTCATACTCTGGAGGAGTGGACAGAAATAGTGTTTATATCAAAGATTCTTAAAATGGCATTGACTTTTTTAATGCATACTAGCAAATATATGCACCCACCGTAGGGTGTAAATATTTAAATTTTAATGTAATAAAATATATCAAATTAGAAAGGCTAATGAAACTAAATAAGAATGCAGATAAAAAGATTTGAAACAGAGGTGGGTGTAATCGAAAAAGAGAAGAAATGAAACTTACTCTTCCTTCACTCCCGTCTTTCATTGCTAAATTTTCCGAATTTAACTATTTAGTTAAAATAGGAAGTAAAGAATAAAATTAGTTATTTCTTCTTGTTAATCTTGTAAGATTTCTCCCCAAAATTTTTGCTCGTATTCATTAAGATAAAACCAAACAATTAGAAATCAATAATAGCAAGCACATATTTATTAAAATCGAATTTGTAATATCAATATGCAAATTAACCTTCCCGTTCACAATGTAAACAGTTATTTTGTTGTGTATATTGTTGACTTTTCTGGATATAAGGTGTGTGCTAGACGCCCACTCTTATTTATAGACTGGGCGATAGTCATGTGACCATATTCTTGTCCAATCACTTACAGTGCTCTGCTGCTGATATTATTATTTATACTGGTATTTTCTGGTCATACTAGCACAACCACTTGGATCTTCATGGACGACGGGTCATATATTGCTGGACCTTTTTGGCACTACGTAGGATTCCAAAACTTAGGACTTATTCACTTACCAAAAGGATTCTATAGTAAAGGACTTATTCACTTGCCAAAGGATTCTATAATTCAGGACTTACTTACGTATTTACTTTAAGTTCTTTACAACTGGCCAAGGATGGCGGCCAGATACTTAACATATATAAATACAATTGCATGTTATTTCTATGTAGTTATGGTCAACTGTATTTATAATATAAAACAATTTTATTAATAATTGAGGTTTAATCGTAAATAATTAAGGGAATTGTGAATTGAGTTGTAAAATAGTTTCGATTACAGACAGAAAAACACACACTCTCCATTATGATAAGATACAAATAAGAACATCCTTGCCAACTGGGATTGTCGATACGACGACACTGACAAAGTCAAATTTTCCTTTAACCCTCCAGTGTTCACAGAAGTTACACGATACAGTTGCGTCTCCTAACTACAAGACTAGGAGTTTTTGTGACCCTAGCATTTCGTATCACATAGAACACGAGAACATACTCAACATGTAAACGTTTATACTTTCCCCTTTTATCAGCATCCTCAAGATTTTTCTCTATTTAAAATACCATTGTCCTATTAAGACATTTCTCTTATACAACTACACCAAATTAATTGAAACAAAACGAATAATTAATTTATTATCCGCGATCTATCAGTAAGGCTCGCCAGTGTGCTTGCGCAGCGTTATAATTTTGGTACGCTTCTTTGGAGTAACGTCAATCGCAGACAATGATCGTAGGACAACCAATAAACAGTCGAGACCTTAGTGTCTGGGCGTAATAAAAATCTGATGGAATCACAGATGACGTAATATTTTTTAAAGCCAAACAAATCTCATTATACACCCCAAAAATAGATTCATATTACTGCACGCTACTGCAATTGACTTAATCTGAAGGAGAAATTGAAATTTATTACACCCTGTCACTCCAGTGGGTCTAAAACTGATTGTACAGTGAAATAAAGGGAACTAAAGTGGTTGTTTCAATTGATTTGCACAAAGGTGTATATAATTTAAGAGAAAGGAAATGAATCCGACGGTATGAGTATAGATGAAAGGATATGAAAACAACACAATATGCTGTTAAAGTGAAAAGATTTTATATCATATTCATAGCTAATATTGAACAATATTTCGATTTATAAAAATCATCTTCAGAGCTTGTTTTACTCCGGACTTAACAAGAGTGGAGACGAAAATAATATGAATTCAAAACGAAAACATTGATGTTGCAAAAAAGTTATGCGGTAGTTTCAAATATAAGCATATCCGCCACGCGTTTCTCGGTCAGCGACAGTCATGTATCTCTTATTGTAACAGATTTGAAAAAAGAATACATATTTCAAAATCGACAATAGACAAATTCTCTTTTTCAAACAGGATAAGTATTAACTCGTTGACCGTAGGCCTGCAACGGATTTTTAGAAAATAATTTTTATTTTATTTATTATTGTATTTTTTTTATTAACAGCATATTGTGTTGTTTTCATATCCTTTTATCTATACTCACAAAGGTGTATGTATAATAGGGTAGGTCGATTTTTCACCAAACTTTTTTCACGGTGGGCCGGATAATTGAAAAAATAACGAGCGCGGGCAACATTATTATTGTGTTCAACCCTTGCTAGCTCTGAACGAAAGCTTAAAAAAAAGATGTAAAACAAAATGTATCTTTCCATGTTATATTCACGGATGAGTGGCGTAAGATGCACAAAAACAAATTTAACCAACATATTTATTTTCAAAACATTATCAAAGAACGCAACATCAGCAGAAAGGTTTAGTGAGATTTGTGAAACTGAAATTTGCCCTTCAAGATATCGTCAATGTTTGATTTGGAATTGCTACATCCAATCAAGAGAATTGCTTTCAAATGTTTATCAGTCAATTTCGTTCGATGGGTTGATTCTGTAGTCAAGTCCATGAGGATTTAGTAAGCTTAACATGTTATTTAAATTTAAATTGTATTAGAACGTCTCGCGTTCTGTATGTTTTAGTAAACAAATTCAAGTAGCGTCGGCGGGCCTGATAAAATGCCTTTGCGAGCTGATCTGGCCCGCGGGCCGTAGTTTGGTGACCCAATTAGTCGAACATTATTAAAACAAAATCGTACTTATTAGCTCTTTATTTTTTTTATTACAAAACTTTACAACGGTGAAACACTGTAACCAAAAAATGTATGTACGTTTAGCAAGCTAGTCTCGCAGATCAATTACTAGTTACTGATTATGGTCAAGTCAATCTGAAAGCACCGGTTCTTGCTTGATCACAGAAGTTAAGCAGCGACGTCAATTCTTTAACAATATATTTTACAAAATAAAATAAAATTTTTACACAATTTTCAGAAAAAAAAAATCTGAATTTAGGTAATTAATTAGAGAAAACCCGAAATTAAATTCAAAAACAAAACACAAAAACAAGAAACAATTTAAAAAAATCGAATAAGTTTTACTTACCTTAATTTGGGAGGATTTCGAACGAAGCACAAAAAGTGTCGTTTCTCTTTTTGATATAATTTAAACTTAAATTTATTCAAGTTTAAATTTAAATAATATTAAAAAGAGGTGATATTTGTTTTTAGATAACAAAATATCTAAATGTTTTAGGGGCTTTGTTTTTTTTAAAAAATACATTGTAAAAATTCAATTGAAAAAAAAAAATATTGCACAGGTTTAAGCAACAGCAGGTACTGTAAACAACCTGAGTCCTTTGTTTATTAAAATGACTTGATTCGGCATTAAATGACCCGAAAGTTTGATATGCCGTGAAACATAGCAACCAACAATTACAACTGAATAGCGAATTCAATAATCCATCCTATAATTGCAACTTTGTGTCACATCCTGCCCGTGGTGAAGGGGTTGGGTAAATCTTTGTTGTCAATTAACAAATTACACTAAACACTCACAAACGGTAATTGTTATGATAAAAAGACAAATCCTCATAACATATTTATCACTCGCCTACTTTCTGCGAATGGGGAGAGTGATGAGTACTCGCTCATCGCCATTACTACCAGGTCCACTCTGATCCGGAGTGGTAGTTCCTGTTAGTCACATCTATGGGTTAAATAGAAACACACACACACAACACACACATGCACACACACACACATGCACACACACACATACATATATATATATATATATATGTATATACATGTGTGTATGTGTGTAAGTATACA
>CM042151.1:35098835-35101335 GCA_023376005.1 Doryteuthis pealeii | reverse complement strand
ATATTCGTGCATACATATTTATTGCATGGATATTTTTTTTAACTGCTCGCAAAGTTAACGTGTTCCATGTTTTTCATTTTTATACTGCGATAGAGCTCAAACGGTTTGGAAGCTTGATATTGCTAGGGTCCCATGGACGTGGGTGACAATGTGATGCTTAAGGACAAAATCCTGGTAGCTGAGTAGTCCATGACATGCAACACTCCACTTTGACTCTTACTTAGCCTAGACAGGTGGTCAGAGAGCCTCCTTCCCCCAATCAATCGGCTGGTGTCTACAAACCCTAGCACCTATATGATTGCCCCAACACTATTGCCCTTATGACAAACCTCCAACCTTTTTATCATATATATGTGCTAGAAGGCGGTGGCTGAGTGTCTTAGTATCCTGTGTATGACATTAAACTGTATCTAGTGGGGAAGTTCCAAGTCTGGATTTCTGAGGAGTATGGAGTACTTCTTTATCTCCCTTACTCCCAGGTTCATTCTGACCCGGAGTGGTAGTACCTGCTAGGGCCCCACCTATGGATTAAATAGAAATAAATGAGTTAAAAATTGAGTTTAAAAAAAAAAAATACCCATCAAGAATGAATAAAATAATGTCTTCAGAATAAAATAACCCATCAAGAGTTGACATGCCAAAAAGGAAAACTTGTCATCTCGTGGATTTTGCCGTTCCGGTCGATCACAGAGTGAAAATAAAAGAGAGCGAAAATATCGACAAATACTTGGACCTTGCCAGAGAACTGAAAAAACTGTGGAACATGAGGGTGAAGGTCGTACCAATTGTAATTGGGACCCTTGGAACAATCCCCAGGGGGCTGGAAAAGAGCCTGGATGAATTGGAAATCAGAGGAAGGATAGAGACCATCCAGACTACAGCATTATTGAGATCAGCTGGAATACTCAGAAGAGTCCTGGAGATCTGAGGAGATTTGCTGTCACTCAGCCCCCAGTGAACCACCGGCTCCGGCAGGTGTGAAACACTCGAATGGAGTGAAATAATAATAATAATAATAATAATAATAATAATAATAATAATGATAATAATAAAAAAAAAGATAATATCTTTTTCAGTTAGTATATTAGGTCTGAGACCTGTCAGCTGTTCCTTATATTAAAAAAATTCATCTTATTTCCACAGAACATTTATAATCTTTCCATAGATTACACAGGGGAACAATTTTGGACATCATTTCTGTTGAGTTTGATTTTTCATTTGATTTAGACTAATATTGGGATACTGATTTCAAAACTGCAGTCAGTTTTCTTCTATTACGTCAAGTTTTTTTATTTTATCTACAGCTTACTCCCAAAATAAACACAATTCTATTGTTTATCTGTAAGTAATAGAACTGGTCAACTGATTGCGTTGATTGTTTTCTATTGAAAATAAAGGAGAATTATTCAGATCTGATGACTGGGTTGATTCCCAGTTAAAAAAACAAACATCAATGCATTTGTGAAGCTAGTCTATTTTGCATATTTTGAATTAAGACGTGTCGATTAAGACAAGTCTTGGGCTCCTTATAAGATCTGAAAGCAGTATGTTGAGAATTTACGGATGTGAATCAAGAAAGAAGCACACATATATCAATGTACTAAACAAGAAGAGAAGAAAGGGACCAGACCAAAGTTAATCATCGAAAGAACGCTGGACATGGAATCAACTGGAATAAATTAATATGACTTAACACTCCTCTATCTACCCTGAAAATGACAATAAATCAATTTTAAAAATTTCACACGGGCCACAATTGTATTAGTTTGATAAGGATTAAGAAATACGAAACAGATGTCGCATCTACTGTAAAATGGAAATAAAATAGTTCTCTAATGGAAATAAAATAGTTGGATCTACAACAATCTTTATATATACTAGCAAATATATGCACCCTCCGGGTGCAAGTATTTAAGTTTTAATGTAATGAAATATCGTATTAAATTAGAAACGCTAATGAAACTAAATAAGAATACAGATAAAAAGATTTGAAACAGAGGAGGGTATAATCGAAAGATAGACCAACTGAAATTTAACTTTCCATCACTCTTATCTTTCATTGTTATTTTTTCTAATTTAACTATTTAGTTAAAATAGAAGTAAAGAATAAAATGACACTTATTTCTTCTTGTAATATTTCATTTAAGATTCATCAAGAGATTTTTGTTTATATTCATTAAAATAAAACAAACAATTAGAAACCAATAATACTAAGCATATATTTATTAAAATACATTTTTAATATCAATATGCAAATTAGCCTTCTCGTTCAAACTGTAAACCGCTATTTTGTTGTATATATAAATACAATTGTGTTATTAGTACGTAGATATGGTCAACAGTATAAATAATGTAAAACAATTTTATTAATAATTGAGGTTAAAAAAGATAAATTCATGGAGAATTGACGTAATTACTAAGGGAATTGTGACTTGAGTAGTATTTAGTTTCGGTTACAGACAGAAAAACACACAATCTCCATTATAATAAGATATATATA
>CM042151.1:35081335-35083835 GCA_023376005.1 Doryteuthis pealeii | reverse complement strand
AGATCCCACATTCCTAAAAAAGAAAATTCGTTAGGGCATGTCACTAAAATGTACCTGGTGCTTAGGCTCATGTTATGAAGCTCTGGCAAGTGTGTAGTTATTCCTTCGTTGTCATTACTCTCAGGTTTACTGAGTAGTAATACTCGTTAGAGTCCAATTTATGGTTGGTTGGATTTTACGGCATGTCAACCCTTGTTGGGTTATTTTATTTTTATCATTTTGTTTTAATCCTTCTTGATGGATATTCAACATTAAAAAAAAAACTCAATTTTTAAATACGTTTTTGCAAACTAATTTTCTTCTATTTAACCTATAGATGGAACCCTAACAGGTACTACCACTCCGGGTCACAGTTGACTTGGAAGTAATGGTGATGAAGACGTACTTCACACTCCCCAGAGCTCTAAATTAGAACTTCACTATTAGATGAAGTTTAACGTTATACCCATGACACTAAGAGCTTCAGCCACTGCCTTCTAGCACATATATGATAAAAAGGGTTATGGGTTTGCCATAAGGGCAACAGGGTCAAAACAATCCTATTGGTGCTAGGGCTTGACGTGACCAGCCGATTGATCAAAAGATGCCCTCTCCGACCGCCCGTCTAGCCTAAGTAAAGTTCAAAGTAGAGTGTTGCATGTCATGGACTGCTCCGTCACCAGGATTCTGTTCTTAGGCATCATGGGTTGCCACCCACGGCCAATGGGTGGCCCCATTGGGTGGGCGTCTTACCCCTAAGCAGAGGTGTAGTCGGCGTATCCTTCAGCTGCAGCCGATAGGATGTCGAATCTATGAGTTAAATAAATCGGTATGAAAATTATTAAATAAGGTCCCAAAATAAGGGGTGAATTCTGTGCTGAAGAGTCGGACTATGCTTTTACTTTTAAATTGACTAGCAGCGGCTATCCAGCGTCGCCTGGGTAGAGGGGTATTTTTTAAAGTTAGTACCGCAGATCCATTATTACTGAATCGTGAGTTGAATCCTCGTCGGATGTCCCATTTAAATCCCTATGTAAAAAAATAGACCTTGCATTAATCCAGCTACTCTGAAAAGAAATGTTAATGTCTACTATCTAAAATATTAAATGAAAAAAAAAATCCATGCTGTTATCATTTAAATTTTATTTTTTAATTATCTTCACGAATATAAATCAAATCTCTATTATTTTTGCTCAAAAACCAAGCACTGGTGATATTTAATGTGTATATATATTTACTTTGTCGTTAATTGTTTGATTTTCGAAGTGATCAGCCGATTGAACGGAGGGGCCTCGCCGACCGCCCGTCTAGCCTAAGTAAGCGTCTAAGTGGAGTGTTGCTGGTCATGGAATGCTCATACACCAAGACTCCATCCTTAAGCATCACGGGTCGTCACCCACGGCCAACAGGTGGCTCCATTTTGGGGAGTCTTACCCCTCTGCAGGGGTGCTGTCGGTTCATTCTAACGCCTCAGTCGACATGGCGGCTTTGGTTTGGTTTGTTGGATTTTACGGCATGTCTATCCTTGTTGGGTTATTTTATGCCAAATACGTTTTGTTCTATTCACGCTTGATGGGTATTCCGTTCTTTTTAAAACTCCACTTTTTAGCACAATATTTCAAAACTATTTTTCTATTTAAACAATACATTGGGTCCTAACAGATACTAACAGTCCGGGCCAGAGTGGACTTGGTGTTAAGTTTATAAGGGCCATCGTTGGCCAGTTGATTCTAGGTAGAGAGTCCTCCGATTTGGTTCCTTTGGTAATCCTCTCAGGTAGAGAATCCTACGTTCCTTCGTTGATGGTCGCAAGTAAACTGAGAAAGAATCAGCGCTTAAGTAATATATCAGCCACGCAGTATGGCCAGCGATTGGCTTAGGAACAGACCACATGTTCTCGCCAAGTCTATAAGTCTAGCACACACCTTATATCTAGAAAAATCCAACACCTGAGAATAATGGCGATGAAATGCCTAACCAAGGTTAAAGGGTCCAGTCTGCCCTACTATATGTCCATAGCTGGAGGGAGAGTAGGATTAATACCTTTTTCCAAGGGTATTAGCGCTAAGTGAAATGCAATTACAAAGTCCAGGATTTGAACTCGGGGTGACGAGTCCATTTCCCATGACTTTAACCATTACACCACGCGCTTCCATATTGATATTCCATACTGATATATACGAAGCTCAACTTAGTTCGGCTTAAGACCGGAATTTCTGGGAAACTTCCGAGAATCGAACTCACCACAGTAATATCTGAGACTGTTTTATTTTTTAACCATTTCTAATCAATTTTATTGAATATATAATTGATTCCTACCCTAATCCCATTTTTATCTGGCTTTCCTGAGGGAAAATGAGGGATAAAAAGTTTTTTCAATCCCCTCTCAGATATAAATAGGGTGTGAATTATTTTATTGTCTTTGCTGTTCCTCACCAATTCTCTTTTATACATGGACGTGCGGTCGGTCGTTGTACAAACAAACAAACATACAGGTATACAGACGGACACACAGAATCTT
>CM042151.1:35058835-35068835 GCA_023376005.1 Doryteuthis pealeii | reverse complement strand
ACGTATAGAAATAAACTAAAATGACATAAATGTGTTCCAAGCCAACCCACCCCCCCCCACAAAAAAAGAAAAATGCCCACTGTATTTATTAACAATATAGTCGTCGGGGTGGCCTAAAGTCGGTATCAGCCAATCGCGAGGGAGGTTCTATAAACCCGTTTCACTACTGCGGAGGCCAAGGAATTGTTTTGCGTCTGAGGTGGGAAGCGCACACCTACGCCAGCTCCTTAACTTTACCGCACAGATCCCTGTTGCCACTTCAGACCGCTGAGTTGCGCGAGGCGCCGGCTATCGAACTTAGCGAACCTGTGGTTTCTGACCGAACGCCTCTGCCGACTGAGCTAAATTTAATGAAATCAGGTGCTGCAATTATGTTTATAATGTTTTAGAAACATTTTGAAACTTAAATGATTTTAGTGATTTATACATAAGCGTATCTGGAGCTGAAACTTGTACCTCAAATTCAAAGCAAAAATCGGACGAGTGACAGCTAGTGACTCGGAAAACTCATAAGGAGTACTCGTGACGTCAAGGTACCACTATTTTGTTGATGTGAATTCAGGTGATTTTCATCAAAGAAATGATAGCTTATACTGCGAAAAAAATGCGAAAGTTGTATGACGAAGAAGTTAAGTCGTTCGGTGCCCAAGTCGTATCAGCCAGGCGCGCAGGGAGTCTATCCCCCTTTCACTAGCGCTAGACTCAAGGAAGATTGTTTTCGACGTCTGAGGTGGAGCGCCACACCTACCACCAGCTTTCACTTTTACCCACACAGATCCTTGTGCCTACTCATACGCTGCAGTTGCCGCGAGAGCCAGTAATCGAAACTCAGAACCTATTCCGACGCTCTACCTACTGAGCATAAACCGGCCCTAACGGTGCAGTTTTATTTTCATCAGAGGAAAATTGTCCTTCTAGATTGGGAAATTGAATACTTTTTTTTTAGTAATTTTTATAGGAAAAAAAAAAAATAATATTGAGCAAGGTGATATGGTAGTTGAAATACGCATAACATAGACAACATCGCCGCTTAACTACAGTAAAAACTTATTAGAATTATTTACTGTTATTTTTTTCTGTATTTCTTTTTTTTAATTTAACTATAACCAGTGGGAAAATCGCAGATATGACACAAAACAATCTTTTTTTTACTATCTGAACATTGTGGCTTCTTTGAAATATATCTTAAACAAATGAGTGAATTATATTTCTATGATTTCATCACCGTAGAATCGCGAAATGATAGTCTGTTTCTAGACAAAAATAATTCATATATATATATATATTATATAAATGAAAATGATTATATATACACACACACACACCACACAGACAGACAGACAGACACACACACACACACACACACACACACACATATATATATATATGTGCTGTGTGTGTGTGCGTGTGCGTGTGTGTGTTAATGTTAAAGTCATGGAAAATGACTCGTAAACCCGAGTTTCAAATCCTGGGACGTGTTGGTAATTGATTTCACTTAGCGCTAATTAACCCTTGGGAAAGGTATGAATCCTACTTCTCCCTCCAAGCTATGGGCAAATAAGTAGGGCCAGACTGCGCTCTTTTAACCTGGTTAAGCAACCGGTCTAGGAGGAACGGAAAACTCTTGAAATTCAAACCTGTTAAACCCGCTTAAGAGAAATTGACCTTGTGTTCGCATCCTGCCTTCGTGCGCGAGGGAGTTTGGATATATATATATAATAATATATTAATACTATATATATATATATGCGCGAGTGTTGATGCTCTGTGAAGAGAGATGGGAAGTGAATCCGACCAGTATGTAGTATAGAGAAGAAATTTTGGGAAAAAAACACAGGTTTTAATAAAAATGAGGGTAAGTTTATAGCCGACGGTGCAGGTGTTCGATCTTGTTAACGTAGCATTCTTCTTCAGGGCATTTGTTGATATGATATTGATATTAATGTTCATACCAAGCTCGCCGCCATGTTATTGAGGACGCGTTCAACATCGTCATCGTTGCAAAGTATTTAATTTGTGAACTAGACGACAAACAGCGCTTTCCGGCCTATGTACCCTCTGCATGTAACACCTGTAAGAAGGTCAGAGGATACCTCCGGAACCGAAACTTGTGTATTCTTATTTCACAGATAAAGATTAGAACACCAGTCCGAAAAAGCAAAATAAATACAGCGAAATATTATCAATATATATAATAATATATATATATATATATATATAGTAATATATATATATATAAAAAAACAAATGATGTTTCAAATGCTTGGGATCATCAGAGAGAATGTGCACCTTTCGGGGCCTTCCTCTCAAACGGTTTAACTGCACCATCCCCCCCCTGGCTGTTTGTGAGGTCCCTCGATATCAAACCCGAAACGGTATTGCACATTTCTCTCCTGGATGATCCCAAGCATTTTAAACATCATTGTTTTTTCAATATCATCAAATTCATTACTGTCGGATTAATTTCCTTTTATTTTACATACATATATATATATATATATATATATATATATATATATATATATATAGATATTTGGTGGGTATATGTTGTGGTGTGTGCGGCGCGCCGCATACGTGAGAGAAAGAGTGTGCTGTTTCTCGTGCGCATGTGGTGTTGTACCTTGCGTGCACGGGGTGCTGTTATACATATATGATATCAAATCATATATATAATATATATATATACATATTATATATATATAATATATATATAGTATATATATTAATGATTGAGTATGACATATGTAATAACAAAAAAATATAATATATATATATATATAGAGAGAGAGAGAGAAGGAGAGAGAGCATAGAATGAAGATAGGGATATATATCTATATATATATATATAGTATATTATATATATATATATATATATATATATTACCGAGACCACAGAGGAACATACAGAAACTTGTAAAAATAATAACCAAGCCGACTTCATATATAATGCCTTCCTATGAGAATGTTTAAAAAAAAGAAATATTCCATTAACTATTAGAACGTCGGGATATCATAGTGTGCCACCTCATGGCAATAACAATACTTTCATGGTGCTTATCTCCTCTTGCATGTAACATTAAACACGTATTTGTACTGGCGTTAACATCTGGCACCAGTATCAGGCTGATTAATTCAAGATCTGCTTTATTTACAGGGAAAGTACATTCATGTCTTTATTTAGCAACATTAGTATGTAGTGTTCACAAATTTATATCCGTCGACAATTTCTATCCATCTATCGATCGCATTTCATTGTTATCATTTCTTTATTTATCTATATGTTTTTCATTGTTATTTATCTATCGCTAGATAGTAAGTCTGTATGGGGAAAATAATAGATAGATAGATAGATATGAACAGGTAGATAGATATATGGATAAGCATAGATAGAAAGAAATTGGTAAGATAGATAGATAGATAGATAGATGTGGATAGAAAGAAAGAGTGAAATTAGATAGATAGATAGATAGATAGAATAGATAGATAGAAAGAAAGAAAAGAAAGAAAGAAAGATGTTGAATAGAGTAGATAGATAGATAGATAGATAGATAGAAGAAAGAAAGAAGAAAGAAGAAAGGAAAGAAAGGTGAAATAGATAGATAGATAAATAATAGAATAGATATGAACAGAAAGATAGATAGACAGATAGATATATACATAGATAGGTTAGATTGAAAGAAAGAAAGGGTGAAATAGATAGATAGATAGATAGATATGAACAGATAGATAGATAGATAGATAGAAAGAAAGAAAGAAATAAAGAAAGCTTGAAATACATAGATAGATAGATATGAATATATATATAAGAGAGAGAGAGAGAAGACAGACAGACAGACAGGACAGACAGATAAGATAGATATGAACAGGTAGACAGATAAAATAGATAAATATATAGATAGTAAGAAAGAGTGAAATAGATAGATAAGATAGATAGATATGAACAGATAGATAGATTAGATAATAGCATAGATAGATAGATAGATAATAAAGACTTGAAATAGAATAGAAATGGATAGATATGAATAGATAGGATAGATAGATATGAAACTGCGATAGACAGACAGAAATATAGATAGATAGATGGCATAGATAAAGAGCAGTAAGTGACATAGATAGCAGAGAGAGAGAGAAGCAGAGAGAGATAAAGAAATAGATAGATAGATAGATAGATAGATAGCATAGATAGATAGGTCAGTTATAAAATAAAAAACCAGCAGCATTGAAACAAAAAAACCAAATCCAAACACTTCTCAAGTGACGGAAGTAAAATCTGGGAATTATTAAAGCATTAATAAGACTCTTTCGTTTGAAATTCCGATTTACTTATATATTTTATCGCTATCATTTCGAAGATATGTAAGCCGTCATATATATATGCACATATAATACACCCGTCTGCGCACTCGTGCCATGGGTGTTCAAAGAAGATTGCCTACTAAAACTTCGAATATATGATATTAATGCTGATAACGCAGTTCTATTTTCATGATAGGTGAGTAAGTTAAGAGGCGAATAAGAGCCAAAAGCGCAACTATCTCAGCCAACGAAGAAGGAAAGATTGATTGAAAATGATCGACTCAAAAGTCGCATAAAACAATAGTATAAAAATACTATAAATGACGCCCACAATTATTTGCATACATGGTTATATCTCTCTCATTCTCTCTCTCTCTCTATATATATATATAATATATAATATATATATTATAATATATATATATATATATTATATATATATATATATAAACACAAATAAACTTTGATATAGCACCAACATTCTAAATGCCTATAATTAACTATAAAATATTAATAGCAAAAATAATAATAATAATGACAATAAAATAATAAAAACATAAGTAATAACAACAACAACAATAAATAAACACAACCTATATAGAATAGTAAAGGAATATCCCCATTGTTTGTACGTGAAATAACCTTGAAGATGGCCACGATAGTGCAGAAAGTTACTCGGTCTATGACCGTATGGCGAATACATCAGCCAATTCTCGCCAGATATTAAAACAATAATCCGGCAATATGAAAAAACAAAGGATAAGACTTGCAGACAGAAAATGGCCTGCCATTATTTTAACAATATATATATATATATATATTATTATATATATATATATATATATATATATTTAAATTCTTACTTTGAAGGCACATTACAATGCATTTGGTATGCGCATAAAATTTCGATACTTTTTCTATAGAAAATGAACTTTGACAAGTTGTAATCCCGGATTGTGTAGAATATCGTATACAGGACTGTTTCGACTTTATTAAGTCTCATCAGCGATATATTACTAAAACGACTTCCCTCCGAAACCGGACCTCAGCAGGCATAGTCAAACACCCATACCGCGTTGGCCACATTACATAAGCTAACAATCCCTGCGAAATTAACCTGGCCAAATGATACTTACACACCTCTACCATAATAGGTAAGGGGGCGTTGACGAGAATGAATAACAACCAAAACAGCCTCATGCCCTCGGCGAAGTGAATTAAGATTTTTGAATGTTTAGTTTATTTAGAAAGCATTGTGGATAAAGTATATGATTAAATTTCCAAAACTTGAAGGCACTTACAATGCATTGTATCGCATATATATATATTTATTAATTGATTCTTGTTATTTCGAGGATAAAAATCTCTTTTTCAGAAAAGCACTGGAACTGAAGTAGTTGTGCGTCTTGTTATGGCATTTAGTTAAAAAAATTAGATAATTAGTGCATATATAACAGGTCCTGCTAGTGAATATATATATATATATATGTGTGCTATATATATATATTATATATATATATATATATATATATATATAGGAGTAGATAGATAGTAGATAGATAGTATGTACATGTATGTGTGTGACATGATAGTTCCGTTGTTGTTAAAAGCTTAGTAACAAATGATACGCAATAATATGTTGTATATTTTATTATATTAATGTCCCAGTGGAATGAAAAATCCTGGGTCTTTTTGGTTTAAAACAAAGAAATTCGATACACACCAACACACCGCACACACCACCACACACAGGACACACCACACACACACACACACATATATATATAATATTATATAATATATTATTATATATTATATATATATATGATTTGTTTAATTTGCTTTAGCAACATTGTTGAGTAAAAGTTATACTATTATTATAAGTTTTTGCTGAGCAAATTACAAATGCGATTATATCGCTATAAAAAATGCGGATAATTATTTGAAAAACAATCATGACAACCGAAACTCGGCAAATAACGCGCGCCACATAGAACATCGTTACAGCTGTTTCAAAACTTATTAAGTTCATCAGCGACTGTAAAGTTAAAAACAGCCTGTACGATGTTTCTACGTGGCGCACGTTATTTGCCGATTGCTTATCATGATTATTTTAAAATTATCGAATTTCATTTGCGCATATACGGCATTGTAAAATTGCCTTCAAGCCAAAAAATATAAATAATAATATACTTTACTAACAATGCTTCTAAAGCAAATTAACAAATCTCATCATATATATAGTATAATATATATATATATATAATATATATATATATATATATATCTGTGTGTCTCTGATGTGTGTGTCGGCTCTCAGATAAGTGGAGGCGCATTGTGTACATGCGTTAAAGTCGTAGGGAATAAACTCGTCTTCGTGAATTCAAATCGCTGAACGAGGCCGTTGCATTTCACTTAGCGCGATCATGCTTGAGATGGTTATCACTTACTTAACTCTCACTCCAACTATGCGATAAATGTAGGCCAGGATGGGGTTCTTTAACCGTGGTTAGGCAACCAGTCTAGACGCGAAAAACAACTGAAATTCAAAACCTGCAATAAAGTCCGCTTCAGCAAATTGAACTTGTCGCCACATCCTGCTTCTGCGCGTGAGTTGGCAAAATACCTTTATTATCAGATCGCATTTTAGAAACAGAGTTAAATAGAGTTGGGGCGAGAACCAATGAAAAACAAATCTTGGAAGATTTTTTTCAAATAGATTGAAAGATAAAGAGTGAACCTTTAGAACCTTACTCGGCTAGACGGGCGGGTGCGGAGAGGCCCCCCCGATCAAATCGGCTGGTCACTAGCACCTATATTGATTTGCCCCAACCTATTGCTCTTATAGCAAGCCCCAAACAACTTTTTTCATATGGGTGGCTAGTTAAGGGCGGTGGCTGCAGCGTCTACATGTCCTCGGAATGACGTTAAACTCGTATCTGATGGCGGGAGGTTCCAGTTTTGAGGTTTGGGGGAATGTGGCAGCCCCCCCCCCTTCATTCCACCATTGCTCACCTGGTCCACTCTGACCCGGTAGTGGTAAAGTACCTACTTAGGGTCCCATTCTATGGGTTAAATAGAAGAAAATTTATTTATAAAAAAATTGTATTATCCATTAAGAATAATTAGTTTCAAAACTTTTTGTGTATTAAATACCCACTTGAGGTTGATATGCCGTAAAACAAAACAAAACAAACCCCAAACCAAAACCAAGAGTGGGAAGACTGAGAGATTAGTTCTGGTTGGTTGGTTGCGTTTGGTTGGTTTTTACGGCATATCAACCTTCCTGCTAAGTTAAAGTCGAATCAACCATTTTATGAGTGCGCTTACAGTACCTGCTTTTGCTTAAGTAGTCACCCAATAAAACAGTGTTTCAGCGTACTTGACCGTAATAATAGAAATTAACACAATTGAAAGGAAAGATGAAAGAAAAAAGATTGGTAGGATTGATCGATTGATTGACGATAAATTGTCACATAGCAGAAATAGATTATGGAATTAATGAACTAAGAAACAGACAAAGATAGATATGCATCGGAACTGAAAATATAGATTGATTTCATAGATTGATAGATAAATAGATAGATCGATAGAAATATCGATAGATATGAATGAACTTGAAAAAAACATAGATAGATAGCATAATAGATATGAACAGAATTAAGATAGATAGATAAGGTAGATAGATGATAGATTGATAGATACGAAAAACATTAAGATAGAATAGATAGATAGATAGATAGAATATTGAACATAATAAGATAGATAATAAGATAGATAGATAGATAGATAGATAGATAGATACGAACATAGATAGATAGATTTAGAATACACAGAATAAGTTAGATAGATAGATATACACAGAATAGCAATAGATACGATAGCATAGATAGATATGAACCCAAGAAGATAGCATGGATAAAATAGATAGATACGAACATAATAAGATAGATAGATAGATAGATACGAACATAATAAAAATCGATAGATTAGATAGATAGTACGAAACTTAATAAGATAGATAGATAGATAGCATAGATAGATAGATAGATACGAACATAATAAGATTAGATAGATAGATAGATAGATATGAAACAGAATAAGCTAGTTAGATAAGATAGAAATAGAATAGAATAGAATAGAATAGATAGATAGATAGATAGAAGATAGATATGAACACCCAATAAGATAGATAGATAGATAGATAGATAGATAGATATGAACCCAATAAAGATAGATAGATAGATAGATAGCATATGAAACCCAATAAGATAGATAGATAGATAGAAGATAGAATTGAACAGAATAAGTTCGATAGATAGATAGATAATAGATAAGATAGATATAAACAGAATAGCATAGATAGATAGATAGCAAAAGGTGATCGAATAATGAAACAATGGAAATGGACACGCTTTCAGTCTGTGACTTTTTTTAAAAAGGGACATATCGCTTATATACTGAATTGAAACGAACCACACTTTAAACCGAAGTTTTAAGTGACGGTGAACGAGAAAGAACTGCTAAGATGGAATTTCAACATCAAATGCTCCTTTACGCATTTCTTACATTGACAAAAATACACTTTCGACATTAAGCGCAGAAGCACTAAAATGTCATGCAGATAAGCGCTAAACAATTAACATTCATGCGAAAAATATCATCAGGAAAGAACAAGCGTATTTAACTGGAAATGAAAAACATTTAGGACCAGAGAGAGAGAGGGGGGGAGAGAATGAGTGAGTGCAAGTATACGCACACATGCGCACGCACCACACATACACACATGCACATATACACACCATACACACACACACGAATATATATGTAGTACAAAAATGTTCAGGGATTTTCTATTGTAAATCTAAATAGTTAAATAGGAATATATATATATATATATAATATATATATATATATATATATAATATATATATATTGTAATATATATATAATATAGTATTATATGTATATATGGATATATATATATATATATATAATATATAAAGTTCCTAGTTCGATATTGGTCCTCGCCAACTCAGCGTATGAGTAGCACAGGAATCTGTCGTAAAGTAAGGAGCTGATGGTAGGGTGTGGCACTCTACCTCAGACGCCAAAGACCAATCTCTTGGTCTAGCGCAATTGAAAAGGCTGGCTGGTACCGCACTTAGGCCGCCCCGACGACTTTACCATATATATATATATATATATATATATATATATATATACACGTATGTTTTGAATGCGAACTTCTTTTTTTTTTTTTTTTTAGCCGACAATTTTTGGAGAATATGTACCTAATTTGAAAATTAATTAATTCATTAATTAATTAATTAATTTTCAAAATTAGGTACGACTCCAATTAAGCACAATTTCCAAAATATATATATATATTATATAATAATATATATAATATATATACCTGTGAAATCGATTAAGACAAAAATAACCATTTTTGTTTTATTTGATATGCATTGTAATTGCCTCAAAATAATTAATATATGTATAACATACTTAACAATGCTCAAGCAAATTACCAATGACTTTTATATATATATATATATATATATAGATATATATAATATATATATTTATATAGATTATATATATACTATATTGAAGTATTAATATAGAAAAATTAATATATATACTTATATATATATATATATATTAACTTCCTCCTCTCTCTCTCTCTTCTCTCTCTCTC
>CM042151.1:35031427-35051427 GCA_023376005.1 Doryteuthis pealeii | reverse complement strand
ACGCAAAAACAATCTCCTTGGCCTAGCACTAGTGAAACGGGGATAGACTCCCTCGCCGATTGGCTGATACCGACTTTAGGCCACCCCGACGACTATATTGTTAATACAATACAGTGCTATTTTTCTTTTTTTGTGTGGTGGCTGTAACACATTTATGTCATTTTAGTTTATTTCTATACGTAAAAAATGATTTGATATACGAGGAAATTGAATTACGGGTAGAACGAATTAAACTCGTAAGTCAAGATTCCACTGTATTAAAAATATATGTCATTCATTTTCATTGGCATTTCAGTCTCGGAAGACTATGATAAAGTTTTTATGTGCCCCTGAAGTTACAGCGCCTCCTGTGACTGTGAAGTCCGATGTTTGAAAAACATTCTCGACCAAAGAATTTGCATTTGAAGGCTGTCCCTGAAGATGTTGATGTGCCGGTGCTTTGTTGCCGCTGTTTTCTTCTAGACCCCTTAGCTTCATGGTGTTGCGTCAGGGTGACTTCTGACATGAATAGTCCTTAACGGAGATTCTGCTGCCACCGAGGGCGGTCTTGAGCCAAATTTTCCCAGCTGGAAGGGGCAATGCCAAAGCACCTGAGATCATTCTTGCAGACATCCTTGATTCGCAGCTGGGGGCGACCAATTTGTCTTTTACCAGACGTAAGCTCTCCATAGAGGATGTCTTTCGGGATTCGTCCATCATCCATCCGACGTACATGACCCAGCCATCGGAGACGACGTTGTCTCAGTAGAGAGTACAAGCTGGGGAGTTGAGCTGTCTCTAGGACTGCTGTGTTAGTGATCCTGTCCTCCAGGTGATGCCCAGTATACGTCTAAGGCAGCGAAGGTAGAAGGTAAAAATATATGTACCGCTGTATATAAACATTGTTAGTGTAATTATTAGCAAATTAGTCTCTCAGATCAACGTTGCATGTGATCTAATTGTTCTCGTTTGGTAAAAAAGAAATTCCAAAAGTCCGCATTCATAGAGCCACGAAGACGACTAGAGCACCTCACCTGGTTAGCAAGCTGGATTAGCAAACTGTTGTTCGTGAGTTCGATTCTCATTGGATGTCCCATACTTGCAGCCTTGTGCTACAACGAAGCTAAAAAAAAAAGAAAAGAAAAGAGCGTCCAATCATGATGAAATGGTTATCAAGCTAGTCTCGAAGATCCATTATTAATGAATGACAAAATCGATCCTCGCTGTTTGTCCCATAATTACGACCTCGTGTCACGTCCTACCTGTGGCGAACGGTTGGGTGAATACATACTACTGAATAGCGAGTTCGATCCTCATTGGATGCCCCACATTTACAACATCGTGTCACATCCAACCAGTGTCGAAAGGGTTGACTGAACACCTACTAAGGTGTCTATTTTTCTACCAAACATTTCTCTGCTAATGACGTCTAATCGCAATCACGGCGTTAGCTTTTGGGGAATACTTAACGTTTTATTGGCATATTTTTGGATTATGTTTTTGTTTGCTTTTTCTCTCCCTCTTTTTCCGCCCTGTCGGCTGGGGAGTTAGAATGCACCGATTGCACCTCTGCAGAGGGGTAAGACTCCCCCAATGGGGCCACCTGTTGGCCGTGCGTGGCGACCCGTGATGCTTAATGATGGAGCCCAGGTGGATGAGCAGTTCATGACATGCAATACTCCACTTTGGCCCTATCTTGAGCTAGACGGGCGGTCGGAGAGCCCACCTCCGATCAATCGGCTGGTCACGTCAAGCCCTAGCACCTATAAGATTTTCCCAACCCTATTGCCCTTATGGCAACCCCCAATCCTTCTTATCATATGGGTGCTAGAAGGCGGTAGCTGCGGGTCTACATGTCCTGGGAATGACGTTAAACTCTATCTGATGGTGAGGTTCCAGTTTTGGAGGTTTGGGGAATGTGGAGCACCCCTTCATCACCATTGCTCCCTGGTCCACTCTGACCCGGAGTGGTAGTACCTGTTAGGGTCCCATCTATGGTTTAAATAGAAAAATGTATTTATAAAAAAATTGTATTATCCATTTAGAATTGATTTATTTCAAAACTTTGTCGGCATTAAATGACCCACTGAGGTTGATATGCTGTAAAACAAAACAAACCAAACCAAACCAATCTCTCTCTTTTTACAGTATATCAACCCTCTTTCAGGTCATTTGATGCCGAATCAAGTCATTTTGATATCAGTTTGGTTGCATCTGCGGTTGTTTAAATGGTCACCCATTTAAGTATTGAACAGACTCATCGCTGCTTAACTTCGCTGATATAGTGGGATCCGGTGCTTTCAACGTGACTTGACCGTAAATTAATTAGCATAAGAAGTAGTTTGATATTAAAGAGAAAGAAATGAATAATATTGGTTAAATACAATTTAAAACCTTTTAAAGGATAAGCTTAACAATTTAAAATGAAAGGTTGGCTGAAACCTGACCCCAAAATCGCGGAACTTTAGCAGGACGGACGGACGGACAGATGGATGGACGGATATTAATGGTGTGAAAAGTCAGTCGATCCTAAAAATAGGAAAAAATAATAAGATTACCGCAGCTTCATTCTATTTCGCTTCACTGTTATCGTTGTCTGTTTGGGTTTAATACTCTCATTAATTATCCTATTTTTAGCACTGATTGACTTTTCAAGCCAGTGACATCTGGTAGCTTTCCCTTGAGCTCAAGTGACAATAGGTCTCGTCACTACGCCGACTGCCTCAGTATCTTCGGCTGCGAGCAGACTCTTGATAGATAGCCAGTCCAAAAGAGAATACGAAATAATTATATAGTTATATTATAGAGTAGACCAGGCTGCGCTTGTGGTGTAATGTTTATCGTCGTAGAGATTGGACTTTGTGAACCGAGTTCAAATCCTGGATGAGACTGTTTGCATTTCATATATATATTTACCAACCCCTCCGCACGAGCAGGATGTGACACAAGGTCAATTTCTTAAGCGGAGTTCAACAGGTTTGAATTCAGAGTTTTCCTTCTCCTAGACTGGTTGCCTAACCAAGGTTAAAGAGCTCAGTCTGCCCTACTATTTATCCATAGCTGGAGGGAGAGTAGGATTCATACCTTTGCCAAGGGTATTAGCGCAAAGTGAAATGCAATTATCACATCCAGGATTTGAACTCGGGACGACGAGTCCATTTCCCATGACTTTAACCATCGCACCACGCGCTTCCTACATTTCATATAGCGCTAATATCCTTGGGAAAGGTATGGATCCTACTATTCTCCTTCCAGCTATGGGTAAATAGTAGGCAACCAGTCTAGGAGAAGGAAAACTCTGAATTCCAGCCTCTTAAACTCTGCCTTGAAATTGACCATGTTTCACATCCTACTTGAACAGAAGATTTGGGCAAATACATATATAAACATTAGATTATTTCTACCTTTCAGCTTTTGATATCTTATTATAATGGAGATTGTATGTTTTTCTGTCTGTAACCGAAACTATATTACTATACAAATCACAATTCCCTTTGTTATTTACATCACATTCTCCATGATTTTATTTTTATTTAAACCTCAATTATTACTAAAATTGTTTTATATCATTAAGACTGTTGACCACATCTACATACAAATAACATGCAGTTGTATTTATATATACAACAAAATAGCGATTTACAGTATGAATGGGAAGGCTAATTTGCATATTGATCTTAAAAAAATTGATTTTAATAAATATGTGCTTAATATTATTGATTTCTAATTGTTTAGTTTTATCTTATTGAATATGAGCAAAATTCTCTTCAATAAATCTTAAAAGAAATCCCTTAACAAAAAGAAATAACTGTAATATTATTCTTTACTTCCTATTTTAACTAAATAGTTAAATTAGGAATATGAGTAATTGAAAATGATGGAAGAGTTAGTTTCAAAGTTGTTCTATTTTTCAATCATACTCCCTCTGTTCCAAATCATGTTATCTGCATTTTTATTCAGTTTCATTGGCCTTTCTAATTTAATATGATATTTTATTATATTAAAACTTAAATACTTGCACCCGGAGGGTGCATATATTTGCTAGTTGAAGTAAATGTGATTGAAATATTAAAGTACATTTTACTCTTCTCTGGGGGTAGGCATGGTCAGATGTGAGTTTGGTTTGGTTTGGTTTGTTTTACGGCATATCAACCTCAGTGGGTCATTCAATGCCGATAAAGTTTTGAAATAAATCAATTCTTAATGGATAATACAATTTTTTAATAAATACATTTAACCCATTTATTTAACTATTTAACCCATTTATTTAACTATTTAACCCATAGATGGGACCCTAACTATTTTATTTAACTATTTAAACCATAGATGGGACCCTAACAGGTACTACCACTCCGGGTCAGAGTGGACCAGGGAGCAATGGCGATGAAGGAGTACTCTACATTCCCCAAACCTTCAGAATTGGAACCTCACCATCAGATAGAGTTTAACATCATTCCTAGGACATGTAGACCATCAGCCACAGCCTTCTAGCACCCATATTATAAGAAGGATTGGGGAATGCTATAAGGGCAATAGGGTTGGTGTAATCATATAGGTGCTAGGGCTTGACTTATCCAACCGGTTGATCGGAGGGGGCTCCGACCGCCCGTTTAGCCCAAGTAAGGACCAAAGTGGAACCATCTTCTCAACCATCTGGGTTCTATCCTTAAGCATCACGGGTCACAACCCACGATCAATAGGTGGTCCCATTGGGGGAGTCTTACCCCTTTGCAGTCGGCGCATTTTAACTCCCCAGACGACAGGGCGGGTCAGATGTGAGGGACAAAAATCAAATTTTAGGAAAATATTAGTCACGATGCTCGATATAGTCATGAACTAGCAGCAACACCCGGTAAAACCCGGGAAATGTGGAGTTATTTGCACTTCTCAGAATGCACCGGAAAATACTAGCGAACTTGGGGGCCTCTATTGGATTTTTACGTGATTTCTGCGTTACTACTACTCCCCTTCTCCCTATTTTACTGAAACATCTTCTCTCTACTCCTCCATTGTAAAGATGTCCCTCGGCGGCTCCATTATTGAATTTTATTGAAATCCAATTATATATATATATATATATATATATATATATATATATACCAACACCTACGCACGAGCAGGATGCGACACAAGGTCAAGCGGAGTTTAACAGAGTTAAATTCAGAGTTTTCCTTCTCCTAGACTGGTTACCTAGCCATGGTTAAAGATCCCAGTCTGCTCTGCTATTTACTCATAGCTGGGGGGAGAATTGTATTCATACCTTTCCCAAAGTTATTAACGCCATGTCAAATGCAAACAGTTTCGTCCAAGAATTGAACTCAGGTCGATGAGTCCATTTACTACGACTCTAACCATTACACAACGCACCTCTATATCAAAATCCAATTAGCCAGTCCTGTTCCTGAATAATAGTTTAACATGTGTATAATGTTAAATTATGATCGAATCACTAGTGTAGGAGTCAGATGGCTAGACACAGACAGACAGGCAGAAATTTCCATTTATCGGTAGATTATTTAGAATATTTTAAAAATCAATTTCCTAAGTTAAGAATATGTTATTTAATGCGAGTTTTCTTGTTTATTTTATTATTAAATCCTAAGGCAACAGCGGTTAATATTGCATAAAATACTTTTGTTATTTGTTATCATAGATCTAATATTGCCAGAAATATTTAGATATTTTTTTTTATTACAGTGATACCTTGACTTACGATTTTAATTCGTTCCGGTCGTAACTCAATTTTCTCGTATATCAAATCAATTTCAAGGAATTATGAGCAATAATCTTTGCATGCGTTTCTATGCATGTATATCCCTGTATATATATTTACCCAACTCCTCCGCACGAGCAGGATGTGACACAAGGTCAATTTCTTAAGCTGAGTTTAACAGGTTTGAATTCAGAGTTTTCCTTCTCCTAGACCGGTTGCCTAACCAAGGTTAAAGAGCCCAGTCTGCCCTACTATTTATCCATAGCTGGAGGAGAGTAGGATTCATACCTTTCCCAAGGGTATTAGCGCTAAGTGAAATGCAATTACCACATCTCTGTATCTGTATATCCCTGTATAGTTATTACCAAGTTTGAAGTGTTTTCATAATGAAAATAATATGTTATTTAAGATTTTGAAAGTGAGATGCATTAGCAGTAAGGATAATGATGATGGCGTAGATAAATAAAAAGATTTTAACAAAGTACTTTGGTAACATCATTGAGCGTCTAAAAAGCCCCTATGTAATGCGGGTAAGTACAACTAGTATGTGTTAAATAATCCCTCCGCATGGCCTGGGTATGAGGTTAAACCGCATCAAATGATGAGGTTCTGGAGATCTGGGGAAGTGTGGATTACCCTTTCATCTCCATTACTCCCAGGTCCACTCGAACCCGAAGTACTAATACCTGTTAGGATCCCATTTATGGGTTAAATAGAAAAATTAATTTTTAAAAAATTGTTTAAAAAATTGAGTTTGAATTTTTAACAAATTGAATACCCTTCAAGAATGAATAAAACAAAACGTCTTCGGCATAAAATAACCCAACAAGGGTTGACATACCGAAAAATTTCAATGAACCCAACCTAACCGACCTCTCCACGCAAGTAAGGATGTGGCATAAGGTCGATTTTTAAGCGCAGTTTAACAGGTTTGAATTCAAAGTGTTTCATTTTAGACTAGCTGCTTAAACAAAGAGCCCAATCTGCCCTACTATTTACCCATAGCTGGCGGGAAAATAGCTGGATGCATACCTTTTCCGAAGATATTAGCGCCATGTGAAATACAAACTGCCTCGTCCAGAATTTGAACTCGTGTCGCCGTGTCCATTTCCTACGACGATAACCATTACACAACGGCCGCCTCCACATAAAATATCGAAAAGCACAATAATAATGAGAAGCAGTAAGGATAATGATGATGGTGACTACTACGACATCGATGACAATGATAATGATTATCAGTTACGATAACGAAATAATAATAATAATAATAATAATAATAATAATAATAATAATAATAAAACTAGACACGACTGGGTTGGTAAGGTGATCCACTGGAATTATGCAAAAAATTAAATTTTGACCATACAACAAAATGGTATATGCATAAACCAGAATCTGTTCTTGAGAATGAAACGCATAAAATTATCTGGAACTTTGAGATAAAAACGGATTACTTTATCCAAGCAAGGAGACTAGACTTAGTGTTGATTAACAAAAAAGAAAGAACTTGTCAAATGGTGGATTTTGCAGTCCCAGCAGATCACAGGGTGAAGATGAAGGAAAATGAAAAGATGGATAAATACCTGGACCTTGCCAGAGAACTGAAAAAGATATGGAATATGAAAGTCAAAGTGATACCAATTGTAGTTGGTGCTCTTGGAACGGTCCCGAAAAGCTTGGGGAAAAGACTGGAAAATCTGGAAATCAGAGGGAGAATCGAGACCATCCAGAATACTGCACTGCTGCAATCTGCCAGAATACGCAGAAGAGTCCTGGAGATCCGAGGAGATATGTTGTCACACAGACTCCAGTGAAATACCATCAGCTAACGTTGGTGTGAAAAACTCATGTAATAAAAATATCAACTAGACGAAAAAGAAAGAAAGAAATGATGAGTAGACTTTTTAATATCCATTCTTCGTAGTTTTAAACCCTCGCAGGTTTGCCTCTGGCATCAATACTTGGCGTTCGAGGTTAAAGATTAGCAAGGATCTAGAATTGCGGTGTAAAATTAATCTATTCGCCCAAGTGTTAAATGACGTATTCTGTGTTTGTTATATATATATATATATATATATATATATATATATACTAGAAGTGGCTAACCGGCGTCGCCTGGGTAGAGGGGGGATTTTAAAGTTAGTCAAACATATCCATTATTACTGAATTGTGAGTTGGATCCCCGCTGGATGCCCCATTAAAATACCTACGTAAAAAAAGACCTCGCATTGATCCAGTCACTCTGAAAATAGAAATTTATGTCTACAATATTAAATGGAAAAAATTCCATGTTGTTATCATTTAAATTTTTTTTTTTTTAGATATCTTCATGAATATAAATAAAATCTCTATTATTTTTGCACAAAAACCAAGCCTTGGTGATACTTAATGGGTATATATATTTACTTTGTCGTTAATTGTTTTATTTTCAAAGTTTCCCCAGTCATACAGATTCACACAACTGCCCTTTATATATGTATAGATTGAGGCTCGAGGTGTAATGGTTAGAGTCGTAGGAAATGGACTCGTCGATTCGAGTTCAATTCCTGAACAAAGCTGTTTGCACTTCACATGGCGTTAATACCTTAGGACAGGAATGAATCCAATTCTCCCTCCAGCTATGGGTAAATAGCAGCGCAGACTGGGCTCTTTAACCATGGCTAGTAGAAGCAAAACTCTGAATTTAGACCTGTTAAACACCGCTTAAGAAATTGACCTTGTGACATATCCTGCTCGTGCAGAGGGGTAGCCAAATATATATATGTATGCACCATAAATATTCAAATTTCAGGCGAAAAAAAAAAACGATATTTAAGGGCCCTTTTTCTTTCGTTTTTTTCGCCTCTTTTAGACATCCCGTTTAAATAGCTGATCGTAGTTTAATAAAATATGACATAGTTCAATTTTTGTATAAATTAGTTGTAGCAAAATAATATATATATATATATATATATATATATATATATATATTATATTATGGAAAAGGTGACTTACGGTGAATATGGTCACAATGGTTAGTTGATGTAAAACGCATGTTTAAACAAAAAAGAGCATTCACATAAACATGCAATAGGAGAATACAGTTATAAAAAAAATACCATCTGTAACATTTTCAAAAAAAAAAAAAATTTCATTTAATTAAAAATACCATAGCAAAACGACAACTACTTCAGTTCCAGTGTTCTTCTGAAGAAGAGATTTTATCTCAAAATATTAATATTAAGAATAAATCACAGGTTAACAAACAACACCATTGTTACCTTATTTTTTCTTTACACCTGCATTGTGATAGCCTTCAAAACCAACCTCCAAACCAATATATACACAATACTTCAAGCAAATTATAAAACCCTTTTATATATAATATATATATTATATATATATATATATATATATATATATATATATGGTCCTACACAAGCCTTCACCACTATAAACAAATCACTGTGTTGGTTGTTCATTGGATGGACACTCATGCGTCGAAAATCCACGAGAGAGTCCATATATATATATATATATATATATATATATATATATATATATATATGTGTGTGTGTGTGTGTGTGTGTATGTGTTATAATTGCCAGAAGATAGCCAATTTGTTTTTATTGCTTGTTTTTTCTCACAAGTCTTTGTGGTGTTAGTAGAATTTGAGTTGAGTTTAGTTTAGATTTATTTTTTCGTTAACACCTACCATTCATAAGGTGATTTCGCACTTCAAATCGTCTATTCAACTATTCTCTTCAAAAAAGTATCGCCCATTTACCAAGTTTTCATTAAAACTGCAAAATGCATGTTTAAACAAAAAAGAGCATTCACGTAAACAAGCAACACGAGAATACAGTTATAAAAAAAATACCATCAGTAACATTTTCAAAAAAATTTTTTTTTTTCATTTAACTGTAAAAATGCCAAAGATACCAGGATCTTGTTATTTCTTGGAAAGCATTATACAATCAAAACGGATATAATTATGTATTATGCGTTACCAGACTCTACTGTATTGAAACTCTGTAATAAAAAATATGAATACTTAGCAGGCCAAAAATAAGTACACATATATTTATGCAATTTTGTTTTTTGTTTGCTCTTTAACCACTGCACACGGTCCAAAGCCTTACTCTCCCAGGTCTTCTCATCGATGTTACATTTTTTCAAGGTCGACCTCAGGCAATCCTTGTATCTCATCTTGGGCCCTTGAGCCAAACGCTTTCCGTTTATAAGTTCCCCATAGAACAGTTGTTTAGGAAGTCGCCCATCGTTCATCCTTATCAAATGCCCACTCCATCTCAATCTATGTTTGATTATGAGAGATTCTATGCTTTGACATTTGGCTCGCTCCAGAACCTCGATGTCACTGACATTTGCTAGCGCACCCCTAATATTTGTCTTAGGCATTGCTAGTGAAAACACTCGAGACGTTTAAGATGTTTCTTTTACGTGGTCCAGGTTTCGCAAGCATAAAGGAGAGCAGATAAAATACATGCAACATATACCTTGACTTTTGTTGCAACTGAAATACCACGGCAAATCCACAAACTTCTGTTTAATTTTCCAAATGCATCACTTGCCTTGCTGACCCGAAAGCAGATCTCATCATCAAGTGTACCAGTCATGTTTAGCGTGCTACCCAAGTAATGTTTATATATATATATATATATATATATATATATATATATATACACATAGTGGGAAATGGACTCGTCGATTCGAGTTCAATTCCTAGACGAAGCTGTTGGCATTTCACAGAGCGCTAATACCCTTGGGAAAAAGTATGAATCCTTATATTCTCCCTCCAGCTATGGGTTAAATAGTAGGACAGACTGGGCTCTTCAGCCTTGGGTAGGTAACCTGTCTAGGAGAGGGTTAACTCTGAATTCAAAATTCCCTCCAGCTATGGGTTAAATAGTAGGGCAGACTGGGCCCTTCAGCCTTGGGTAGGTAACCAGTCTAGGAGAGGGATAACTCTGAATTCAAAATTCCTGAGGTCGGTCGTTGATTGGGTTTGTGGCAATCCTTGATGCACCAATTCTTTCCTATCGACTGTGCCAAAAAGTGTGGATGGTCCAACACAAGCCTTCACCACTATAACAAATCACTGTGTGGGTGTTCATTGTGTGTGTGAACCCTCATGCGTCGAAAATCGACGAGAGAGTCCATAATAATAATACACACACATACATTAAATATCACCAGATCTTGCTTTTTGAGCAAAAGTAATGAAGATTTGATTTATATTTATGAAGATAATTAAAAAATAAAATTTAAATAGTAACAGCATAGATTTTTTTGCTTTTAATATTTTAGAAAGGAGACACTGGGGTTTTTTTTCAGAGTGTCTATGCACATTTTTTTCTGACGCCCTACCAGCTCTGATCAATGCAAGGTTGTTGTTCTTTTATATAAGGATATATAGCAAATACAGTTTAAGTATCGATACTTTCTGAACACAACTCCTATATGTGAACGTGTATTCTTTTATCATCGCATTTTCAATAAGGCCTGTTAATCTTATACATTTCAACATGTGCTCGTAATGCTTCGTTTTTTTTTTCTTCTTCCTTCCTGGTCGACCCGATTGATATCAGAAATGAAAGAAGTTCCACGTGGCGTTTCGCGATTTTGCAGGGTAATAATGAATAAACATTCAAATAAATAGCGGCGTTAACTTGAAAGAACACTCCCACAACAACCAAGATCTATCAATACTTCGACTTTGCCGACAAAGTCTATCTATATACATACAATATAACAAATGCAAATAACGAAGATAAACATTTATCTCTCAATCTCATATGCCCTTTCTCTATATATATATATATATATATATATATATATATATATATATATATATATATATATATATATATTTACCAACTCCTCCGCACAAGCAGGATGTGACACAAGGTCAATTTCTTAAGCGGAGTTTAACAGGTTTGAATTCAGAGTTTTCCTTCTCTAGACTGGTTGCCTAACCAAGGTTAAAGAGCCCAGTCCGCCCAACTATTTACCCATCGCTAGAGGAGAGTAGAATTCATACCTTTCCCAAGGGTATTAGCGATAAAGTGCAAATGCAATTGCCACGTCCAGGATATTGAAATCATGACTTTAACCATTACACCACGTGCACCAAATATACACATATAAATATATATATATGTTGGCATCCTTCCGTCTATTGAAGACGATGATGTAGAGTCCATTTTTTAAAATCTGCAAATGCGTGAGTGGCTGAACAGACCAATTTTTGAATGGCAATCTGTGGTGCAGTGATTGCAAACAAAGGTGATACTGCTGTAGAGTCTGTTGTCTCTCCTTCTTATGACTCTCTTTTGTGTGGCGGCTTCTTTCCTCTCTTTTTCCTCCTTTTCGTTCCTTGTTTGACGAGGAGGCCAGGTCGTACGGTCTTCTGCACAAGCCTCCCATGTGTTTATGTCGATGTGGCATGTCTTCATGTCTCTCTTGCAGACATCTTTAAAGCGCAGGCGTGGTCTCCCTACCAGTGCGGTGCCCTCTACTAACTCACCATAGAGTAGATCTTTGGGGATGCGGCCTTTGTCCATCCTCCTGACGTGGCCAAGCCATCGTAGGCGTCTCTCGCAGATGATGCGGGTATGCTGTTTATGTTTGCTCGTTCTGCACTCTGAACTTAGAATGCGGCGTAGGCATCTGAGGTGGACATTCCCATTTTCCTCACGTGGTATGAGTATGTGATCCAGGCTTCGCCACTGTATAGGAGAGTACTGAGAACACACGCTCTTAGTAAGCCTTTCACACACACACACAGACACACACACACACACACACACACATATATATATGTGTGTGTGTGTGTGTGTGTGTGTGTGTATATATAAAAGCTAAGTACTAAAGACAGTAAGAAGAGAAGAGAGGGATATACAACGTTGTGTCACATCTACTGTTGCGGAGGAGATATATAATATATATATATATATATATATATATATATATATATATATATATATATATAATTCTTTGGGTATCTGAGGATGGGAACGACTAGATAATGCCTCTAGGTTCCCTGAAATAGTCTGTAATGCTAAAAATCTAAATCTTCATTATTATTTTTTCCTGATACAATTTTGTTCTGTGACTCTGACAATAAGATCACCCATTTAGCTCTACAAATTACGACATTTGAAAAACTACTACGTCGTAAGGAAGATTTCTTCCCTTGATCTTTGGATTATACACACACACACACACACACACACATATATATATATATATATATATATATATATATGTGTGTGTGTGTGTGTGTGTGTGTGTGTGTGTTTGTGTGTGTATCTTACGACTCCTTTGACACTTGATATGTAAAAAATAGCAACGTTTTTCTTTGATTTCGAGTGTCGAGAGAGCCTCTAAAGTTTATAAACAAAGGCTTACAAGCTTTTGCTAGTTCCACAATTTTTTCTTCATAAGATTTATGACCATTAGATAAGTTAATCCCTTTTGAGGGTATAAATATCACCGAAACTCTTTAGAGTCGGCTTTCAAAATATCAAGCTTTGACATATTTTCTTGTTTTTTTCAAAAACTTTATACATATTTCTTTTTCACACACACACACAGACACACGGACACACACACACACACACACACACACCACACACACACACACACAGAGACACACACATTACACATATATATATATATATATATATATATATATATATATATATATATATATATATATATATATATATATATATATAGGGGCGGGTTAGCTCAGTCGGTAGAGCGTTCGGCTAGAAATCACAATATTTCTTAGTTCGATCCGGTCCTCGCCAACTCAGCGTATGAGTAGCACAGGGATCTGTGCGGTAAAGTAAGGAGCTGATGTTAGGTGTGGCGCTCCACCTCAGACGCCAACACAATCTCCTTGGTCTATCGCTATTGAAAAGGGGCTAGACTCCCTCGTTGACTAGCTGATACCGACTTTAGACCGCCCCGATGACTTTACTTTAAAAAAAAATATATATATAAATGGATACCTTGGCTTTCAAAATGTCAGTTTTTGACATATTTTCTTGTTTTTTCAAAAGCTTTATACACACACACACAAAAAAAAAAAATACCCACCGACCCAACCATATATATAATATATATATATATATATATATATATATATATATATATATATATATATATGTGTGTGTGTGTGTGTGTGTGTGTAAAAACATACTTATACTGGTACGCTCGGGCCAACACGCATATGCTTTATTGCACCAAAATATGTACACCTAGGTATAAAAATGAGGTAAAATATAAGGAATGAAAGAACAAAAATCATACAAAAATGTGTAGTATATTTCGCTGGAGTTTGGAACTCGCTTCATCAGCTTTTATTGAATCATTAGGATCATACGGAAAATTTGATTGGTTATAGGGGAAATCTTTGGGATGGATGAAAAGAAAATCAGATGGAAGAGAGTTGAGGGGGGTAGGTAGAAAACATGAAATATATATATATATTTGACCTCTGAAGATGGCATTTTAAGGGCACGTTTTCATTGGCTAAGAAAGAGTATTTTTAAGTTTTCCAAAATCACCATGAAGTCGTTTTTATCATTTTTCTTTTCTGAGAAAATCGTAGTTAAATTTTCTTATTCAAAAAAAGTTTTAAATGATAAAAATGGCAAGCTTTGAGATCCTAGGGCTATTATTGTTGAGGGTTGGAATTGTGTTATAGGCCATGTTAAAAGTTATATATATATATATTTAAAAATTGCACATCAGGGACCACACCCCAAAATAGCCAGAAATCTTTAAAAATCGTTAAAAAATACTAAAATGTCGACATTTTATCAACTTGATTTTTCTTATGGATGTCTGAATCTGAGCAGATGATGTTGAGTACCAAAGATGAAGCTGAAAGATTGTGTCGTCTGGCTGTCAGATTGAAATTTCATTACGTCCAAAGATTATCAGTCATTTCAATGATATAAAACTTCTGCAAAACCATCAGAAATTTCCAATGTCTCAAATTATAAACTCAAAGTTTTTCGTATGTTTTTGTGTGCATTTTAGTTTAAGTTCAAATTCAAAATGAAGTATTTCGATGGCAAACGATTTTAATGAGTTCGAGACGCTGTAACAGCACCCTTGCAGAAAAAAATTCGTTGGAAAGCGGAGAATTTTTGAAATGTTCGAAAAAAGAACTTTAAAAAAAATCACGTGAAGAAACGCGGTCGAGAAATGACGTCATTATAACTGTCTTTCTCGACCGCGCTTGAACTCTCTCTTCACGTGATTTTTAAAAGAAAGTTCTTTTTCGAACATTTCAAAAATTCTCCGCTTTCCAACGAATTTTATTAAAAAAATAAGGATTTACTCTGAGGAAGGTTGATACTTCCTTGTGTGCGGAACATTTCTTCATTTTTTCTATTATTATTATTTCATTTCATTTTGATATTTAAAAATAATAATAGATTGAATAATGTACACATGGATAAACTCCTGACCGAAACACGTGTAAGTAAAATTGATTAAAATATCCTATTTTATCCATTCTATACTTTCTTTCCTTTATTTCTTTTTTCAACATACCGTCGGATTCACTTCCATTTTCATTTACACACACCCACCCACACATACGCGCGCACACACACACGCACACTTATATATATTGTTTAAGTGGAAAAAAATTAAAGCCTATTTTTATTGTTTTTATAGTACAATTGAATTGATTTTACTCTCTGCGCCTTTGTTAATGTCATGGTTGTATAAAATACCTGAAAAAATGAGAGAGAGAGAGAGAGAGAGAGAGAGAGAGAGAGAGAGAGAGAGAGAGAGAGAGAGAGAGTGTGTGTGTGTGTGTGTATACGAGGCTCAAAAGTAATGCCATTTTGTTTAGGACAGGTATAATTACTAACACAGGAACAAGTATCCTATATCAAAATGAAGCTGTTCCTGGAATTCACGTCACTGGAATAATGTTTGCCTCTCAAACCTCTTTCATTTTTTCTTTTCAATAAAAACATTATTCCAGTTACGAGCAAGGGAAATCTGGAGTGAGGAAGTAGCTCAAAAAACAGTCAACAGAATTTCACGGGGCAGGGATACATGCTCTTATTCGAAGGTGGAACATTGCTATTGAGAAAGCAGTGACTATGTGGAAAATCAGAGATGTGATCCACAAAGACAGATTGGTCGCCCCCTACTGCGATTCAAGGATGTCTGCAAAAATGATGTCAGGTGCTTTGGCATTGTCCCTTCCAGCTGGGAAAAATTTGGCTCAAGACCGCCCTTGGTGGCGGCAGAATCTCCATAGAGGACTGTACATGTCAGAAGTCACCCTGATACAACATCATGAAGCTAAGAGGTCCATAAGAAAGCAACGGCAACAAAGCATCGGAACATCATCATCTACAGGGACAACCTACAAATGCAAAATCTGTGGTCGAGAATGTTTCTCAAACTTCATAGTCACAGGAGGCGCTGCAACTTCAGGCGCACACAAAAACTTTTATCATAGTCTTTCGAGACTGAATTGCCAATGATGAATGATGATCCACAAAAGACCAGCTTCATTTTGATGTATGGTACATGTTCCTGTGTTGGTAATTATACTTGTCCTAAACAAAAGTGCATTACTTTTTGAACCACCATCGTATTTGAAATGGAGAAATATAAATATTATTTGAATAATCCAGTTGAGAACATGAGTCTGAATTGAATGGTTTCAGTATTTCCATAGGAAATGTGATGTAATCCGGGAAAATATATGATAAACGGATCCGTTGTATCTGGGTACGCCATTTTGAATGACCCTCTAGTGAAGACAGATTATTAAAAAAGTCTTTTATGTCTACGGTGGATTGTGCTGTGATTAATAATTTCCTGTCTTGGCGTATCCTCTAAAAAATCATCCATTTTAGAATCTGTTAATGTTAAATCATCCAATTCAGACTCATGTTTACAACTGGATTATTCAAGTGTATATATATATATATATATATATATATATATATATATATATATATATATATATATATATATATAAGCACCGAAGACAGCTCAACATCTCAGTTTGCCTAAAGATTGTGACACCCATGTCTTATACTTGTTATATATATTTACCAACCCCTCCGCACGAGCAGGATGCAACACAAGGTCAATTTCTTAAGCGGAGTTCAACAGGTTTGAATTCAGAGTTTTCCTTCTCCTAGACTGGTTACCTAGCCATGGTTAAAGAGTCCAGTCTGCCCTGCTATTTATCCATAGCTGGAGGGAGAATTGGATTCATGCCTTTCCCAAGGGTATTAGCGCCATGTGAAATGCCAACGGCTTCGTCCAAGAATTGAACTCGCGTTGACGAGTCCATTTCCCACGACTCTAACCATTCGACCACGCGCCTCCACTTATACTTGTTATAAGGCAGCAATACTCCATGAATATATGTTTGATTAAGTGCCTCAGACTGTTGAATATATCCTTTTGTGAATCGGGAATATAAATGGGGAGAGCGTTCTATTACTTACTTTCTTTCGGGAGACATCCGTGGTTATGTCTCCCGAATATTTAGTCTTTTCTTACTTACTTGTCTTTACTGGTACCTTCTTTTCTAGTCTATTTCTTACTTATTCTAACTGGTCTGGTTCTGTAGTCTGTAAGATGATGTTCTAAATTTAAAATACCGGTTTGCCAAGGTTGCCATTACTCAGAGACAACACGAGGCTTATTTTTTAAGTGATCACATTTCTTTATTCAAATCCAGACTTTCTCAACTGCGGTCGAGTCGGAGCGGAGACGATGCTTACATCATGGCGTCTCCCACTTAACTAAGTTAAACTCAACTTCCGTTCCGACCGTTTCGCAGCGACAGAAAAGAAGGGATCATGTCGATGTCAATCATCTAACTCTACGGAGCTTGAATTTCAACGCCTTTTAATTCAAAATCTAGCTCTACATTAACCGCCCCAAAAACAACGGTTTATCAATATACAGTTTTTTCCTTAACCGTTTTTGTTTTCTATATGTATAATTTACATATATATATTTACATATAGGCCAATAAAAGTAATTGGTAATTTGCTTGAGGCATTGTTAATTATGTTATTATATATTAATGATTTGAAGGCCAATACAATGCACATAAAAAATAAAAACAAAAAGATCTTTTTGTTTTTATTTTTTATGTGCATTGTATTGGCCTTCAAATCATTAATATATAATGATATAGGCCAATATTTAGTAAATAAAAGAATCATCAAAATGATCTTGATTAGAAAAACAAACAGATTATATATATTTACACAACCCCTCCACACAAGCAGGATGCGACGCAAGGTCAATCTTTAAGATGGAAATACTTGAAACCATACAATTATGAGTAATTATTTTGTTAAAGAAACAAATACCCCAAAATGTCAATATGAATGTACATATACCCTTGGAAAGGTATGAATCAACTACTCTCCCTCCAGTAAATAGTAGGGCGGTCTGGGGTCTTTACGCTTGGCTTAAAACCAATCTAGGAGAAGGAAAACTGTGAATCCAAACCTGTTAGACTCCACTTAAGAAACTGACTGTGTCACGCCCTACTCGTGCGGTGGGATTGGTAAATATGAATATAAATGTACAAGGAACACAATTCCCTAACATCTAGGTATATAATAACCGAAGACGGGTTGACATGCCATTAAAATCAATCAGTTTTGGAGATCAACAATAAATTTCACGTACACATCAAATGTCGTGACAGGGGACTATGAACATTAAACTGACCATAAGGGGAAGAAAGGGTTTTGTATGTAATCTCCTTTTCCGAATTAGTTAAAGGGGTAGGGTCAGGATCAATACCCGATGCCTGAGACATCCTAGATATTGCTGAGCTAACAAATATTTGTCACTACCCACATATACATTAAACTCAACTTCGCGCTAATTGGGGGAAATAAAAATCTCATAAGAAAAAAAGGGCCTTGTGTTATTACTAAAAAACTATAAATGGCACAAGCAAAATGTCCCCCAGCACCCCATGCTGGGGGGGGGACTCCAAACACAGCTTCAGCATGGACGCAGAAACCAGGATTCCTGTCTCTCGAATGTAGTACTTGTCCAGAGATAAGTATACACTTATTTCTATATCAACACGTCATCACTCCATTCAAAAATAAGTGCCATAACGTAACCAACGTAGACACGTCATCTCTCCATCCGTAAACTTGGGAAAAAGCGTGAATAAATCTCTTCTCTCCCCAGCTACGGGTAAATAGTAGGACAGACAAGGTAATTTAGCCTTCATTAAGCAACAAGTCTAGGAGAAGGAAAACTGGATTAAAACCAGCTTAAAAAGTGGAGGCGTGGTGCGATACAGTTACAAACACTTCCTCAAAAGTAGGATGCCATACAAGGTCAATTTTTATCGAGAATTTAACATGTTTGAATTCAGAGTTTTTCTTATCCTAGATCAGTTCCCATTCCTAAGTTAAAGAGCCCAGTCTGCCCTACTACTTTACCAATAGCTGAGGGAGACTAGTTCTCGAAGGTATTAGCGCTATATAAAATGCAGCCAGTCTCGTCCGGGAATTGAACTCGTCTCGCCGTGACCATTTCCTACGACGATAACCATTGCACAACAGACACCGCCTAAAAACTTATTATAGATGTTACTTGATATGATTCACTGCACAATACAGAATGTAGATGTTGGAATATACCAAAATAGGGGAGGATATTTTGGTAATATAAGGTGTGCTGTAGGATACCACTTAAATTTATAGACTCTGCGTGGGAGCGTGGATTAATTCAGCTAATCATCACGCTCGAATAAATGATTAGTTAACTAGTTAAGCGCTGATCTTGAATCTCCCAGTTGCTGGTATTCGACACGGACGAACGGATCAGCAACAAAGGATTCTACCTAACACTAAGGAACCCAAGGATCCTACCTAACACCAAGGAACACAAAAAAATGCCTCAAATATCGTAACAGTAGGTAAAACTCTTCTCCGGGCATTTTGCATCAATCAGTTGTTGAATACATTCAAAATGTATGCAGCTTACAGTAGGCACTGCCAAAGTTGCCGTAAAATCTGTATTTTACAAAATAAATCTAAACCCCCCGCGATTGAAAAAAAAAATACCAAAAATCTTATTTTAATAAAATTTTCAATGTTGATTTATCAATTAATTTTATAATGTATGAGTCATTTTATTTCAAAACCTTCCATGTCACATAACTTTGACCCCCCCCCATTATTTTGGGGGCGCAAAATATCGGTGGGGGTTATATAATGCTGAAACTAATTACAGTATAAAAAAGACAAAAGACCGA
>CM042151.1:35011427-35026427 GCA_023376005.1 Doryteuthis pealeii | reverse complement strand
TTAGAATACGAACACACACACACACACACACACACACACACACACACACACACACATATATATATATATGACGCATTTATATATATATATATTTATGGCTTAGCTCTAGTCGATAGAGCGTCGGACTACGAACCTTAAGGTTCCGAATTCGATACGGACCCTCGCCAACTCAGCGTGTAAGTAGCACGGGATCTATGCGGTAAAGTGAGGAGCTGATGGTCACCTCAGACGCAAAAAGAACCTTCTTTGGTTTATTTCACCAAATTTTAAAAATGAAATGTTCGAAATGTTTTTGCGTCGCTTAAATGCCCAACATAAGATTAAGATGAATTGAAAAGAGAAAAAAAGAAAAAAGAAAAAAAAAAAAAAAAAAGAAAAAAAAATAAGAAGTTACATGTTTATTTTATACATACTTATATTGAAATTGTGAATTACGTAATATATTTTAGTAATTGTGATCTTTTGTCGTCCCTATATCGTAATTCTGTGGTGTATACACTGGTCCTGCTAGTATTTATTAATACGCAAGAAGTTAAGATAATTATTACTACCAATTTATCTCAGTCCAGCACCTTAACCATTAGGCTGTCTTCACTTACAGAATTTTTTAACTGTTTTAATACACACATCGCAAAGGCCGTCACAGAGTGCTCCATTCCTTATATAGAAAGCGTTGCGTTTACGCTTGATCAGCGAGATCCCCCCCCATATATATATATATATATATATATATATATATATTAAATTTTTTGATAGAGGATAGATAATTGAATCATATCACCACGACCAGACAACTCGGCAAACACCATTTGTGACATCCGGAGCACTGGACAGCTGTTTCAACCTCCTTTGGTCTCATCAGCAGTGCATACCAAAATCTCCGCCACTAGAGATTGAACCAGCGGACCACAGCGTGAAAGGCGGGGACTTAACACACCAGCCCATGCCACAAACGGAGAATGCCAAATCATCTAGTCAATGGTAATATTAATTCAAACTGCGCAGCCACCTAACCTGTATTACCGTGTATCCCATCGCAGGATTACAGAGAGCAAGGTCACCTCCAGGACAACGACTTCCCAATTCGGGGCCCTGAATCCTTCAGAACACAACCTAATGGGCAAAGGGTATATATTACATTTTTGATAGAGGATAGATAATTGAATCATATCACCACGACCAGACAAAAAAAAAAAAAAAAAAACGCGTTGCTAGCAACTCGTTTTTTTCTTGCCTTTCCCCCCCTTCTATTGTAAAATATATACATTTTTTATACAATGAATCTTTTAGTGGTTTTTTAAAGCAATAATATATATATATATATATATATATATATATATATGATTTGTCGTCTGAATAAATATCGCTCATTTTTTTGAACCTGTGTTTTTCAAATTTTTCACTATATATATATATATATATATATATATATATATATATATATATATATATATATAAAATCAATATTAGCTACCATACTTTCTAAACCGGACGCCAACTACTGACAGTTAGCATATAAATCTACTTAAACTAGTATATAATTAATCCAACCAAGTTAACTATATTTCTCAGTCCATTTGAATTTTTAATTTCCCTATTATTTCATGCTTAAAAACCCAATACACTAATTCTTTTATAACCTTGTCATCAATTACGTGAAGCATACGCGAAACCCTTACAATTTAAAATCTGTCTATCTCTGTTTCTGTCTGTCTGTCTGTCTGTCTGTCTCTCTCTCTGTGTTTACAAGAAATGTTAAACATAATCAGATTCCCGAATAAGAAATAATTATTGAATAAAAAGGATGAATTCCCGGGGAAATGCTGGCATAGATTGCGTAACGCATTAATGTATTATTAAGATTAATATAGATATAATATAATACATGCACTAATTATTACAAAAAAAAAAAAACTAGCTTAATAGATTTATCATAAGACTTGCATTTCAGAAGTACAAACAAGTTAGATAAAAAAAAAAATGAATAATAAAAAAAGAGGATCAGATTAAAAAACAGCTGATAGATAAGTAAGATGTAAAAAAAAAAAAAAAAAAAAAAAAAAATAATGATAAAAAAATTAGGATAGGTGTAGGCACGCCGAATAGATAAAATCACAAATTGCTTTTGCCGGTGAACATAGGGTAAACTAATCATTAATTTAAAAGGAAAAAGCTTTAGTTTTAGAGACAAAAGTTTATTTTTACGTGACATAGATAAAAATAATCTTAAACCAGGCGAGTATATATAATATTAGCTACCTAAATTTCTTTAGTTCTCCTGAGGAAGGTGTACATTGAACACCGAAACCGTAGTAGAGAGAAAAACTTTTCTACAGCTATATATATATTATATATATATATATATATATATATAATATATTATATATAATCCAAAAGTCCAGAGAAGAAATCTTCCTTACGACACAAATGATTTGATTTAAAAACCTGTCGCAGTTTGAGAGCTCAATGTGTGCTCTTAATGTTAGAGTCACAGAGCAAATATATAAGTAAAGAAATAACAAAAGACTTAGAGATTTATCATTATAGTCTATTTCAGGGAACTTAGACAAAGTGTCTAACTCTCCCGACTCATCAGATTCGCATCTGATGAGTCGGGAGAGTTAGACATATATATATATTATATATATATATATACACACACACACACACACACATATATATATATATATATATATATATATATATATATATATATACATATATATGATTGATAAAGAAAAGGCTTAAATATGGGTCATATTAACGATTAAAAATTTATTTCAATCGAATGTATTCTCGTCTTTGAGAACCTCAGGCGTCCTCAGACCATCTGCAATAATAATTTTAATAATAGTTTAATTTGTAAGTAGTTTGAGTCATGTTCATGTTTATATTACTGGGTTTATAAATTTATTCAAAAACGGGATTTGGCATTAAATAACCCATTAAGTTTGATTTGTTGTCAACAACCAACCAACCAATCAAGCAACTATAAATATAAATCCTGTGTTTTTCTTCTTCTCATTTTACAAGTAACTATGTATGATATACTCGTAAATGTACGCGCGTACGAATACCAATGTTCAAACAAACTTAGATAGACAACACTAATTTTGTTACTAATATGTTCCATTTATTTGGATATAAAATGTTGATAGTGCTAACAGTATGCAGTATTTTCCCTTGGTGAGGAGGTATAGGTAAGAATAATACAAGTAAAGGTATTAAAACTAGGTAGAAAATAATGAAGAAGAAGAGAAATAAACACACACACACACACACACACACACACACACACACACACACACACACACATATATATATATATATATATTATATATATGTATATATACACCAAAACATTCAAATTTTTAACGGCCTCTAACGGCCTCTACGTTCCTAATGATTCAAAAAATATTCTTTTTTTTTTCGAACATTTAAAATTCTGTTCTTTTCTCCAACGATTTTTATATCTACTCAAAAAATAAAAAAAATCACTCTGATGAAGGTCGTAAACAATCTCTCTGTGTACGGAACATTTTATACATTTTTCCTATTATTATTATCATCATCATCATTTCAACTCCATCTGATTATTTTAATAATAATAATAACGCAAATCTGTATACATTTTGATAAACAGACCGAAACACATGTGTAAGTGATATCGATTAAAAGTGATATCGATTAAATTAATTTTTATCCATCTACATTTCTTTTCTTTACTCATTTTTTCCTCATATATATATATATATATATATATATATATATATATATATGTTTTGTTGAACTCGACTGACGATTCTTGTCGGACGAGTTTTTGTTCAATCCTTTCTAACTATCTGGCAATCTTTTTAATGTCAGGGTGGAACTGGTGTAGCAATCCACCAAAGGTTTCTTTACGAGCGCTTTCCTACTACCTCCCACTACCAATTCTTACTACCTCCCATTACCAATTCCTACGCTACTGCTCGTTTTTTTAAAAAACGAGACACCTGAAACATTCCATCAGTTTCCCACCTGAAGATGGCAGATAGACATACCGAAAGCCCCCGTAAAGAAACCTTTTGGTGAATTGCTACAGCAGTTCCACCCTGACATTAAAAAGATTGGCAGACAGTTAGAAAGGATTGAACAAAAACTCGTCCGACAAGAATCGTCAGTCGAGTTCAACAAACATGTTTAAAAGAAAAAATGCTGCCAAAATACACTTATATATATATATATATATATATATATATATATATATATATATATATATATATATATATATATATATAAATGTTATATATATATATGTGTGGGGGGCACTTTATATTTACATTTCATATATATTTCCATTTTCCTACTCATTTCGATTTTCTAAATATTTCTATTTCATATATATTTCCTGTATATTCATATTACATATTTACTAGCAGAATCCGTGGATATACCACAGTATGATAATTTAATTATTACAACGTTTCATGTGTTTACTTAAGAGCTATTGAAAAAATAGTTCAATATGAAAGAATTATAATAATCTTGATTTAACTCTCTCTTATTCTTTTTTCTTTCTTTCCTTCCTTCTTTTCCTTTCTTTACTTCCTTCCTTCTTATAATTTTACAAGTAACTCTATATGCTATACTCGTAAATGTACACGCGTGGGAATACCAATGTTCAATAATACCGATAATATCAAACAAACACTGATAGAAAACACGAATTTCACTATTTGTAAATACTCACCCTCTTTCTTTCTTTCTTTCTTTCTTTTTCAAATCACGTTTCTTAGTTTCCATTATTTTCTCTAATTGTAAAGAACCCCTTCACTGACTTTCTTTCTTTCTTTCTTTCTTTCTTTCTTTCTTTCTTTCTCTCTTTTATCTCTTTCTTTCTTTCTTTCTTTCTTTCTTTCTTTCTTTCTCTTTCAAATCATGTTTTTTAGTTTCCATTATTTTCTCTAATTGTAAAGAACCCCCTCACTGACTTTCTCTTTCTTTCTTTCTTTCTTTCTCTCTTTTATCTCTTTCTTTCTTTCTTTCTCTTTCAAATCACGTTTCTTAGTTTCCATTATTTTCTCTAATTGTAAAGAACCCCCTCACTGACTTTTCTTCTTCTTTCTCTCTTTTATCTCTTTCTTTCTTTCTTTCTTTCTTTCTTTCTTTCTTTCTCTTTCAAATCATATTTTTTAGTTTCCATTATTTTCTCTAATTGTAAAGAACCCCCTCACTGACTTTCTTTCTTTCTTTCTTCTTTTCTTTCTTTCTTTTTCTTTCTTTCTTTCTTTCTTTCTTTTTCTTTTTTCTCTTTCTTTCTTACTTTCGTTCTTTCTCTATCTCTCGCTCTTTCTTTTTTCTCTTCTTTCTTTCTTCTTTCTTTCGTTCTTTCTTTTTCAAATCACGTTTCTTAGTTTCCATTATTTCCTCTATTTGTAAAGAACCTACTCATTGACTTTCTTTCTTTCTTTCTTTCTTTCTTTCTTTCTTTCTGTTTCTTCCTTTCTCTCTTTATCTCTCTCTCTTGAAGATTTTTAGAGCAACTCTGGCGGACTGATTCTAAATGTGGGATCAATTCTCCTAGATTGATTCAATTTTCTTTTCTTATTTTTTTTTTTTTTAGATAAAATATTTCAGGATTCAGCCTCTGTAATTGTCATGTATATACATGTATAAAATCATGTATATACACATATATTTGTTGCTAAGCTTGTCTTGTATGCGGTTGGTTTGATCGTCGAACTGATTTCAGATTTCTAGCTGGAATTTACTTATATCTATTTTCGTCGTGTAGTAAATTTCATACTACGTTCATGTCAGTAAAGTAAGACATAATGTAGGTTGTATATTTTTGGTATTTTTGCTATTGAGGAAAAAAAGTTTCTGGTTTGTTTTGGTTTGGTTTGTTTTACGGCATATCAACCTCAGTGGGTCATTTAATGCCGATAAAGTTTTGAAATAAATTCAATCTTAATGGATACACATTTTTTTATACACACATTTTTCTATTTAACCCATAGATGGGACCCTAACAGGTACTACCACCCCGGGTCAGAGTGGACCAGGGAACAATTGTGATGAAGGGGTGCTCCACGTTCCCCAAACCTCAAGAACTGGAACCTCGCCATCAGATAGAGTTTAACATTATTCCCAGGACATGTAGACCCTCAGCCACCACATTCTAGCACATATATGATAAAAAGGGTTGTGATAAGGCCAATAGGGTTGGGGTAATCATATAGGTGCTAGGGCTTGACGTGAAAAGCCGATGGATCGGAGGGGCCTCTCCGACCGGCCATCTAGCCTGAGTAAGGGCCAAAGTGGAGTGTTGAATGTCATGAACTGCTCAGCCACCTGGGTTCCATTCTTGAGCATCACGGGTTGCTACTCACGGCCAACAGGTGGCCTTATTATAGGAGACTTACTCCTCTGTAGAGGTGCAGTCGGTGTATTCTAATGCCCTAGCCGACAGGGCGGAAAGGTTTGTTATCTTTTTGGTCTCTAACTGTTTATGATGGCTTTTCATTTTAGGAGGGAGGAAATATTAAAGAAGCATGGATCTACAACAATCATTGATACTATTAGTTCTTAAAATTATAACAGCAAATATGTCACCATCCAATCAACGAGAAAGGGTATTTTAGATATCCTTTGGAATTTATGTCATTCTATTCATTCATTGGTAATTGGGTTATTCGAGCAGCTGCGAAGTAGAACCAGGCTTCATTCTTTAATCCTGTTTCCGTGCGTTTGTTTACGAGTATTTGGCGGCGTATTCTGAGAGAAACATTAATATGTAATCGAATAGCATTTTGACCAGACAAATGATTAGTCGTAATAAAGAGATAAATATTTAATCAACATAAGAATTTGACGTTTGTGTAATATATATATATATATATATAAGTCATCCACAGACACCGTGTTTCGACGTTTCACGTCTCATCCGTGTGGCTAGACACAACAACTAACTCCGCCCAGAAGCGAACCCCGACTGATTTATACGCTTGTCCGATCCGTTAACCTCTAGGCCATTGCCAGCTGCCATTTAAGGAGCAGTGTTTTAATTGTTTTAAATACATACATCTGTGTATATACTTTACGATCACCAGAGAGATCAAATCTGTAAACAGATTGTAAAGTATATACACAGATGTATGTATTTAAAACAATTAAAACACTGCTCCTTAAATGGCAGTTTTATTAAAGTCGCTATATATATATATAATTAGTTATCCACAAAGCATCGTGTTTCGACGTATCAGGTCTCCTCAGTGTGGCTAGACATAGCAGACTACTCTAATCCCTAACCCCTCGGCTGTCAACACCTAAATGCGAGAAGCAGAATTTAACTGATAAATACATACATGGGAGGTCCTCTGCACAGCATTCAGTTCCGCACAGAGTTGGTCTATGTACGTCTTTGCTGAACGGTCTACTCTACAGTTTTGCTTAAGAGAGAGAGAGAGAGAGAGAGAGAGAGAGAGAGAGAGAGAGAGAGAGAGAGAGAGAGAGAGAGAGAGAGAGAGAGAGAGAGAGAGAGTTGTATATTTCTTTTTCTAGCGCTTTTAGATTCATTATTGTTGCTTTCCCCCTCCATCCTCTACCCGGCGACGTCGGGTAGCTGATTCTAGTTATTTAATAATTTGCAAAGTGTTGCAGATTTTTCTAAGTGTCGTTTAATTAACTGGAAAAGTAGTCTCCCCACATTGGTTCCAACAGTTTTGCTTTAGAGAGAGAGAGAGAGAGAGAGAGAGAGAGAGAGAGAGAGAGAGAGAGAGAGAGAGAGAGAGAGAGAGTTGTATATTTCTATTTCTAGCGCTTTTAGATTCGTTATTGTTATTGTTTTGAATATAAGTCAATTTATTGACTATTTTTTAGAGTTGTTTCATAGTCCATTTTGGCTTTATTAAATATACTTGCATGGCTGGAATTAGTGGCTAGCCTGTGTGCTATAGACCTAATGGATGTGCTTTGTGGTCATAGGTGGTTTGATTTAATGTTTATATATGTTGTTTGCCTTTCTGTATCGTTGCCATGGGCCATTATTTAGATCGAATCTAACATCTACAAAGTCAACAGTTTTTAGATTAGACGTTACTTCTATATTTAAGCAATGGATCTTAAATCGTTTTATCAAATGTTTTCTGGCACAACCATTTTTACCATTACAGTTCTTTAATCATATTAAACCATCATCACGGTAAATTCCAGTACACTATTTATCAAAATTATATATATATATATATATTTATTTATTAATTAAAATGTGATTGTTACCATTGGTCTTAAAACAGTGTACTAGTCACTTCTCATCGGGACAGGCTCGTTGTCCTGATGAGAAGTGGCTTGTAGGCTGCTTTGAAACCAATGGTAACAATCGCGTTTTAATTGTATTGTACAATATAACAAATGAATACATTTTAATTTTTGGAGGCGTTTGTGGGATCATTGTTATCATCGTAGGAAATGGACTCGGTGACCAGAGTTCAAATCTGAAACCCCATATATATATATATATATATATATATATATATATTATATAAGTAAAGAAATAGCAAAAGACTTAGAGATTTAGCATTATAGTTTATTTCAGGGAGCTTAGACAAAGTGTCTAACTCTCCCGACTCATCGGATGCGAATGATGAATTCTTTATTACTTTAAAGGCATTTGAAAACAGATTTTCATTTTTTTAATTTTTAAAATTTTATAGAAATTAAAAATTAAATTAAAAAAAAATGAAAATCTGTTTTCAAATGCCTTTAAAGTAATAAAGAATTCATCATTCACATCTGATGAGTAGGGAGAGTTAGACACTTTGTCTAAGCTCCCTGAAATAGACTATAATGCTAAATCTCTAAGTCTTTTAGAAACATTTTGGAAGTTCCTACCGTCGTACAACCAAACAAATATCTCAGTGGAGCGGAGGGAATATGATGCTTTTTAAATAAGTCATTATTTTTCAAAGAAAATATTAAACGTTTTATTTTATTTATTTAACGCTCCCCCCTCCCCAGGGAATATCTTTAAAAAATGCTTTTACATCGCCCGGAGTAGGTTCTAGTTCTTTTTAAAAAGATGAAACATTCGGAATGCGTGTTTTGAAGATAACGATTTTAATGAAATTTTCATTATTTATTAGGGGCCGTGTTATCTCAGTCGGTAGAGCGTTCGGATAGAAACCACAAGGTTCCTATTTCGATACCGGCCCTCGCCAACTCAGCGTATGAGTAGCACAGGATCTGTGCAGTAGTCCGGATGGTACCGATTTTTCTTCTGATTTAAATTACCCCAAGTGTCTTTCCCATGCCTTTAAGGGACATTCCAAGGGCACCAACTACAATTGGTATCACCATTACTTTCCTGTTGTTTGGGTGGCCTCGACTCTTTCTCGGATTTCGAGTTTTCACCATTTCTTCAGCAACTTTTATCCTTCCTCTGTGTGTGAAGCAAATTTCAAAATTCATAAATGATAACAATTTGTTGAAGTACATCGAATCGCATCAACACTGACATATGAAATGCAGTTCAATAATTCTTTGAAATATCTCCCGCAATTTTGCCTAAATCCTATCAGGTTTTCGCGGCATTTCAGTCCCCCCGCCCTTTGACCTCGCAGAGGGACACAAGCAGAGCAGAGGGAGTCGTAGTTGATGATTATAAGGACTTGGAGAGAGACGCTTTTCAAAAGAGGCTTTGAATATGTCATGCTTTCCCGCTCCACAAATTAGGATGTGCTGTTCTTTAGTTCTCGCGGCTTCCGGCACTTCCGTTCCGTCAGAGCAGCCAATCCCTAAAACGAACATTCTCTCTTTGGAAACAATCGAGTTTCCAATGGAGTTCTTCTCATCCAGAAGAATTGTAACAATAACCTCATTTTTTACAAATTGGTCCTCATTTTTTTCTTTAAACTTAATGCAGTAGCAGCAGCAGCGGTAACGGTCTCATAAAATGTCTGTTTTAGTTGCCAGATTAAGTTATGCTTGAAATCTTATAGAAACGTTTCTTCACTTTCAAATAGTAGTAATAAATTAAAATGAAATTTCAAAGTTAAAATTTTCAAATTTTCGGAAGTAAAAATCAAGGACAAAATGGAAATTAAAAAATGAAAAGAAAAGAAAGAAAAGAAACGAAAGAAAAAAAGACATTTTTATGGTTAGGTTGACTGACAGGAGTTAGAATTCACTCGAGCAATTACACTATGCATATAAAAGTTGTAAAATACGTTTTGTAATTTTGTTTTTTTCTTACATTTTCTTACTACTCTTATTTGCTTTAATTAATTCATTTACAAAAAAAATGTAGACATGGTTCCCCCAACCATAAAATCAAAAACAAAGCAATTGTAATAAAATGAAAAAAAGTAAATAAATAAAATAAAAGAGTTTTGATGATATTTCACTGGAGTCTGAGTAACAACAAGTCTCCTCAGGTCTCCAGGACTCTTTTGAGTATTCTAGCCAATTGCAGTAGTGCAGTAGTCTGGATGGACTCAATTCTTCCCCTGGAAGGATAATCTGATTGAGAGAAGTCGAAAATATTTCACCAAATATATTTTAGGAAAAAAAAACTATTTCAAACATAAATTCATCTAAAAGGTAAATAAGTATAAAAAAAAAAATTTCAACTGCTTCCTGGAAAAAAATGTTAAGTTTATTCATTCGGGCAAGCTGATATACATACACACGTTTTGGGGCTTTCTGTCTAGGTGTAATGGTTAGCAAGCTAGTCTTGCAGATACATTACTGCTGAATAGCTAGTTCGATCCTTGATGATGTCCCATATTTGCGATCTTGTCACATTCAAACCATTCGGAGTGAGACTAACAGGACATGCTTGAGAAACAAGGCGGAACTCATAAGCGACGTTCTTTTGTAAAAAGTAGCACATGGAAACGTCACTGCGGGCCGTCCAGCAAATAGATACATTAACCAACTCTGTGCGGATACTGGATGCTGCGCGGAGGACCTGTCAGGGGCAATGAATAATAGGGACAGTTGGCGAGAGATTATCATGGATATCCGTGCTGCTATCACGACATGGTGATGATGATGATGATGATGATACCCGTGACGAACGGTCTGGATGCATACCTGTTTTGAAACCGTTACACACTGATGTTCCATTTTTTCTGACAGAAGTAAAAAAAAAAAAAAAGGAAAGTCGTCGGGGTAGTTTAAAGTCGGTATCAGCCATTCAGCGAGGGAGTCTATGCCCGTTTCACTAGCGCTAGATCACGGAGATTGTTTTTGCGTCTGGGTGGCGCGCCACACCGACCATCAGCTTTACCGCACAGGTCCCTGTGCTACTCATACGCTGAGTTGGCGAGGTCCGGTATCGAACTAGGAAACTGGTGGTTTCTAACGGAACGCTTTACCGACTGAGCTAACCCGGCCCCTTTTACATATAATAACCAGTTCCCATCTGTCAAACACTAAACCCCTATCTTAAATATTTAAAAGTGACATGTATTTACCCCCACCCCCCACCGCCATACGAGCAAGATACTTCACAAGGTTTATTTTTAAGCGGAGTTTAACAGGTTTGAATTCAGAGTTTTTTCTTCTCTTAGACCAGTTGCCATATTAAGGTTAAAGAGCCTGGCCTCTCCTACGATTTACCAATAGCTTGAGGGATAATAGTTGTGTTACAATCTTATGGGCCATTCTCTAGGCCTTCAAGCAAGAGCACTTGTCCAGTGGAATTGGATCCTTGGCAATCCTATGATAAAGAGTCCTTTGGTTCATCTGGTAACGAGTCCTGAGTATTGTAAGTCCCTCCTCAATGATTGCAAGTACAGCTGTGGCAAGTATCAGTTTTTAAGTAGTGTATCAGCCACGCAGTATGGCTAGTGATTGGCCGGAGGAATAAACCACGTGATCTCGGCTAGTCTATAAATTCAGGTGGGGAATTGTAGCACACCTTATATACACAAAATATTCCAACAAGATGGATTCATATCTTTCACAAGAATAGGGCTATGAGAAATTCAAATAGCCTTGTCTAGGATTTGAACTCGCTTCGCCGTGTCCATTTCCCACGACGATAACTACTACACACAAGCGCCACCATTATGTCAAATATAAACTTGAAGATGCAAAAATCAACAATGTATCAATATGAACAGAGCTTCGGTGTTTTCGAAAAAATGTTCTACTTATCCTTCCTTTCCGCAAGAATCCTGGGGAACATGCTCAACTAAATCAGGGGTTCAAACTATTCAGCCTGTAGACCCCTACAAAAATTTGATTGTCCAATCATTGACCTTCTCTTTATACGTATACCCTAATCCACCTTGCAGTTGTTTTGTTGCAACCAATTATGTAATTAATGAATCCTTCACAAACGTTTAGTAAACTGTTAATTGTAAAATAACTGTAAAATAAACATTAAAGTAAACATAACATGTAGAAAAGAGCTGGAAATATTTAATACTGACTTAATAGCTTACCAAGGAAGCACAATTCTTAATATGATGAGTGAAGCGGATGACTTTTGATAAATTCATGAATATTAGGCTTAAACTTTTCAAAATATATCAACATGAGCATGTTCCCCAGATTCTTGTGAATCAATTTCTTCTAATTACTAAGAAGGCTTAGTAGTTTTCATAGACCCCTTGTAGACCACCGAATACTTACACAGAACCCCTGAGTTGTTGTATAGACCCCAGGGAGTTTATATAGACCAATTTGAGAAGCCCTGGTCTTAATATAGATGTTCGTTATTACCATATCAAATTCTTCACAAAACTGCTGAAAAAATAGACCATTTCTGCTGTACTTTCCAACTTCACGTTGTTCTAAACAGATCCAAGTATCATAATCCCACCAAACGCGGGAATTTAGACCCCCCACCATTAATACAAGTTTGTCCTCCTTATCCACACTTATTAAAACAATCCTGAAATTTCCATAGAACCTGTTAATCTTATCCTTACTCACTAGCAAGAGTCAGGCGGTTTGTTTGTTTGTTTATTGATTTTTAACGGCATATTAACCCGTCTGGGGTTATGTCATGCCTAACGGTTAGGAAGTTATACATATTGTGTATTTATATTTATACTTTTTAGTAATTGGTTTTCAAAAATGTGTTAGCATTATTGGGGATTATGTTGTATGGTATTGATTTGTTTCATGTCTATATTCTATGGTATAATTTTATTTCCCTCAAAAAAGAGAGAATATCCTCCATGTTGACATTTTCAAACATATCTTTCATATTGTTGGCTTTAAAATAATGGTTTCTGATGTGTGCAAGAAACCTGCATTCCATGAATAAGTGTTTAACTGTCAAAGGTGTTTGACATGTTCCACATTGTGGTTGTTGTTCTTGTTTGAGTATATTGGATTGCGTTAGTCTTGTATGACCAATGCGTAATCGGGACACAATGACTTGTTCCTTTCTAGACTTCCTTAAAGTTGGTCTCCAGCCTCCCAAAGTGGGTTTGATTAGGAAGGTTTATTGTGGATGTTGTTATTCCAGTGTTGTTGCCATTTTGTATGAAGGAATCTATTAATTTTAGGTTTCAAATCAGTATATGGTATCTTGAAATTGTCGGGGATGAGAATAAATAAAACAAATATTGTTATATGTTTAACATATTTCACTGTTTTTATTATCATTTGTTATTCCTACATCTTGGGATATAACACTTTCTTTCTTTTTTCTTTTTCTCTCTTTCTTAGCTTCACACACAAATGTAATATGATTGATTGATTGATTGATTTTAACGACACATCAACCCGTCTAGAGTTATTTTATGTCTAGTAGTTAGGGAACTGCGATCATTGTATAGGGTGGTTCGAAAGCCGTGTCACACCTTCATATTGTTTAAACTTTCATTATTTTTTGTTTTGATAATATAAAATATAAGTTTTTCAATTGTTTTACGTCTAACAATCTACAGATTCCAAATTCTTTCTTTCTTTCTTTCTTTCTTTCTTTCTTTCTTTCTTTCTTTCATTCATTCATTCATTCTTTCTTTCTTTCTTTCTTTCTTTCTTAGCTACATTGTGGATGTTGTTATTCCAGTGTTGTTGCCATTTTGTATGAAGGAATCTATTAATTTTAGGTTTCAAATCAGTAGTCATCGACTCTAACCGGAATCTTAAAAGAGGGTTCCAGCAGCAACTGTAGACTGTTAGACGAGGCAACATCATCCAATCAGAAAAATCAGGTGACATTTGTGGAAGACGATCCATTAAACATGTTTTTATAGCAAAACCAACCTCAGCTTCCCGATATTCATTCTCAGGTTTCATTTTGTAGAAGAAGGTATAACCAGAATATACTTCTTCGATCTGACGTTATCATTAGATAAGCATGTCTCAGATAGAAGCAACTACATTTAAATTGAATCGATCTAGTTACTTGCAATCAAAACAGTTCGATTTTCTGACCAATCGGTAACCCGGCAAATGGATTCTCACATTCCAAGAGGCTTAAAATTTTGTTTCAAATATTCTTCGTACTTTATTTAGCTTACTCATATTCTGATAACCATGTCTTAAATAGCGCAACTAAATCCAAATTTTATCGACCCAGTTCATTACCAATTAAATCAGTTCGATATTTTTGACCATTTCAGAACGCGGCAAAAGAATTCTCACATTCCAGCGGGCTGAAACTTTTGTTCCAAATCTTCTTTGTGTTTATTTGGCTTTACTTATATTCTGATAACCGTGCCACTGATAGCGCAACTACATCCAAATTTTATATACCCAATTCCTTGCCAATAGAAAGTAGTTCGATATTTTGACCATTCAAAATCCGACAAAAGAATATCACGTTCCAGAAGATGACATTTTTTACTTTATATATTCTTTTACTATATTTAGCTTACTCATATTCTGATAACCGTGTCTCTGATAGCGCAACTACATCTAAATTTTATTTGAACCAATTCTTGCCAATAGAAAGTAGTTCGATATTTTTGACCATTCAAAATCCGACAAAAGATTATCACGTTCCAGAAGCTGACATTTTTTGCTTTATATATTCTTTTACTATATTTG
>CM042151.1:34996427-35006427 GCA_023376005.1 Doryteuthis pealeii | reverse complement strand
ACGTGATTTCATGTGATTGACCAAACCTGCCTTTAACAACAGGGCCCGGTCACACTATTCACAGATCCAACACATCACCAGAATTTGGCCAGCAGAGTATACATACATACATACACACATACATAACTCAACGCCTTTTTTTCCACAAACCATCGAATGAGTTTCGGTTAGTGCGTGGCTCCCCATGTAAAAAAGACCCTGTGTTAATCCAGCCTTGGTGAGAGGCCATGAAAATATATACATATTCATTCATACATATATGTACACACACGTACATACGCATCACAATACATATAAGGGCTTACGACCAAGTGACGTGAAAGCACCGGTTTCGCTAGATCAGGGGAGTTAAGCAGCGATGAGCCTGTTCAATAATTAGACGGGTGACCATTTAAGCAACGGCAGATACTGTAAGCAACCTGAGGTCTGTCTGCCATATCTTTGTAAATAACATCTAGACTTACGTCAAGTGATGTTGAAAGCACCGGTTCCCCTTACATCACCGTAGTTAAGCAGCAATGAGCCTGTTTAATAATTAGATGGGTGACCATTTAAGCAACAGCAGATACTGTAAGCAACCTGAGGTCTGTCTGCCATATCTTTGTAAATAACATCTAGACTTACAGTCAAGTGATGTTGAAAGCACCGGTTCCCCTTAGATCACCGAAGTTAAGCAGCAATGAGCCTGTTCAATAATTAATGGGTGACCATTTAAGCAACAGCAGATACTGTAAGCAAACCTGAGGTCTGTCTGCCATATCTTTGTAAATAACATCTAGACTTACGGTCAAGTGACGTGTTAAGTTTTTTAAGGCCATTGAATGGCCGTTAAAAAATTAAATCCTCACCTTGATTTATAACTAGCCAAGGCCACGTGAGTTATTCTTGCAACCAATCACTAGCAATACTGCGGGCCTGATAGAATTACAACTGCAAACTCTCCTGCGAAGCACCTTCGGGTAGCTCTCACTTGACCAAACTTGCCTTTAACAACAGGGCCCGGTCACAGACCAGAATTTGACGGAGTGCGTGGCTCCCCATGTAAAAAAGACCCTATGTTAATCCGGCCTGGTGACATAGGATTGCCGGATCTTTACCAATACTCAGGAAGGACTTATACGATTACCAGAGAAACCAAAGGATTCATTATGGGAAGGACTATACCAGTAACTGTGACACTTTAGTAACCAAAGGATTCATTATCGATGGACTTTTTTTTTTATCAAGGATCCAATTCCACTGGATAAGCGCTTCTGCTTTAAGGCCAAAGAATGGCCATTAAAAACTTAACAGAAAGCATCGGTTTCCGCTAGATCCCGGAAGTTAAACAGCAATGAGCCTGTTCAATAATTAGATGGGTGACCGTTTACGCAAAAGCATGTACTCTAAGAAATCTGACATCAAAATCACTGATTCAGCATTAAATTGTCCGGAAAGGGTAAAACCAAACAACCAAAATACATTTACACATAAGGACCATAACAAGGTCGTTGTTTCAGAGGGGGGGGAGTCATTTTCCATTGCTTTATTGGTCTAAAGAGTCTTTGGGGATTTTCCTGGCTTTTAGATTTAGCAGCCTAAGTGACTGGCGGCACGATTAGCATCGTTATCGTCAACGTTGTTGAAACCTTCATGGTTTTAGAATTACTTCATCCGTAGGGGAAAAAGTCCGACATTGACTTTGATTTTTGTCATATATCTAGGGATGGGAATTGCACCCCACCCCCTTCTGCCCCAACTGTAATGGCCCTGTAATGTAATTCAGCTGGTAAAAGTACATTGGAACTCTTTACTTAAAAGAATGTAAGCTGCCGAGCGAAACTACTAATATTTTCAAACAAATGATATTATAACTTTAAAAACTGCTTTATCACCAAATCGGAATATTATTGTTCATTCGACAGCAATTTGAAGAAAATGAAAAAAAAACAAACAAAAAACACCCCCCCCAAAAAAAAAACCCAACAAAAAACAACAACAAACAATAAAAAAAAAAAAAAAACAAAAACAAACATTCTGTCCTTTTTTAGGGAAATAAAATTATACGGACCATATGACCTTAAGGCACCCCTTTTTGATCTCGATTAAGAAAGGACATGTTTTTATTTACACCATCAATATCCGGTTGTTTACACAGACGGTTTTTAGATTTAAAAAAAATTATCAAACTAACCCCTAACCCTAACCCCTAACCCTAACCCCTATCCTAACCCTAATCCCTAACAAACAACCGAATATTGACGGTGTAAATGAAAAATTATTTATTAATCGAGATTAAAAAGGGGTGCCTTAAGGTCACATGATTTAATTATGCCATAGAATATAGACATGAACTTAATCAATACCATAAACATGATCTCCAATGGTGCTAACACATTGTTAAAACCAATTACTACAAAAGTATAAATATAAATACTCAACATATATTACTTTCTAACCGTTAGGCACGACAGAACCCCAAGACGGGTTGATATACTGTTAAATTCAACCCCCAACCAACCAAGCAACCAAAATAAATCAAAATACGACGCAAAACAAATAATTGATTCAGTACATATCTATTAACAGGAAAATACCAAAATAATATTTTAAAAAACTGCTTTAAATTTTAAAAATTCAAATAACAATAAAGGGCGGACTACTGTTTTATTCATCACTACTATAGAAAAAAATACCCCCCCCCACAACCCCTCCCCACCCCCAAAGAAAACAATACTTCTTATGATTAAAAAAATCTTCGTAATTCTATCGATTACCTCACGAATTATACGATCATCAAAAAAGAATATGAGAAATGAATTTTTTTAAGATTTACAACAGGTGGACCAGTTTCTCACATTAGATCATTAAATAGACCCCCCATTTCTTAAACACGCTTTTTCAAATCCAAATTGTTTTTGTGTTAAGAAAAGTTTGATGTTATATATATATATATTTACCAGCCCCACCGCACCGAACAGGATGTGACACAATGTCAATTTCTTAAGTGGAGTTCAACAGGATTTGAATTCAGAGTTTTCCTTCTCCTAGACCAGTTGCCTAACCAAGGTTAAAGAGCCCAGTCTGCCCTACTATTTATCCATAGCTGGAGGCAGAGTAGGATTCATACTTTCCCAAGGGTATTAGCGCTAAGTGAAATGCAATTACCGCGTCCAGGATTTGAACTCGTGGGGACGAGTCCATTTTCTATGACTTCAACCATTACACCACGTGCTTCCCAATTTTGATGTTATATACCCCTTCATCTACTGGGTATATAATGGGGAGGAGGGTTCTATTTCGCTGACTGGCCATCATCTTTTGGGTTGATTTCCTTAGTCTTTTCCTCTGGTTGATATGGACTTCTTTTGTGCTGGCTCCGGTTCTGGTTTATCTGTGTTCATTCTCTTTGTTTTAAAATGATGAACGCAAGACTTAGTTTATTTTTCTCAGACGTCTTTATTACCCGAAAGGAGACATCTCCACACTAAATGGTAAACCCCTAAAATCGGTGAAACAATTCACATATCTAGGTAGTAATATCTCTTCAACAGAAAACGGCGTCAATGCACGCATAGGAAAGGCATGGGCTGGTTCAAACAAATTATCAGTGATATGGAAAATCAGAGCTCGCTGACAAATTAATGCGAAAATTCTTCCAAGCCGTAGTAGTTTCAGTGTTACTGTACGGCTACACTACCTGGACTCTAACAAAGCGCCTAGAGAATAAGCTAGGCGGGACTTGCACGAAAATGCTGCGTGCAATATTAAACACGACGTGGAAACAACACCCCACGAGAACACAACTGTATGGCCACCTGCCCCATATCACACAAACCATCCGTGTGAGGCGAACAAGACACGCTGGGCACTGCTGGAGAAGCAAGGATGAACTCATAAGTGACGTTCTCCTGTGGAAGCCATCACATGGACACGCCAAGTAGGTCCCCCAGCAAAGACGTACATAGATCAACTCTGTGCGGATGCTGGGTGCTGCGCAGAGGATCTCCCAGGTGCAATCAGTGATAGGGAGGGATGGCTAGAGATTGTCATGAATATCCTCGCTGACAGCACGACAGGATGATGATGAAATATCACCAGGGCTTGGTTTTTGAGCAAAATAATAGAGATTTGATTTATATTCGTGAAGATCATTAAAAAGTAAATATATACGCATATTCACTATCACCAGAGCTTGCTTTTTGTGCAAAAATAATGAACATTTTTATTTATTATCGTGAAGATGTTTAAAAATTAGGATTTGAATAGTAAGTGAAGGGAAAATCATTGGCGGAGTTTGTGATTAAAACATAAACAAATCAATTATGTAAGACCAAAACAATCAAAGGTTCTGCGAGACTAAAGAGTAGCCGCTTCTAGTACATATATAAGGGGCAGTTAGTGTGTATGTATATATGTATGCATGTATGTATGTAAGTCCAGAAGAAACTACGAAAATAAAACAATTAACGACAAAGTAAATATATACACCCATTAAATATCACCGTTTCTTGCTTTGTGTGCAAAAAAATGAAGATTTGATTCGTATTCACAAATACATTTTAGAATTAAAATATACACAGAAATAGCAGTGAAATTCTACTTACAAATTTCCAGCATTTATAAATCTCATAAATAAACAAATCAATACAATAGGTTTTTCCCTTCTGTTACATAATTGTTAGTACCCTAACACTTATGCAGAGTTCGTGTAGAAACCAAAATGGCTGAATGAGTACTCACTCAGCCATTTTGGTTTCTTGAAGCCTTGAAGGATTGAGTGACAAGTCTTGATCACATCCTGATCCCTTTTCCGGTGGATACCGTGAGAATCGGTGGAGAAGGCCTTCTTCCGGTTTAGATTAGAAAGAGTTAGTTAGTAAGAGTATCGGCCGAACCACGAACGTAGTAAGTCGCGTTAAGCGCGCTGCCGACTCAATCTGCGCAGTAATCTGATGGGGATTTCGGAATAAAATATGATCTAAAGAAAATCGAAGTCTTGGGTTATTTATCCAAAAACTACCAATGACCCGGGGCTTATTCTAGATGAGAAATCCCCAATGGAAGACCAGACACGAAGTCCCCAAGACGAAGTCCAGACGCTAGAAGAAGAAGATAAGATACCACGAGATGACCAGAAGAAGAATAGAAGTAAAGAGAGTATACAACACTTCTACCCTGGCGATACTGGGTAGCCGCTTCTAGTATCTTTATAAGTATTCAATACTATTTATTTACCAATATGCGGTGTGGGTAATTAATTTCCAGCATATATCTATAAATGATAATCAAAGTTTTACTTTCTATACATGTATTGGAAATACACCATTTAATCTGCAAGCGTGTTGGTATTTACACCGTGTTCAGCGCCCACGTGATTTTTTCCTTGGCAACGACAAAAGAAAAAAAAAAAGAAAAATGAAGAAAAAATCGAGAAGGACAAATTTAGAGATTTGTATAGAGAATATTTAGATTTAATCGAAGTGGCTCCTGTCTGGTAGACATTAAGTATCTTCGACTGATATTAGTATCGCCAAATGGTCAATAATAATGTATACTAAACCACAAAAGTATATGAATAATAAGAGCGACTACCCAGCGTTGCCTGGGGATTAAAAAAAAGTTTAGGCTCGCTGGTCCATTATTACTTATTGCAATAATTTGGATCCTCGATGGAAGCCTCATAAAAAAAATCCCCACGTAACAAAAATACCTGGGGGGACGTCAGAAATTTTCAGTATTGATTTATTAATGAATGAATTTTACTCTATTTCAAAACTGATTTAATTAGATATTTCTGCTATGCTAAATTAATATATAGAATTCATTTAAAATATGAAGCGTCTAATTTTAAGTTTCAAATTTCATATTTTTATGTTCTAAAAACATATTTTATTTAATAACTACTTTAGTTTATTATCGTTATCTTATATTTTTGTAGAAAAAATTCTATTGAAAATTTAGCCCCCTTTTTAAACAGAACAGATATCGATTGTATAATTTTTTTATAAGATAATAGCCAATTAAATAATTATCGAAAAGAGTAAAAAAAGTCATCCAAAAATTATCTTTTTAGTTTTTATTTTAAACTTATTTTCCGATTTTCGGTACTTATTTTCTATCATGATATCTCCCTTAAATTTTTTTTGTTTCTCTATTCACACCTTCCCCCCAAAAAAACCCCATTAAAATCGTTATGTAAAAATTCTAAGAACGGTGACCTAGGTGCACCCTCATTTTTTTTTGTTTCTTCTATTCACACCTTCCCCCCCAAAAAAAAACCCATTAAAATCGTTATGTAAAATTTCTAAGAAACGGTTACCTAGGTGCACCCAAAAATGTCATTAAAATCGGATACTTTCTTGATTTTAGGTAATTTATTTTCAAATGAGGGGGTATTAAATTTATTTTATAAAATACGGATTTTACGTCATCTTTGGCGGTCATGCTTAAGATATATTTGAGCAAAATTGCCTGAAAAATAGTTTAAAATGTATTAAAAATAAATTACATGTACAATATTATTTCCCTTATTTTACTCATGCTCATTATGTTACAACTTTTAGACAAAATTTGACCTTAAATAGTCAATTTAATTAATTTTAATTGATTTTTAAATGAATAGCAGACGACATTTTGGCAGAACCTACTATTTTCCTTAATCTCAATATCTAGCGAGAGCTTAAGGGTGACCCAACGGTTCACGTTTTGTCTAGTATATATATATATATATATATATATATATATATATATATATATATGAGGTGAGGTAAAAGGAAAAGTGAACAAAAATAATGACCCAAACAAGTCCAAGTAGGAGAGAAATATTGGACGTGAGTCATTATTTTTGTTCACTTTTCTTTTACCTCACAACATACTGTTGGATTTTACTCCAACCCTCCTATCTTATATATATTATATATATATATATATATATATATATATATATATATATATATAAATACTTACGTGTGTGTGTTCGTGTGTGGTAAGAATGACAGTTACTGCCTCATAACAACCGTGAGGATCAGATTCCAATGAACATGAGCATATCTACCTACCTTTATTTTTATATGTTGAGTGTTTTATTAACGTATACTGTGAATCTTCGCCAGAACAAAGGAATTACCCGTAATCATTTACCCAACCATTCCCCACACGAAGGATAAGACACTAGTTTGCAAGTATGGGCCATCTTGCGTAGCATAGAACTCGCCATTCAGTTGTAATAATAGGTCTCTGAGGCTAGCTCTGTTAATCATCATGTCGTGCAATCAGCACGGATATCTCTCGCCAACCTTCTCTATCATTCATTGTCCCCGGGAGATCCTCTGCTCAGCATCCAGTATCCTCGCAGAGTTGGTCAATATAGGTCCTTGGTGGGCGGCCCACATTAGCATGTCCATGTGTTGGCTTCGACGGGAGAATGTCGCTTATGAGTTCGTCCTTGCTCCTCCAGCAGTGTCCAGCATGCCTTGTCTGTCTCACTCGGATGGTTTGTGAGATAGGGCAGGTGGCCATGCAGATGTTTCCTTGTGGTGTGATGTTTCCACACTTGTATATATATATATATATATATATATATATATATATATATATATATATATGTGTGTGTGTGTGTGTGTGTGTGTGTGTGAATTATAGTAGCTGGGTCATAAAGTCAATGGAAATTGGTAACTTGGTTTCTCAGCTATGCGACTTTAAAATCAAGTCTACATATTTATTTTTCTCAAACCAAGTATATATATATATTATGAGAGAGAGAGAGAGAGAGAGAGAGAGAGAGAGAGAGAGAGAGAGAGAGAGAGAGCAGGACACAGATCGATAGATTAAGAGATACGAGTAGATCAGTTCATAGATCGCATGGGAACATATCAATTTGACCTGAGCATTTGCCATTTGGCCCAATAACTCAAAAGTGTTAAGGTTGATACTTTATATTGTTGAAGGTTAGCGACGTTTTGTTTACCACTTCAGGTTTTTATGGTTTTCTTTTTCTTTTTTTTTAACAGTAATGCAATTTGGGGAGGCGCGTTGTGTACTGGTTACCAATCGTAGGAAATAGATTCGTCGACCCGAGTTCAAATCCTGGACGAAGCTACAGTTCACATAGCGCTAATACCCTTGGGAAAGGTATGAATCCAACTATTTTCCCTCCAGTTATGGGTAAATAGTAGGAGAGACTGGGCTCTTTAACCTTGGTTAGGCAACCAGTCTAGGAGAAGGAAAACTCTGAATTCAAACCACTCAAATCTCCGCTTGGGGTGATCACTACTAGAATAGACTCAGACCTACTTAGTGATGTATTTCAATTTAAAAAAAAACATTAAGTGAGACCTCGTGTTATATTAATCCTTAGACAGCTAGGCTAACAGACCATTGTTAATGAGTTCTATTCTCACTAGGTGCCCGGTACTTCTTAGTAATAAAGTTAATTTTCACATTTAAAGAGAACTGACATCAATTCCAAATCTCTAAGGAATGTTGGTTGGTTGGTTGGTTGGTTGGTTCTTTGGATTTTACGGCATGTCAACCCATAAGGGTAATTTTATGCCAAAGACGTTTTTCTTTTATTCATTCTTGATGGGTACTCAATTTCTATCAAAAAACATTTATTTCTATTTAACCGATAGATGGGAACCTAACGTACTAGCACTCCGGGTCAGAGTTGACCTGGGAGCAATGGTGATGAAGGGGTGCTCCTCATTCCCCCGCCCTCGGAAATGGAACCTTATAATCAGACTTTAACGTCATTCCAAGACATGAAGACACACAGCCTTCAAGCACATATATGATAAAAAAGGTCGGGGGTTGCGATAAGGGCAATAGGGTTGGGACAATCATATGAGTGCTAGAGCTCGACGTAACCAGCCGATTGATCGGAGGGGGCCTCTCCGACAATCCGTTTAGCCTAAGTAAAGGCCAAAGTAGAGTGTTGGATTTCGTGGACTGCTCAGCCACTAGGATTCTATACTTAAGTATAACGGGTCGCCACCCACAGCCGACAGGTGGCCCCATTGGGGAGGGGTCTTACCCCTCTGCAAAGAGGCATTCTCACATTTAGAGGTTAATTCTCACATTTAAAAGAACTGACATCAATACCAAATCTCTAAGGAATATTGGTTGTTTGGTTAGTTGTTTGGGGTTTTTACGGTATGTCAACCCATAAAGGGCCATTTTATGCCAAAGACGTTTTATTTTACTTTTATTTTACTTAACTGCTTGCTAGTTTTTCATATCAGTTGTCACTGATTTTCACTAAATATTGAGTGACAGTAAGTCTCCTCAAGTCTACAGGACTTTCCTAAGTATTCTAGCTGATCTTCTCTCATGCAGTCTCTTTTCCAACTACAATTGGTATTTTCAGTTTAATAATTCCTATAGTTTTTTCATGTTTTCCAAGTTTTTAAAAAAGAGCTTTATACATAGCTTAAAAAAATGAATGTATCTGAGGGTCATTCAATAAAATGACTTTTACCAATAGAGTTGGAGTCCGCCCTGTCATCAGGGGCTATAGAATACGCTAACTGCACCTATGTAGAGGAATAAGCCCCCCACCCCCAATTATATTACAAAATTTTATTTTAAAAATTGAATTTGATTTGATGCCAACTTGAATAGACGTTTATTTGGGGGAGTTCATTCTTAATGGGTACTCAAATTTTTATTAATGCAATAAGTCAAACTTCGTGTTATTTTAATAGACAGCTAGGCTAGCATGCCATTGTTACTGAGTTCGATTCTCACTAAGTACCCACTACTTTTGGTCTTATGCTAAGATAAGTAAATAATAAGCACCGCGTGACTAAGTTTTTTTTTTTGAATTATTAAAATTGCATTTTTATTGTGTGCCTGTCTGGGTGAAGCAGATTTATAATCAGAATACACTTTGTGTTTTTTTTTTACTTGGCCCTTTCTTGGGCTTGACAGGCGGTTGGATATGCTCCCTCAGATCAATCGGCTAGAAGAATGTCTGTTATCATTTGCTTAATGGAGATACTTGATTTTCATATTAATCTTT
>CM042151.1:34973927-34991427 GCA_023376005.1 Doryteuthis pealeii | reverse complement strand
CAATCAACCAAGTTCCCCCATAGTAACGCCTTTGTTAAGATAAAAACACATGGCTCCCTGGGCTGATAAAATGGAATTGCGATTTCTAGTAGTAGCATTTAAGTAATAAATAAACAAGTAATACACGAATAGGAAAGACATGGTCGGCCACAAACAAATTATCAGTCATATGGAGGTCCGATCTCCCTGACAAGTTAAAGCGACAATTCTTCCAGGCCGTAGTTAGATCTGTACTGCTGTATGGCTACACCACTTGGACCCTAACGAAGCGCCTTGAGAATAAGCTGGATGGGAGCTGCACAAGAATGCTGCCTGCAGTCTTAAAATAAGTCGTGGAAACAACACTTCACAAGGAGGCAGCTGTATGGCCACCTACTCACCATCTCACAAACCATCCGAGTAAGACGGACTAGGCATGCAGGACATTGCTGGAGAAGCAAGGACGAGCACATAAGCGACGTTCTCCTGTGGAAGCCAACACATGGACCCCCGTGGACTGAATAAATGATTAGGTTCAAAGTTCCGTGATGGCTCCCGATTACGACAAGAAGGTTCCCAATTACGACAAGAAAGTTCCCGAGTCCGAAAAGAAAGTTCCCGAGTCCGAAAAGAAAGTTCCTGAGTCCGAAAAAAAGGTTCCTGAGTCCGAAAAGAAGGTTCCCCAGTCCGACAAGAAATACCTGAAGAAGGTCAGAGGGCATATCGGCCGAAACGTTGTACAGATAACAATGAAGATTAGGACAATGGTCCAAATAACGCAGATAATACTAAAATTTCAGGATTGCCGGTCCAGATCCAGCCTCGAATGTTTTTTTTTTGTTTTCTTTAAAATTTGCTCACGGAGTCTGCCTGATTCCAGAATGGTATGGAATGCTGGGCTACGGTCACTCGGAGTAAAGTTAAAAAATGTGACACACTGACACACTGACATTCGCATTTATTACTAGAGATGATTCCAGAATGGTATGATATGTTGAGCTACGGCTTCTAGGAATAAAGTTTTAAAATTCTGAGACACTGATATTCACATTTATTACTAGAGATGATTCCAGAATGGTATGATATACTGGGCTACAGCTTCTAGGAATAAAGTTTTAAAAATCTGACACACTGACACACTGATATTCACATTTATTACTAGAGATGATTCCAGAATGGTATGGTATGCTGGGCTACGGCTTCTAGGAATAAAGTATAAAAAATCTGACACACTGATATTCACATTTATTACTAGAGATGATTCCAGAATGGTATGAAATGCTGGCTACGGCTTCTAGGAATAAAGTTTAAAAATCTGACACACTGACACACTGATATTCACATTTACACTAGAGATGATTCCAGAATGGTATGATATGCTGGGCTACGGCTTCTAGGAATAAAGTTTAAAAAATCTGCCACACTGACATTCGCATTTATTATTAGATATAGAAATTTATTAAGTCAGACATCAAACTAAGAAATAGTGAAAAGAGTGGAATAGAGATGGAAATAAGACTACAGATATTTTTTTCAATTCACAGTTATAAATATCTGAAGATATCTGACTAGGTAAGAAAATTGTTTAGAAATGAGAGGTCAGTAACTACACACACACACACACACACACACACACACACACACACACACACACATATATATATATATATATATATATATATATATATTACTCTATGAGCCTGGCAATTCTCCAACGAGAGGCTCAGCGGGCGGACCGACCGGTACATGAAGCCGACTGTAACTCTGCGGTCATTACTTTGTTTGACAAGTTAAGGTGAAAAACAAACAAGTAGAGAAAAAAAGAAGAGAAAACCAAACAAACTGCTAAGTGCTGATTTTGCATGGAGATTATGTAGCTATAGATATGACTAGAAGCGGGTACCCGGCATCGCCTGGGTAGAAGAGGAGGGTCAAAAAGTTAGTCTCGCAGGTACATTATTACTGGATCGCAAGTTGGATCCTTGCATGATACTCCTTTAAGATCCTTACATAAAAAAGACCTTGCGTTGATCCGGCCAGATGGGGTATCAGAAAAAATGCGCACAGGCACTTTGAAAATAAAAAAAATTAATGTCTCCTATTTAAAATATTAGATGCAAAAATAAACAAAACAAAACAAAAAAAAAGAAACAAAACAAAAAAACAAAAACAAAAAAAAAACTATGCTGTACCTATTTAAATTTTGTTTTTGTTATCTTCACGAATATAAATCAAATTTTCATTATTTTTGCTCAAAGAGCAAGATCTGATATTAGTGAATGTGTATATATATATTTACTTTGTCATTAACTGTTTTATTTTCGTAATTTCCTCCGGACATACAGGCATACATACAACATTCACACCAACTACCCTTTATATATATATATATATATATATATATATATATATATATATATATATATATATTTGGGACAATATGTGCTTAATTGAAGTCATACCTAATTTTGAAAATTAATTAATTGATAATTAATGAATTAGGCAGGCATATCTGTTCAAATGTAAGGCTAAACTCAATCGAGCCTATTATGCCTCATCAACAGAGTTATAGACAGGAAGACTGCTCTGTGTGTGATTCGAACCCTAATCACACAATTATCAATTAATTAATTTTCAAAATTAGGTATGACTTCAATTAAGCACATATTGTCCCAAAAATTGTCGGCTAAGCCATATCAAACACATTGTTTGTTTGTTTACTTCTCATTATATATATATATATATATATATATATATATATATATATAGAGAGAGAGAGAGAGAGAGAGAGAGAAGAGAGAGAGAGAGAGAGAGAGAGAGAGAGAGAGAGAAGAGAGAGAGAGACATAGATAGATAGATAGATAGATAGATCTTTTACATGAAAAATGATTATTTAAAAGAAAAAATATATGTTAGGTTCCGAAGAAAACGTTTGATTTTATTTTTCCAATTAGCTCAGTCGGTAGAGCATACATATCGGAACCACAAGGTTCAGGGTTCGATACCAGTCTTCAACAACTTAATAATAATAATAATAATAATAATAATAATAATAGTGAAATAGATCACTAATTAGGACTGAGCCTATTTTAGTAGTGACCACCCAACAGGTTTGAATTCAGAGTATTCCTTCTCCTAGAATGGTTGCCTGACCAAAGTTAAAGTACACTATTTACCCATAGCTGGAGGGAAAGTAGTCTGATTTATACCTTTCCCAAGGGTATTAGCGCTATATGAACTGTTGCTTCGTCCAGGATTTGAAACCGGGCCGACGACTACATTTCCTACAACTCTAACCATTACACCACACACCTCCAACTTAATGCACAAGTAGCACGGCTTGGGTCAGTGCGGAAAAGTGGGGGAGATGATAGTAGGTGTAGTACTCCACCTCAGACATAAGAACACTCTCCCTAGTCTGGCGCTAATGAAAAGGAGATAGACTCCCTCACTGAGCGGCTGATACAACAACAGTCCACTCCAATGACTTAACTTAATAAAATAAGAGTAACCTTTACTACCTTTCAGTTTGACTTATATATATATATATATTTACCAACCCCTCCGCACGAGCAGAATGTGACACAAGGTCAATTTCTTAAGCGGAGTTTAAACAGGCTTGAATTCAGAGTTTTCCTACTCTAAGACTGGTTGCCTAACCAAGGTTAAAGAGCCCAGTCTGCCTACTATTTATCCATAGCTGGAGGGAGAGTAGAATTCGTACCTTTCCCAAGGGTATTAGCGCTAAGTGAAATGCAATTACCACATCCAAGAATCGAACACTGGGCGACGAGTCCATTTTCTATGACTTTAACCATTACACCACGCGCTGTCTTATATGACAAAGTGATAGAATTCTTTCTAGCTAGCAGCAAATCGCCATTACTTTTTCAATAATAAAACTAAACTTATAATTACTCCAGGTTTTCTAAAGGAAGTCTGTGTGCTTCTCTGGTCGGGGGGACCCGGGGCAAAGTGCCCCCTTATTAATCCGGCCCTCTATATATGGTCATCAAATGATCTTAGTTTGTTAGTTCTTGAGGTCATGAATTGGTATTTAACAATTTCGAAAAAAGAAAAAAAAAAAAAAAAAAAGAAAGAAAAGGTTTGTTAATATGATTGGACATGTGTCTATTCGCTTTGTAATAAGGAAATTGATGTCTAATATTAAAAATGTCAGACAGCCCATCTGTGAATAGAGGCATATATTGAATCTACAAGTATGTACGCTGGGAAATATATTGACATTATAATTGTCTTCGTTCTGAATGAAAAAAAAAAAAAAAATACGTCCATAACAAAAAGACCTTGGAAAAATAAATAAATAAAGAATAAAAAAAAAAAATAGATAGATAAAAAATACAACAATAAAAAATTAAAATAATAAAGATAAAAATAAAATAAAATAAAGAAATGAAAAAGAAATAGGCAAAAGAAAAAAAAAAGATTAAAAAAAACATATGGTGGCAGATTAGATCATAATAAGTAAAAAGGTTATAAAAATATAAATGAAAATAAGAAAATAAAAAATAAATAATAAAAAAAAAAAATAAAATGAAATAAAATAAATAGATAAATAAATAGTTAAAAAAAAGCCCCCCCCCTAAAAAAGCAAATGGTGGCAGATTAGACGTAATAAGGAAAAAGGTTATAAAAAAAATAAATGAAAATAAGAAAAAAAAATAGATAAAAAAATTAAAAAAAAAGATATATAAATAAATAGATAATAAATGATTAAAAAACTCCCCCCACCAAAAAAAAGCCCCCAAAAAAGCAAACGGAGGAAAATTAGACCATAATAAGGAAAAAGGTTATAAAAAATAAATGAAAATAAAAATAAAAATAATAGATAAAAAAAATTAATAGATATATAAATAAATAGATAATAAATAATTAAAAGAAAAAAGGCCCCCCCAAAAAAAAGAGCCCCCAAAAAAAAAGCCAATGGAGGAAAATTAGACCATAATAATGAAAAAGGTTACACTCCGCCACTAACAGATCACGCATTAAAAAATAAAGTAAAAAAAAAAGGAAAGCAGAAGATATTGAGGGGGGTGAAGGGTAAGATAAATAGAGGTAAGAAGAAATAAGAATTCCCAAATTCACAGACCTTTAGGCATCACTGATTTTACAATGAGATAAAATTTATATCTCTTGCCTCTGGCTTCGTCTACCAGAATTATACCTATAATAACACGTTTCTTGATTTTCAATACTTTTTATAGCATCGTTAAAATCAATAATGCTTTCTATTATAAAATAATTAGCAATACCTTTACATCTATCTATACATATATAAAGGGCAGTTGTGTGAATCTGTACGTCGGGAGGAAACTTCGAAAATAAAACAATTAACGACAAAGTAAATATATATACACATTAAATATCACCAGGGCTCGGTTTTTGAGCAAAATAATAGAGATTTGATTTATATTCATGAAGATAATTAAAAAATAAAATTTAAATGATAACAGCATGGGTTTTTTTTTCATTTGATATTTCAGATAGTAGACATTAACATTTATTTTCAGAGTAACTGGATCAATGCAAGGTCTATTTAAAAAAAAAAAAATAGGGATTTAAATGGGACATCCCACGAGGATTCAATTCACGCTTCAGTAATAACGGATCGACGGTACTAACTTTAAAAAAACCCAGGTGACGCCGAGTAGCCGCTAGTATATATATATATATATATATATATATATATATATATATATATGGGTATATATATATAATATTATAATATAAATAATATATTATTAATAATTTAATATTTATGTTATTATAAGAATAATATTTACAGTTATTAATGGATTTCTTTTTAGATTATCTTATTTTGCTATATATATAATATTATATATACTATATATTTATTTATATATATTTTTAATATAATATAATATATAATTATATATTTATAACCATATATATATATATATATATATACAATATACATATATATATATATACAATATATATGTATACATATATATAATATATTTAAATATATAAAATCATATATATATATAATATATATATATATATACATACATATACAATTATATATATATATATATATATATATATATATTACTTGAGGGTATCCCATTGTGGTGTAATGGTTAGCAAACTAGTCTCGCAGATATATTACTACTGAATAGCCAGTTCGATCTATCGTGAATGCCCAACACATACCACCTTGTGTCACGTTTTACCCGTGGCTAACTGAATAGTGAGTTCGATCCTCGCTGGATGCCACATACTGCTCATTTAATAATGAGATGAAACTGTATTGATATAGATTTTACTGAGATTCACTTCAATTTGTTTTCATTGTTTAATGGCATATCAGCCGTCGTGGGTTATTTAATGCCACAACCACCCTTATAGAAGAACGGTAGAGGTAGTATTTAACCCATAGATGGGGATGAGGGGGTTCATACCTTTCCCAATGGTATTTGCCCGAAAGAGAATGTAATAGCGCGACCAGAGTTCGAACTCGCTTACTACAATGCCGCAGTCCAGCACGTTAGCCATTCCACCAACCGCCTTGTCGTCTGGGCCAAGAATACACTTACTGCCCTCTACAGAGGAGTAAAACTCCCCCAATTGGGGGGGGGGGCACATGTTAGTCCTGGGTGGCAACCCGTGATGCTTAAAGATGCAATCATGGTGGCTGAGCAGTCCATGACATGCAATACTCAACTTTGGTCCTTGCTTAGGCTAGACGGGATGTCGAAGAGGCCCCTCCGATCAGTCGGCTGGTCACGTCAAGCCCTAGCACATAAATGATTGTACCAACCCATATTACCATTATGACAAATCCTCAACCCTTTTTATCATATATGTGCTAGAAGGCAGTGGCTTGGTTAGCCACCAGGATTCCAACCTTAAGCATTACAGTTCACCATCCATAGCCAACAGGAGTCCCGGTGAAGTAATCAATGGCGTAGATCACAGGGGGCTATCGCAGTCGGCGTTTTCTACAGCTCTAGCCGACAAGGCGGCATTCCGTTGTGATTTAATGGCTAGCAAGCTAATCTCGCTTAATCTATTACTTTGAATAGCGATTTCGATCCTTGCTGGATTCTCCTATTAAAGAACGATAGTCGGTTGAGAATTGTTTCCTTGTACAGAATAAATGTGAAATCAATTCGGCACCAAGTGATAACAATGATACTTTATTGCCTGTGCAAGACATTACGAGAGATACAAGGAAAAACTTTTCCACAGTTGTATGAAAGAAATGTCTAAGAGGAAAATAGTATTTTAGTAAAGAATGTGTTGAGGTTGTTGGTAAAAGAGTTAAGTATAAACCCTTATGTTGCATAATCTATGGTAGCATAGATTATTGACAACACTGTGTAGCGTGAGTAGACACACAACGGGGTACCAGTAACTTGACCGAGGAATGACCCCGGAAGGGGAATTGAAAGCTAAAACCGGAAGTTCCGGGTGTTGACCGGAAGCGGTAACGACGTAGTGACGAGTAACGAGCAAGAAGAAAATCGTTCTCTTTTGCCTTTCGGCCGTAGCAGGGTTCGGACGGTGCTGCTGGTCCCTCGTGTGGGACAGCGATATAGAAGTTGATACCATGTTAGAAGGTAGAATAATTTAACCATATCCTCTCTCTCTTTTTCTCCGTCTTTCCTTCTCTCCAAAACAGAGCCCACGAGACGAGTCTGAAAATAAATACTAAGCCCATTGTGACTATATAACTTACGTGTCTGTTGTGCCTTCTTTAACTACTAACGACGGTTGCTACTAAAACTTGAGTTGGCTACATATATATATTTACCAACCCCTCTGCACAAGCAGTATGTGACACAAGGTCAATTTCTTAAGCGGAGTTCAACAGGTTTGAATTCAGAGTTTTCCTTCTCCTAAACTGGTTGCCTAACCAAGGTTAAAGAGCCCAGACTGCCCTACTATTTATCCATAGCTGGAGGGAGAGTAGGATTCATACCTTTCCCAAGAGTATTAGCGCTAAGCGAAATAAAATTACCACATCCAGGATTTGAACTCGGGGCGACGAGTCCATTTCCCATGACCTTAACCATTACACCACGCGCTGGAGTTGGCTACAGATATCGCTCCGGAGATTGCCACAAATACTCGTTGGTACTTTGTTATACTACACGCACTTGGCATGAAATAACCCAATGGGTTGTCATGCCGTATAACCCAACCAACCAAACCAAATATCTTCATTCTATGAAACTGTGTTACTGTCCTTGTCTAAACGATTACAAGAAGTTGAATATATCGAGAGAGGTCATTAATAGAAAAAAACTTTTTTCAATTCTTATGCGGACTCTTTATCGAAGCATTAAATTAATTATCATATATAAACATTGGATAGGATTAAAATAAAGTCTTACCTTGGTAAAGTTGTATGAGAGATAAACCCTGCTATAAATAATTATTTAAGTATGATCAATATAGATGCTGACTCATATGCGTTTTGTATATAATAATAATGATCGCATTTCATTTCACAGGAACACCAATAGTAGTAGGACATCGCGGTACTTGCTACTCGCATGGATCCCCAAATGATTAAAAGGGGCTCTTTAGCCTTGGACGGCACCCGACAAAGTCAAAGAAAATTCCGAGACAAAACCTCTGCTGCCTTTCAAAGGCTAACGAGTAAACCCGAAAACAAATCAAGAGCCGGGAGTCCCTAAGTAGTGTGATGCTGAAATCCAGTATTACCCATCAACTCCTGTGACACTAACGTTGCAAACAGCATTGGTACCTTCCCTTTCCTTTGGATCACAGCGGCCGTGTGAGAGAGGGATTTTCTGCATGGGCAACAGCTTATCCTCCATAGAACCCACCCAGGCAATGTGGTTCAAACAAAAAAAAAAAACTTTGACACTTACTCCATCGTCTCTCATAGACGGAAGGCTGCCAACAATAATGATTAAGGCAACAGTCCAAAAATCTATATAATATTAATGAGTATAATTTTGATTTTTCGGACAGTTCGTCTTCATCTTCATTGTGGATGTAAAAACAACGTTTCGGCTATCAAACTATTCATAATGATTTCCCAGAATGGGTCACCGCTATGCTCGGATAAGACGGGGAATGCCTGAGGTTTGCCGGAGGATAGAGCAGCCGAAAACGTTGTGTTTTTATATACCGCCAATAAAGATGAGGACAACAGTACGAAAAATTAAAATTATGTAATCTGATTACTGTTTTACTGGAAACTACAACCCGTTTGTTAGTGTATTTTAAATTCTTACTGGTATTTACCACGTATCCCACGTACCCCACGTGTACGGGTTAGGCAGAAGGCCCTATTAATGTGGACCACTCACGAACGAAGCTCACTGGTTGGCGGGCTGCCAAAAAACTGCGTTGATCCCGTCGGCATTCCCCCTCAAGGGAAGCGTCTCAGGCACCGGGCAATAAACCCAGCCCTGCCCCTTAAAATCACGGGGGCAGGTGTTGCCTAGGATGGCCCCTGGGATCAACGATTGTTAATTTACTCTGTAGGTCCAAATGTTGCATACCCTTCTTTCTTTGCTTCTATTCTCTATTCTTCTTCTGACGTCTTGATATACTTACGTCTTCTTCTAGCATCTTGGATATCTCTTGGTGACTTCGTCTGGTGGTCGGTACGCCTTCTTCTATATCAGCCTTGTTACCAAGACATTTATTAAGCACAAGACCGTGTTAATTTTCTTAAACTTTTTTTCCTTAACTAAACATTTCATGTAACTAAAATCTGACTTAACATATCGCGCGTGAGTTCAGTTAAGGCAGGACATCCTCTCTGCCTGACGTCTAACTGAAAACCGAGGACCTAACAGGTCCCACGTGACCTTCACGTATTCGCGGCTTTCTGTACTATTCCATGGAGAGTCCGCCCGTGATACTGAAAAGGGCCATCCCTTTAGAAATACAGGGATGACAATAATCTTATGCAACCGCATAGGTTGTGTAACATTTGAGCCTTGCAAAAACTTTCATTTCCGAATACTAAATATCTTTTAGTATTTACACTACATACTGCAGTGTCTATTTTACTCATCTTAAACCATATTAGTGACTAGATATTTCAAGATATCTAGCAATGGAATAAAGCATGGTAAGAATTAGATTTTGCTCTGAAACATGAAAAACTTATATATACTAGGCAAAATTATGCACCCTCTGGGTGCAAGTATTTAAGTTTTAATGTAATAAAATGTTATATTAAATTAGAAAGGCTAATGAAAACTAAATAAGAATGCAGATAAAAGATTTTAGACAGGCGGGGTATAATCGAAAAATAGAACACCTGAAGTTTACTCTTTCATTCTCGTCTTTCATTGCTAAATTTCCTAATTTAACTATTCAGTAAAAATAGAAGTAAAGAATAAATACATTATTCTTCTTGTCAATGAATTTCTTTTAAGATGATTCCACAAGACTTTTTGCTCATATTCATTAAGTTAAAACCAAATAATAGAAATCAATAATACTAAGACACATATTTATTAAAATAAAATTTTTAAATCAATATGCAAATTAGCCTTCCGTTCACACTGTAAACCGCAATTTGTTTATATATAAATACAATTGCATGTATACATACTAGCAAATATATGCACCCTCCGGGTGCAAGTATTTAAGTTTTACTGTAATAAAATATTACATTAAATTAGAAAGGCTAATGAAACTAAATAAGAATGCAGTTAAAAAGATTTGAAACAGAAGAGGGTATAATCGAAAAATAGAACAACTGAAACTTATTCTTTCCATCACTCTCGTCTTTCATTGTTATTTTTTCTAATTTAAGTATTTAGTAAAAGAGAAGTAAAGAATAAATGACAGTTATTTTTTCTTGTTAATGGATTTCATTTAGGATTCATTGAAGAGATGTTTGCTTATATTCATTAAAATAAAACCAAACAGTTAGAAATCAATAATACCAAGCACATATTTATTTAAAATCAAATTTTTTATATCAATATGCAAATAACCTTCCCTTCATACTGTAAACCGCATTTTGTTGTATATATAAATACAATTACATGTTATTAACATGTAGATATATTAACAGTATTAATAATGTAAAACAATTTTATTAATAATTGAGGTTTAAATAAAAATAAAATCATGAGAAAGTGATGTCAATAACTAAGGGAATTATGACTTGAGTAGTAATGTAGTTTCGGTTACAGACATAAAAACAGCACAATCTCCATTATAATAAGAGATGTAGATATGACCAATAGTAATACATAACGCAAAACAATTTTATTGATAATTGGGTTTAGATAAAAAATAAAATCACGGTGAATGTGGACGCAAATAACTAAGGAAATTGTGACTTGAGTAGTAATATAGTTTCGGTTTACAGACAGAAAACACTCAATCTCCATTATAATGAGGTATTAGTATTATTACTATTAGTATTAGTACTATTCCATCGTATTAATACTATTTCATGGAAAGTCCCGCTCGTGATATGAAAGAAGGCCATCCCTTTAGAAAATACAGGGATTGACAATAATCTTATGCAACCGCATAGATTATGTAACACAAAGCTCACTGAACTGTGTTCATTCAGAAATACATTGACATAGAACAGTGGTTTGCAGGCTGGCCTCTGCGGGTGATTATGATTGTCATATCTCACTTGTCATATCTCATTTCAGTTCGTAACTTCTTAATTTGTTTGTACCTTTCTTTTCTTTCTTCTTTCTTTCTTTTTTTTTTTTAAATTTCATCTATTTTCTTTTTTTTCTTTTATTTTCTTTTTCTTTTAATTTATTTTATTTTTAATTTATTATTTATTGGCTTTGCCTTGCGTGTCAGCTGCGTCGTCTGAAAAGATATCAAGAGATATTGGCTGTCCCAGACAAAAAGCCTCCTCGTCTTTGATGATAACCGGGCGTGACACGGTGGCGACGTCGGCGAATGGGGTGGACAAGAGAATCCAGACATGTGGCGTCCGTTAGAGACATTTATCGCAAACGGACGGGATCAATCCATCCGGGCGTTTTCCGCCGCTGAGATCAAACATACAAGACTCAAGAATTGACATTTCAAATTGTCATTCACTTTTATTTCAATTCTCTGAAAGATACAAATATTTTTCCTTTACTGTATTTGATGGTCACAATATATATTATATATATATATATATATATATTGTGTGTGTGTGTGTTGTGTGTGTGTGTGTGATGTGTGTGTGTGTGTGTGTGTGTGTGTGTGTGTGTGTGTGAAATAAAATTGGAACTTAATCCGACATGTGTAAATATGATATATTGAAAAAAACAAAGGATGTTTACAAAATGCATGGGCTCATCAGGAGAGAATGTGCAAACCGTTTCGGGGCCTTACTCTCTACGGTTTATATAGCAACACCGGCCCTCCTCACTGATGATTTGAGGACCCAAGTAATATCTGCATCGACCGCATGTGGATCGGTCTTCAACAAAAATAAGACGGGAAGAAATGACCGTTAGCAAAAACAGAACGCTGCTAGTCAAAAGTTGGAATTATTCAAAAGAAAAATGCGCTGTCTGTATTAAAAATAAAATGAATTTTATTTAAAAATTAAATGAATTTATTTTTTAATTTTTAAAAATCAGAAGCATTATAGTAAATAAGACTCAAAAGAGGCTGATGTAGAATTATTAAAAAAGGGTATAATATATAAAAAAGTGTAAATAAAAATATAAAAATGTTGATAATACAATCCAACTGTTAAATAAGAGCCCACAAGTATAGGTAATCCGTAGTGTTATGGATAAATATTTTCAGAAGAGTAAACATTCATGTGTAGTTTTTCATAGACAAGTATGTGAAATAAAATTGGAACTTAATCCGACAGTGTAAAATATTATATTGAAAAAAACAAAGGATGTTTACAAAATGCAAGGGCTCATCAGGATAGAATATATATATATATGGGAGATTATGTGCTTAATTAAAGTCTACATAATTTTGTTAATTAATTAATTATAACTAAATGAATTAGGCGTGCATATCGGTTTAAAGTAAAGCGTAAACAAATCGAGAAAAGGTCATCTCTGTATGTACATTTCAGCCCATTAGGCCTCATCAGCAGAGCTATAGACAGGGCAGTGCTTGTGCGTGATTCGAACCCTACCTGTCAGGCTGACAGGTGGACATTCTAACCATACACTAGCTGCTTCCCCAGAATTTCTCGTTCATTTTAAACTGGTATGTATATCGCACTTTTGGGGTGACTTATGGCACGACAGTATGAAGTAGTCAAACAATGTGTTGAAATGGCAAAGGCCGACCAATTTGTGAGGTATGACTTTAATAAGCACATAATCTCCCACAAATTGTCGGCCTTTGCCATTTCAAACACATTGTTTGACTACTTCATATATATATATATATATATATATATATATATATATATATGTGTGTGTGGTGTGTGTTGTGTGTGTGTGTGTGTGTGTGTGTGTGTGTGTGTGTGTGTGAAGAGATGGAAGTGAATCCGACGGTATGTAGTATAATAAGAAAATGAAAAAACACAGGTTTAAATAAGTTGAGTGGTAAGTTTATTGGCCGGCGCTGCAGTGTTTCAATCTATTAATTTGATCCTCTTCAGGGCATTTGTTGGTATAAGGAAGGTGATAAAAAAATTTTATCACAGAATAACGAGAAAAGCAAGCGATAATCCTGGTTATCAATCTGTTGAAAATTTGAAATCTTGAGAAAAAGAACGCTGAAAATGGACGTTTGAAATGTGACGTCAAATATTCTCTTTTACGTGTGAGTATGAGAGTGTTGTGTATCGAAAAAAGGCATTGTGCATTTTTTGGTGTTTTTGTGTGTTGGTGCGCTGTGTGTGTATAAATCTTTTGCGATAAAGGACATCGAAACAAACCTCAATATATATATATGATATAAGTCTTCGCGTATGCTTCTAAATTATTTAGTTAAGAATTAATGTAAAATTAAATTAATGAATAGAATAAAAAATGAATGAAATGAAATGGAATAAATGAAAAAGATATTTCAAGAGACCTCTCCTAAACAAAAAACAAAAAAATAGTAATGATTTTAAGAGAGGTCCCTAATAGAAAACCCTTTTCACATCCACAGGACTCTATTGAAGCATTGAATTGATATAATTATTTATAAAATATTGGAATAATAAAATGTGTCTTACCTCTGCGAAAGTTATGTTGAGAAATATTTGATTTTTTTTAATTATTTTCTGTTTAATGTTGTCTGTCCTACTTCCGTTAAAAATTGCAACAATGTATACTTTTGAATTTAAGATAAAAACGGTCAACTGGAAGATTTTTTAATATTTTACAGTTAATGTCGTATTAAAGCATGAACAAATAGAATTGCGATAAAAAGTTTCACATTGAATGGAAATCACCAATCAATAATGGTAAGCTGCACTAGCCACATATAAGTTCGCATAGTAAGAACATATTTTCGTGTCTACATCTAGAGACCAGGTGTTTGTGGTGTAATGGTTATAGTCGTAGGGAAAGGACACGGCGACACGAGTCAATTCGTGAACGATGTTTGTTTGCACTTCACATAGCTGTAATACTTTTGGGAAGGTTATGCATCCAATTATCCTCCCTCCTCCTAGGGTGTAAATAGTCGGGCAGACTGGGCTCTTGTATGGCGAACTGGTCTAGGAGAAGAAAAATTCCGAATTCAAATCCGTTAAACTTCGCTTAAAAATTGACCTTGTGCAACATCCTCCTCATGCGAAGGGTTAGGTAAGTACACGCATTAGAAACACTTTACATGAATTGAACATTGGTATTTACCCAACCCGTTCGCCATGGGTAGGGTGAGACGGAAGGTCGAAAGTATAGAGAGTATTTTACTCGCTATTCATTAATAATATATGTGCGAGATTAGCTCGATAACCATTACACCACGAAGAAAACGCCCTGGACAATGTTGATGTAAAATGTATTATACTTACTAAATCTTGTCAGTAAAAGGAAAGAAATCAATAAAAACTGGCAAAAAGATCCTCGTTGATTTTCAAGAAAGACTGCTGCCTAAATATATTTATTATTAATAAACATTAAATCTCTGCGTTTGTTTGTAACCGAATTATTGAAACGAAAAATATTAGCATAAAACTTTCCTAAGATAAGGCATTTATCCGGTGATGAAAGTGTACTCGTTTCGATCAATTCAACTACCGCGGAACGGAGTTATGGGTACTTTTTGGTATGTGAAACTATGTTTCGCACGTACCAAATGTGATACTTATGTTGGCCACGATACCAATGTGATACGTGTCACATACCCACACAGACATTGGTGTGTCTGAGAGTGAGAGTTCTTTGATAAGAAAATTCTTCAGAGATAGAAATATATAGAGAGAGGCTGAGACTGATTAGACTTACTTGATGAGAAGATCTTATTTCTTTCTAGCTGATCCTACCATCTCCGGCTGCCATCTTGTTGTCTATTTGGGTTGACTTCTAACTAAAAGAGTTAAGTTCTTCTAAGGGTTTGTTGGCCTTTGCTTGTTTAAATTAAATGAATTACAAAAACATCTTTTGTTACTTGATCAAGTAGTTTTTATTTTATTTTGCCCATGATCACCGCACGGGGAGACCAGGCCTACGCCTGTCTTAACCCTTCGCCCGCCAAGCTGAATCTCTCAACTATCACCTCTCACTTTTCCTCCCCCCGCCACGTCTTCATTTCCCTTCCAATCAAAAACAATGCCACGCGTCCTTTCTGACATCATCCTTCAAACTTTTCCGCTACCTATCACGCCACTACTAAAACTTTTCCAAACTAATGACTCAAACCACCATCATGGTTCCACGTCAGAACCATTTTGTGTCACAGTATATACCAACTTGGAAAAATGTCAAAACGCACACCCACACCAAACCCCCCCACACACACACACACACACACATGACTACAATTATCTCACACTTTCGAAATCAAATCAAAACGAGAAAAAAAGTGTACTTTAATGTTGTATTTCAGAAAGGATGATAAATCAGGTAAAAAAAAAAGAGAATGGAAATAATTAAATAATGTTATCTTATTTTTAGTTTGTTTATAAATTATTATTAATATCTCGTTTTCATATTTTATCTTCTATGTAAAAAGTTAAAAAGTAACATCGCGAGGAATTAGAAAAACCTTTTTAGATTCCTGTTTTTTTTAAAAATTCCAATAATTCTAAAAATTGTTTGTATCTTTATTTCTTAATAATTGCTTTATTTTCTTATTTTTTAATAATCGCATACTTTTATGAAATCAAAATGATAAAATAGCCCTAAAGAACACGTGTTTAATCTCTCTCTCTCTCTCTCCTCTCTCTTCTCTCTCTCTCTCTCTTCTCTCTCTCTCTCTTCATGCACACAGACTCTTCCTCTCTCCCTTTCTCTCACACACACACTCTCTCTCTCCCTTTCTCTCTCTCTCACACGCACACACGCGCACTCTCTCTCTCTCTCTCTCTCTCTCTTCTCCCTCTCTTTCTCTTTTTCACTCTCTCTCCTCTCTCTCTTCATGCACACATCTCTTCCTCTCCCTTTTCTCTCACGTACACACACTCTCTCTCTTTCTCTCTCTCTCTCACTCTCTCTCTCATGTACACAGACTCTTCCTCTCTCCCTTTCTCTCACACACACACTCTCTCTCCTTTTCTCTCTCTCTCTCTCTCTCTCTCTCTCTCTCTCTCACACATGCACTCTCTCTCTCTCTCTCATGCACACAGACTCTTCCTCTCTCCCTTTCTCTCTCACACACTGTCTCTCTCCCTTTCTCTCTCTCTCTCTCTCTCACACACACACACATACACATGCTCTCTCTCTCTCTCTCTCTCATGCACACAGACTCTTCCTCTCTCCCTTTCTCTCACACACACACTCTCTCTCTCTCCCTTTGTCTGTCTCTCACACACACACGCACTCTCTCTCTCTCTCTCTCTCTCTCTCTCTCTCATGCTCACAGACTCTTCCTCTCTCCCTTTCTCTCAAACACACCTTTCTCTCTCCCTTTCTCTCTCTCACACACACATGCTCTCTCTCTCTCTCTCTCACACACTGCTCCTCTCTCTCTCTCTCTATCTCTCTCTCTCTCTCTCTCTCTCTTCTATGCACACAGACTTCTCCTCTCTCCCTTTCTCTCACACACACACACTCTCTCTCTCCCTTTGTCTGTCTCTCACACACACATTCTCTCTCTCTCTCTCTCTCTCTCTCTCTCTCTCTCTCTCTCTCTCTCTCTCTTGATCATAAGGAAGAAAAATTGAAATATTACCAGAATTATCCTCTTTTTATTCTTTTTTTTTAATAATATTATCTGAAAACATATTTTTAGGAATCAGCTTAATCCTTCATGGCTGCATGTTACGTTACAATCTTTCTCTTGTTTATTCTCCTTTTATTTATTCATAGCTTCATTATTCAACAATCGATATGTTAGATTTCTATCTCTTTATGCCACCTTTTAGCTAAATTGGGATTCCTTCCTATCAGAACATTTTCCATTGGATTCAGTTAATTCTTCAATTTTATTC
>CM042151.1:34940701-34973917 GCA_023376005.1 Doryteuthis pealeii | reverse complement strand
AAAAGAGAGATCCGAAAACGTTGTTTTTACATTACACACAATGAAGATGAGAACAACTGTCCGAAAACAAATTAACTTTTATTTGCTTTGGACTGTGCCTCTATCTATTGGTTGTACTTTGGTTCAAGTTTTTTTTTGAGTTGTTGCTTGTGGGTGTTTGCCATGCAGAAATCTCTCTCACACGGCCCGAGGTACCATGGTAGGTGTTGTACTATGGTTACTGGTTCAGCATCACACCACATTGGGCCCGGCTCTGATTTGTTTTCGGGGTTACTCCTTTAGCCTTTGAAAGGCAGCAGAGGTTTTGTCTCGGAATTTTCTTTGACTTTGTCGGGTGCCGTCCAAGGCTAAAGAGCCCCTTTTAATCCATTTGGGGATCCATGCGAGTAGCAAGTACCGCGATCCTACTACTATTGGTGTTCCTGTGAAATGAAATGCGATCATTATTATTATATACAAAACGCACTAATAGTCAGCATCTATACTTGATCATACTTAAATAATATTATAGCAGGGTTTATCTCTCAATACAACTTTACAAAGGTAAGACTTTATTTTATCCTATCCAATGTTTTATATGATAATTAATTTAATGCTTCGATAAAGAGTCCCATAGAATGTGAAAAAGTTTTTTTTCTATTAATGACCTCTCTCAAAAGTTATTATTATTCACTCCTTTTGAGTTTTTCAATCAGCGTTACCTGGTGGTATTCACTGGAGTCTGAGTGACAACAAGTCTCCTCGGGTCTGCAGGACTCTTCTGAGTATTCTGGCAGATTGCAGCAGTGCAGTATTCTGGATGGTCTCGATTCACCCTCTAATTTCCAGATTTTCCAAACTTTTTTCCAATCCTTTTGGAACCGTTCCAAGTGCACCAACTACAATTGGTATAACTTTGACTTTCATATTCCATTACTTTTTCAGTTCTCTGGCAAGGTCCAGGTATTTGCTCATTTTTTTCATTTTCCTTCATCTTCACCCTGTGATCTGCTGGAACTGCAAAATCCACCAGTTGACAAGCTCTTACTTTTTTGTTAATCAACACTAGGTCTGATCTTCTTGCTGGGATAAGGTGATCCGTTTTTATCTCAAAGTCCAGAGAATTTCATGCGTTCCGTTCTCAAGACCAGATTCTGGTTTATGCATATACCATTTTGTTGTATGGTCAACATTTAATTTTTTGCATAATTCCCAGTGGATCACCTTCCCAACCCAGTCGTGCCTAGTTTTGTACTCCCGTTGTGCTAGTTTGCTACATTCGCATAGTACATGGTTTACAGTCATCTCTGTCACTGCATAGTCTACATTTACTATATTTACTCTTTTTTTTCACATCAGCATTAGTTGATGTCTTTCACTGGAGTCTGAGTGACAGCAAGTCAGGTCTCCAGGACTCTTCTGAGTATTCTGGCAGATTGCAGCAGTGCAGTGTTCTGAATGGTTTCATCTTCCTCTGATTTCCAAACTTTCCAAACCCTTTTCTATCTTTTGGGACTGTTCCATGCACCAACTACAATTGGTATCACTTTCACTTTCATATTCCATAACTTTTTTCAGTTCTCTGGCAAGGTCTAGATATTTGTCCATTTTATTATTATTATTATTATTATTATTATTATTATATTATTATTATTATTATTAATTATTATTTGTTAGAGGTCCTGGAAAATATCTTTTCAATTATTCAATTCATTCCATTCATTTTTTATTATATTCGTTGGTTCATTTTTGCATTAATTCTTAACTAAATAATCTAGAAGCATACACGAATACTTACATTATATACCAGAAAATAGTATATAAAATAGTATATATATTATAGTATATAATAATATCATCATCATCATCATCATCATCATGTCGCGCAAGCAGCACGGATATCCATGACAATCTCTCGCCAACCTTCCCTATCATTCATTGTCTCTGTTAGGTCTTCTCCGCAGCAACCAGCATCCTCACATAGTTGGTCAATGTAGGTCCTAGCTGGGCGGCCCACATTGCATGCCCATGTGTTGGCTTCCACAGGAGTATGTCGCTTATGAGCTCGTCCTTGTTTCTCCAGCAGTGTCCTGCATGCCTAGTCCGTCTCACTCGTATGGTTTGGAAGATGGGGGAGGGGGGAAAGTGGTCATACAGCTGCCTTGTAGTGTGCTGTTTCCACGACTTGTTCAAGACTGCACGTAGCATTCTTGAGCAGGTCCCTCCTAGCTTATTCTCAAGGCGCTTCGTTAGGGTCCAGGTGGTGCAGCAATACAGCAATAATGATATAACCAGCCTGGAAGAATTGTCGCTTTAGCGAGATGGAAATCCAATCTCGCTGTCAAGCTATAATAATATAGTTTGTAATATAATATAGTATATAATCAATTTAATATATATATATATATATATATATATATATATATATATATATATATACTCATTCCAAGGCTAAAGAGCCCCTTTTAACCCATTTGTTACTGTAAAATGAAATGAGATCATTATTATTATATTCAAAACGTACTTCTTCGAGAATTTGACGAATAGTCAGAATTTGAGAAATTGAGGATCGATGTCTCGGAAATCAGGCCTGATTGTTCCGAAGAATTTTCTCGACTTCAGGATCATAATAGACGCAGCAAATGTCAAAAAATTAGATTATTAATTCAAATGTTTGTCTACTTATCTATGATAATTTTTTGGTGACCGTAAATGTCAACGTAGAAAGAAGTCAATCGTTCTTTCTATGTTTTGTACGATAAAATGAGATAATGAGAAAGCAAAGGTCAGAAGTCACGATTATTATAAGACCTCTCATTTATATTCTAACGGAGCTGAAAAGAAACAAAAAAAATGCAGCCAAAGCCATCATTATCGCAGAATTATTTATGTACAGATAATAGATAATTCAAATATATATATTTTAGTATAAATCTATGGTAAAAATATGTCAATGAAAAAACATTTTTTTCTCTTTAGGCTTCCATACTTTGAAATTTTTAATGTGAGCTAGATAATAGGCAATTCAAATTTATATATATTTAGTATACATTTATTGTAAAAATACGTCAATGAAAAAGCATTTTTTCTTTTTAGGCTTCCATACTTTGAAATTTTTTCAATGTGAGCTTTTGATGTGACTACAAATCATTAGGAAACATCTCAAATAACAAATGCGAATGTCAGTATGTCAGTGTGTGTCACATTTTGTTCAGTTTTACTCCCATAGGCCGTAGCTCAACATATAATACCATCATGTCGACTCCGTGAGCAGATAAAAAACATTGCGGACCCGCAATCCTGAAAATTTGGATTCCTGAGGTTTTAATTACATTTATTATCTGCGACGATTTTTTGTACGATAACAATTTTTATAACATGTAAATAGATTTTGAAAAAATCGAAATTAATAGTGAAATCCAGCAAAACCACCCATGAAATCTATACGACCTTCTGCTTAAAAATGAGACCATCCAAATCGTCCAAGATGAATTGCGAAAACGTGTAATCCTGATAATCTGGTATTGCTTATCCGCCGAATTTTATATTTCTTATGAGTGCCGCCACCTCGGCTAAATAATGGACATTTTTTTATTATAAAAAAAAGAAAAAAAAATCACATGTTATACAGAAAAATATAATAAAGAAAGAAAGAGAGCAGGGGAATATATATATATATATATATATATAATATATATATATATATATATATGTGAGGAAAATGGGATTGGAATGAATCCGACAGAATGAGGTAAAATAAGGAATGAAAGAACAAAACTCATACAAAAATGTGTAGTATATTTCGCTGGAATATTAAATTCCGCTTCCTCAGCCTTTATTGAATCATTAGGATCATACAAGTGTTTTATACAATGGGGAAGTAGGTAGGTAAGTTTTGTGGTGAGGGAAGATTTGATTGGGGGAGATAAGGAAGGAGATAGAAGGGAAAGGAGTACATACTTCCCCCTTCTTTTATATATATATATATATATATATATATATATATATAGAGAGAGAGAGAGAGAGGGGAGGAGGGGGTTTGCGCAGGGAAGCGATAACGTTAATCTGTTTCAATCAAACATACTGAAAAGATGAAATGAAGGAAAGAAACAGAGAAAAGAATGAGAGAGAATTAAATCAAGATTATTATATCATTTTTACATATTGAACTATTTGCAATAGCTTTTTAATAAGCAGATCAAACGTTGTGATAATTAAATTATCATACTGTGGTATATCCACAGGTCCTGCTAGTAGAAATAATTACTTGTACGGTAAGTAAGTACATACATACATCGAATTGTCTTTAAACTAAGTAGCATTAGAAGAATTATCGAGGAACTTTTAAAAGGTGAGCTTAAATATCAATGTAATTCTTAAGTGCTGCTATTAATTTCACGTTCTTATGTAGTTCATTGTTACCCATCGAATAGCTATTTGTGTTACATAATTGTTAGTACCCTAACACTTATGTACAGTTAGTGTAGAAACCAAAATGGCTGAACGAGTTATAGCTGGCGGCCTTGAGTACGATGTCATGGAGGATTGAGTGACACGTCTTGATCTCATCTTGATCTCCTTTCCGGTGGATACCGAGAGAATCGGTAGAGAAGGCCTTCTTCCGGTTTAGATTAGAAAGAGTTAGTTTAGTTAGTATTGGCCAAGCCACGGAGGGAAGCAAGTCGCGTTAAGCGCTGACCATACTCAATCTGCGCAGTAAGTCTGGTGGGGATTTCGGAATAAAATATGATCTAAAGAAAATCGAAGTCTTGGGTTATTTATCCAAAAACTACCAATGACCCGGGGCTTCTGATAAAGAGAAATCCCCAATAGGAACAGACATGAAATCCCCAAGACAAGTTCCAGACAGTATTATCAGCGTTATTCGGACTATTGTCCCCATCTTCATTATTATTTGTACAACGTTTCGGCCGATATGCCCTCCGACCTTCTTCAGGTATTTCTTGTCGGACTCGGGAACCTTCTCGGACTCGGGAACCTTCTTTTCGTACTCGGGAACTTTCTTGTCGTATTCGGGAGCCATCACGGAACTTTGAACCTAACCCTTAATTTAGTTCTCATTCCGCCAACCATAGCTGAGGTAGGAGTTGTGTCATTTAATTATTTTTCTAACTGCCTTCAATCAGGATTGAACTCGGGTTCCAGAGATAACTATCACTTAGAACTGTCTTAACCTAACTACCTAATCCACTAGGCCATGTGTCCAATTGGACAATTCAAACATTCAGAGAAAAAGTTCCAGACACTAGAAGAAGAACACAAGATACCAAAGATGATCAGAGGAAGAATAAAGAGAGTATACAACATTTGTACTGACACCGCATGGGAAAACAAAAAAAATGTTGAAATAAGTTCGAAATAGACAAATTATATCTGATAATATATTGTTTGAAAAATATTGTTCAAGTTTAATAAAATTTAATATGTACTCAATGAATGAAATATAATTGTTGGGTCGAATGGTTAATCAAGAGCCGTCCGCCGGAGCACGCTTAAGTGCTGCCCTATAGAGCGGCTTTTAAGCTAGTTTTTGGAATATATTTGAAACCTTACCCTAATATAATATCTTTCTCATGAAACTGAAATTGAAACTTCAAATTCGTCGGATAAATACGTTTTGTCTATCTTTAAAAAAAAATGGTGCTCCTTTGTAAATGGAATCCTTTTCTTTTCAGATTTAAAAAAAAATGAGAGAATTAACGTAGATTGTTGGGCTGAACTTTGAAAACGGACGGAAAATTAGGGTGAACCCCCAAAAAACAGAACCCAAATTATTTATTTATTTTCCCATTAAACTAACCCTAAACCCAATCCTTACCCAAACCTTAATCCTAACCCTAAACCCTAACCCTAATAACCCTACCCCTAGTTAAAATTAACAATTTTATTACAAAATTTGTAGGTTCTGTTTTTTCTGGGTCACCCTGTATACAGTTGACCCAGAAAAAACAGAACCCAAATTATTTATTTTCCCATTAAACTAACCCTAAACCCAACCCTAATCCTAATCCTAACCCTAACTCTAACCCTAAACCCTAAACCCTAAACCTAAACCCCCTAGTTAAAATTAACAACTTTATTACAAAATTTGTGGGTTCTGTTTTTTTTTTGGTCACCCTAATTTTTCGAACGTTTTCAAAGTTCAGCCGATTGTTTGATTATTCTATTGACATAAGATGTGCCGAAAATCACAACTTATATATATATATATATATATATATATATATATATATATATGTGTGTGTGTGTGTGTGAGTGTTGTGTAGGCATGTGTGTCTTGTGTGTGCGATAGTGAAGATATATTCATTCCTTTGATGCTATAAGGTCGCGAACATGGTGTATCCAGCGAGGACCGAACTCACTATTCAGTAGTAATTACTAGCTCGCTAACCATTACACAATGATGGGATGCCTCTTTCCTATACCTAAAACATTCGTCATTAGTAGAACGTGACACAAGGTTGCAAGTATGGGGCACCCTGCGAGGATTGAACTCGCAATTCCGTAGTAATGGACCATGTGAGACGAGCTCGCTACCCATTACACCACGATGGGATGTTCAAATCTTTTGGTATAGAAGTATGATTGCCTTATGGTTATTTACTAAGCGTAGCTTAGATGCGGCTCAAGGCCAGAAGTATGAGGCACCCAGTGAGAAACGAACTCACTCACAATGTTCTGCTAATCTAATTTGTTAACTATTACACCACATCAGGCGCCTAATAACCGTCTTTCATGGAAGCGCGTGGTGTAATGGTTAAAGTCATGGGAAATGAACTCGTCACCCCGAGTTCAAATCCTGGATGTGGTAATTGCATTTCACTTAGCGCTAATACCGTTGGGAAAGGTATGAATCCTACTCTCCCTCCAGCTATGGATAAATAGTAGGGCAGACTGGGCTCTTTAACCTTGGTTAGGCAACCGGTCTAGGAGAAGGAAAACTCTGAATTCAAACTCCCGCTTAAGAAATTGACCTTGTGTCACATCCTGCTCGTGCGGTGGGGTTGGTAAATATAAATAACCGTCTTTCACCGGTTGACTGACGTGTTTATTACGAGGAACAAATTGTCTGTGTGCATTTTTGTACATATCTTTAATTTTCTATTTATTTTTGGTAAGAAATACTTTCCTACTTTAATCTAATTCAGAAGATATACCATTTAGGAGGTATACTAAGAGCCAGACTTGGATAAACAGTTTATCGAATTCAAAAATAAAAAAAGAGAAGAAATCATTAAACTTTGTCAAAAGTCAATTTTATATTAAGATGGAAATATATGGATAAAAAGTTTGTAGAGATGGGCAACTTTTCTGGCGCCAAAATTTATAAGTGTATATATATATACCAGGAGAAATAAACATAAATTCGACAGTAGGTAAATAAATAAAAATACGAACAAATAAGTTATTCAGAGGGTACTTCAGTGATAAATGATCTTCTGAATATACTGCTTTACCTATGTTTACATATTTACACACACACACACACACACACACACGCACAGACACACAATTACACACAATTACATATATTATATATATATGAGAAGTAAACAAACAGACGATGTTTGTGATATGGCTATTTTCAGCCGACAATATTTGGGAGAATATGTGCTTAATTGAAGTCGAACTTAATTTTTGAAAGTTAATTCATTAATAATTAATTAGGCGGGATTACCTATTTTAAATGTAAGGCTAAACAAATCGAGAAAAATCAATCTCTGTATGTACATCTCTGCTGATGAGGCCTAATAGGCCGAAATGTACATACAGAGATTGATTTTTCTCGATTTGTTTAGCCTTACATTTAAAATAGGTAATCCCGCCTAATTAATTATTAATGAATTAACTTTCAAAAATTAGGTTCGACTTCAATTAAGCACATATTCTCCCAAATATTGTCGGCTGAAAATAGCCATATCACAAACATCGTCTGTTTGTTTACTTCTTGTAAGTTCGTGTAGAGGTCACTTAAGAGGAATATAAATACCTACTACTTAACAAAACGAAGAAATCTTGCTAAGTCCGTTTGGCGTGGAGGTAAGACGCTTGCCTGTCAATTTGACAGACAGGTTTCGAATCACACACGGGGCGGTCTTCGTATCTATAGCTCTGCTGATGAGGCCTAATAGGCCGAAATGTACATACAGAGATTGATTTTTCTCGATTTGTTTAGCCTTACATTTAAAATAGGTAATCACGCCTAATTAATTATTAATGAATTAACTTTCAAAAATTAGGTTCGACTTCAATTAAGCACATATTCTCCATATATATATATATATATATATATATAATATATATAATAATATGGGGTGTACCTCATCAGCCCCTGCTTGGAAATGTCCTCTCCTGGATTCAAAAAGCTGATAGACTCTCCTCAGACTCCCTCGCTTTTAGCTGATACCTTCCTTTTGCCGGAAGAGTTATCTTCTCGCTGCGTTGCTGTTTGTTCCCACTGGGGACCTCTGATATTTAAGCGCGGTAATTCAAACGCTGCTTCCTCTTTTTAGCTGGATATTCTCAAGAACTGCTATGGGCTAGAATCTATCTACCCCCTTCTCGGTGGGGCTTTTGCCCCCTTACATTACTGTAAGTCCTTTATATAGCATGGACTATCCTTTAGTTCCATGTCTGTGACATATGTTAGGTACATTTGGGTATCTTGTTTATACTAAATATTGTATATGTATTTACATGTTCTATTCTCCTGTACATTATGTATCTTATCGTTTCCATGTGCTGTTATATATATTAAATTTTTGTCTCACAAACGTGTCGGAATTGTATGTTCAATTAATTACCATTGGAATCTTACACCGTCATTAGACCACCAAATTATATATATATATATATTATATATATATATATATATATTTTTCTATATCTATAAGTAAAGGCTACACCATATCATTGAGAGAACAGGTACACTAAGTTAGAACTGCGCAGACAACGTTAACGGTGCTTCGTAACAGAGACTTTCTCTCCTGTGTGATTTTCAAACCAAGTGCTTGGTTTGAAAATAGAATAGGTCAGAAACTGTAAGTACCAAGCGCCCCTGACTTTATGTCTCTATTCCGCAAACTTAATATATATATATATATATATATATATATATAATATATATATAACGGTCCTCTGATGATGATTTTTGTCAATATTAGCTATGAAAATGATCTAAAAATATATTCATTTGTTGTGTGTTTTCATACCCTTTTATCTATACATTTACCATCGGATTCATTTCCTTACTCTTAACTCATATATATATATATATATATATATATGTATATATATATATAGTCGTAGAAGAAGTTATTTCCCGACCGCGGTTTCGGTGTTACTCTAACACCCGCAGATGAAGGTGTTAGAGTAACACCGAAACCGCGGTCGGGAAATAACTTCTTCTACGACTATTAATGCTCTATATTCACAATATATAAGCCCTATAGGATTAACTACTTACGCTATGTTCACATAGTACTACCCATCAATGAATATATATATATATATATATATATATATATATATATATATATATCAGCAAATATATTAACAAATTCAAGTCATGTAGAAACATTTAACAAAAGAAAAAAAATGAAGAGGCCCTATTTATTTTGGTTTTTCACACCTGCCTAAGCTGATGACACCATATCTCCTCAGGTCTCCTGGAATCTTCTGAGTGTTCTAGCTGATCTTAACAATGCTGTTTTTTGGATGGTCTCGATTCTTCTTCGGATTTCCATTTCTGCCAGACTCTTTTCCAAATACTTGGAAACCGTTTCAAAGACCCCAAATACAATTGGCACGACCTTTACCTTCATGTTCCACATTTTTTTTCAGCTCTCTGGCCAGGTCCTAGTTTTTTCTATCTTTTCGTTTTCTTTCACTTTCACTCTGTGATCCGCCGGGGTGCAAAATACATGAGATGACACATTTTCTTCTTTTTGTTAATTAATTAATACTAGGTCTGATCTCCTAGCCGGGATTTGATGATCTGTCTGTATCTCAAAGTCCAAAGAATTTATTGCGTCTCATTCTTTTGGACAGATTCCGGTTTGTGTATATACCACTAAGTAGAATGGCGAAAATCAAATTTCTTGCACAGTTCCCAGTGGATCAGATGTGACAACTCTTGTGGTCTTGTGTGCCAGTTTGTTGTATTCGCTTTTATCATTCTTATATGAGTTTTTCACACCAGCGTTAGCTGATGGTATTTCACTGGAGTCTGAGTGAGAACAAGTCTCCTCAGGTCTCCAGGACTCTTCTGAGTATTCTAGCCAATTGCAGCAATGCAGTAGTCTGGATGGTCTCAATTCTTCTGAATTTCCAGTCTTTTTCCAAACTTTTTGGGACCGTTCCGAATACACAACTACAATTGGTATCACTTGATCCTAATATTCCACAGTTTTTCAATTCTCTGGCAAGATCCAGGTATTTGTCCATCTTTTCGTTTTCCTTCATCTTCACCCTGTGATCTGCTGGAACAGCAAAGTCCACCAGTTGACACATTCTCTTTTTTTTTTAATCGATACTAGGTCTAGTCTCCTGGCTGGGATAGGGCGATCCGTTTTTATCTCGAAGTCCCAGAATTATTATTATCATTATCATTTAATTTTTTTTTACGCCTACCGTAGCTGGTGGTTCACTGGATGCTGACTGAGTATTCTAGCCGATTGCAGCAGTGCAGTAGTCAGGATGGTCTGAATTATTCCTCTGATTTCCAGATCCTCCAGTCTTTTTTCCAATTTTATTGGGACCGTTCCAAGTGCACCAACTAGAATTGGTATCACTTTCACCCACATATTCCACAGCTTTTTCAATTCTCTGGCAAAGTCCAGGTATTTATCCATCTTTTTGGTTTTCCTTCAACTTCACCCTGTGATCTGCTGGAATCGCAAAGTCCACCAGTTGATACGTTCTATGTTTTTTGTTAATCAACACTAGGTCTAGTCTCCTGGCTGGGATAGGATGATCCGTCTTTATCTCGAAGTCCCAGACAATTATTATTATCATTTAGTTTTTTTTTACACCTGCCGTAGCTGGTGGTTTACTGGATGCTGACTGACAGCAAGACTCTTCAGATCTCAAGGACTCTTCTGGGTATTCTAGCCGACCCCAACAGTGCTTTAGTTTTGATGGTCTCGATTCGTCCTCTGATTGTTCCAAGTTAACCAATTACGATTGGTACTACCTTCACCTTTGTAGTAGTGGGGTTAGTAGTAGTAATAGTAGTAGTTGTTCATGCATTAACTTATTCAGATAAGAAGTCTGTTGTCGTTAGAGATTGAATATTTTCAAATCTTCTATAAATCTATGGTATCTTCATCAGTATTATCGCAGATTTTAACACCGGTTTCATGTTGATAATCCCAATTTATTATTGGAGTTTTAATTAATTCAATCTCGATTTTAGAGTTTTGGGCGCATAGCCAAAGTGGGGCAATTATTACGGGCATGTTTCACAGCTTTTCCGGTTCTTTGGCTTTCGCCAATTCTCTCTTTCATCCTTGGCACATTGTCTTTTCCTTCTTTACGGACAATCTGATCTGCATTCTTCGCTTGGTAGACAGTTCAGATCTCAAAATCTCAGAGTATATTCTGCCTTTTATTTCTCAACGATAACATCAGGTTCAAGATGATTGGGGATGGTCTTTTTGTTACATTACGCTTTCTTTTGGAATGGGGAGATGACGTGCCAACGTTTGTTACGTTCTGGCCCTTACTTCAAATAGTATGAGTGGTGATGTGTTGGTATAGAAAAATTAGTTATAGACTTATCTCTGGACCGGTACTACATCGGAGAGGCTCGAATCTTGGTTGCTGGGTCGATGCCAGAGTTGGCTGACAATTCCTGGATGTTTGGAGTCTGTAAACCAAATTGGGGTGCTGGGGGATATCTTGCCTTGTGTCATTAAGAGTTTTTAGTAATAACACAAGGCCACTTCTTTTTCTCATGAGATTTTTATTTACCCCCAAATTTACAACTGCCGAGAGCAAAAGCCCATGTTTTACTCTCTCAACGCATTCTACCAGACTCCATTCACACTCTGACCTCTCACTCCTCCTCTCTCCCACTCACCACGCCTCACGGATCGTCAATACAAACATGTGGCGATAATGATTCATCCTTATACTTTTCCATTCTCATCTAACACATATTTTTGCTAAAAGCTTTACCACCAGTGTTACTTTTATACGCCAGTGTTACACTCATATATCTACCCACCCCCGATTATGGTACATCTTTGTTTAATGGCATATCAACCTTTGTGGGTTAATAAATATCAAAACCGTTTTCGCAAAAGGACCAAGTAACCAATAAGCACGCCAGGTGAGAGCTTTTTTGAAAGGAACACCTTTTGCTTTTCACTGTAAACTCACGGTTGTTTGTTTACAAACAACAGACAATTTATTTTGCATTAGAATTTCACTGTAAGATTTTTTAAAAAGTTTGTTCATGTATATTTACAACCCAAAGGCATGTTTTTATACTAAAATAGTTTTCGATTATTTATAGTTATTTATTGGTTTCTTGGTCTCAACATATTTTCATTTAAATAAACATAAAAAATATTTTGTAAATAAAACTATTTTCATTTAAATAAACATATCTGCATTTCTCTTCTGATTAAATAAAAAACTAATTTAATATAATTATGTGTCTTTAATATAAAAACATGTCTTCCGTTTAAAGTTTTTAAAACTTAAAAAAACATTCCTAATGGATTAACAACAACAACAACATGAAATAACTAATTTTTTTTTATAAGAATCGAAAACTATTTTAGTATAAAAACGTGCCTTTGGGTTGTAAATATACATGAACAAACCTTTAAAAAAATCTTACAGTGAAATTCTAATGCAAAAAAAAAAATTGTCTGTTGTTTGTAAACAAACAACTGGGAATGACGGTGCAAAATCAAAAGGTTTTCCTTTCAAAACAGCTCTCACCTGGGGTGCTTATTGGTTACTTGGTCCTCGCAAAAAGTCCAAACAGTCTGGCGTGGAATTTGTAAGTTGGGACCTGTCAACCTTGTGGATTTCAGCGGGTTGCACAGGTAACTACTACGAACATGCTCCATTTATTTTTCAGATACAATCAGGCGTGGTTTCGTGACAAAGCAATATCTTAAAATACCTCCAAACTTTGTTCGTTTTACGTGACATCCTGAGAATGTCAGCCCCTTCGTATAATCTTTTGTTATCTTCACACGTTTCCAACAACGAAGTGTTAATTCAACAGTGGAAGATTTGAATTAACTGACTAAATAACACATCACTGTTCTGAGCCAGCTTCTTCTTCTTCTTCTTCTTCTTCTTCTTCTTCTTCTTCTTCTTCTTCTTCTTCTTCTTCTCTTCTTCTTCTTCTTCTTCTTCTTCTTCTTCTTCTTCTTCTTCTTCTTCTTCTTCTTCTTCTTCTTTTTGTTAATTCTTCTTTCTTCTTCTTTCTTCTTCTTCTTCTTCTTCTTCTTCTTCTTCTTCTTCTTCTTCTTCTTCTTCTTCTTCTTCTTCTTCTTCTTTCTTTCTTTCTTTTCTTTCTTTTCTTTAACCTTTTCTTGATCTCTTTAACCTCTTTCTTCTTCTTCTTCTTCTTCTTCTTCTTTGTTCATTCTTCTTCTTCTTTGTTCATTCTTCTTCTTCTTCTTCTTCTTCTTCTTCTTCTTCTTCTTCTTCTTTGTTAATTCTTCTAGAGTGACTGTGTACACAACTAATTTTCATTTATAAATACATGCAAAAAACAAAACGCTCTCCGGGTGGTGTAAAATTGATTTTTGAAAGATACAGTCAGGGGGTGTTAAAAATTCAATGTCAGAGAGTTTGTATTTAAGTAAGTAAAATCATAAAATTTATTAAAGGAGTATAAAAAAAAAAATTGAAATGGAAACTTAGTTCTGTCCCCCTCAAATAGAATGTTACGTACATGTATTAATTATTAATTAAATGATTATTTTGAATATTTTACATTTAAATTTTACACAAGGTATTTATTTGTAAACGTTTTAGTTAAGCTCTTGATACTTAAAAAGAGACTATTTCTTATTTGTAAATAATTTTCTCGTAAAACTCTATACGTTAGATAACTTTAAATATATATTAAAATAAAACAAACTATATATAAATACATAATATCGGGCATGTATTTATTAAAACTTGTTTAAATAAATCAATAAGGATTGTCTGAGGTGGCACATTCAAATTTGAGTGTATATAATGAAAGGTTGTTCTTTATTTTATGTATTGACGATTTTGGCTAATGTGACGTACGCAGTGACGTAGTTTCAGTTACAGACAAATGGAAACCGAATCTCCATTATTAATAGATAACAAAATGTGCGAAGTTAAAACGACAATTCTTCCAGGCTGTGGTTATATCAGTACTGTTCTATGGCTGCACCACTTGGACCCTAACGAAGCGCCTTGAGAATAAGCTAGATGGGAGCTGCACAAGAATGCTACGTGCAGTCTTGAATAAGTCGTGGAAACAGCACCCCACATGGAAGCATCTGTATGGCCACCTGCCTCTCATCTCACAAACCATCCGAGTGAACGGACTAGGCATGCAGGACACTGCTGGAAAAGTAAGGACGAGCTCATAAGCGACGTTCTGTGGAAGCCAACACATGGACATCCTAATGTGGGCCGCCCACCAAGGACCTACATTGACCAACTATGCGAGGATGCTGGTTGCTGCGGAGAAGACCTAACAGAGACAATGAATGATAGGGAAGGTTGGCGAGAGATTGTCATGGATATCCGTGCTACTTGCGCGACATGATGATGATGATGATGATGATGATGATGATATATATTATTATATACTATAATCTAATAGATATAAAATCGCGAGTTTATTTATTTTCTGAGTTATTGTGGTATATAATGTAAGTATTCGTGTATGCTTCTAAATTATTTAGTTAAGAATTAATGCAAAAATGAACCAACGAATATAATAAAAAAGGAATGGAATGAATAAATAATTGAAAGATATGTTTTCCGGGGACCTCTCCCAAATAATAATAATAATAATAATAATAATAATAATAATAATAATAATAATAATAATTGAGACTGTAAACCATGTACTATGCGAATATAGCAAACTAGCACAACGGGAGTACAAAACTAGACACGACTGGGTTGGAAAGGTGATCAACTATGCAAAAAATTACATTTTGACCATACAACAAAATGGTATATGCATAAACCAGAATCTGTTCTTGAGAATGAAACGCATAAAATTCTCCGGTACTTTGAGATAAAAACAGATCACCTCATCCCAGCAAGATGACCAGACCTAGTGTTGATTAACAAAAAAGAAAGAACTTGTCAACTGGTGGATTTTGCAGTTCCAGCAGATCACAGGGTGAAGTAGAAGGAAAATGAAAAAATGGACAAATACCTGGACCTTGCCAGAGAACTGAAAAAGTTATTGAATATGAAAGTCAAAGTTATACCAATTGTAGTTGGTGCACTTGGAACGGTCCCAAAAAGATTGGAAAAAAGTTTGGAAAATCTGGGAATCCGAGGGAGAATCGAGACCATCCAGAATACTGCACTGCTGCAATCTGCCAGAATACTCAGAAGAGACCTGGAGAACTGAGAAGACTTGTTGTCACTCAGACTCAGTGAAAGGCTATCAGCTAATGCTGATGTGAAAAACTCAAAAGGAGTGAACAATAACAATAATAATAATAATAATAATAATAATAATAATAATAATAACTTTTGAGAGAGGTCGTTAATAGAAAAAAAAACTTTTTCACATTCTATGGGACTCTTTATCGGAGCATTAAATTAATTATCATATAAAATATTGGATAGGATAAAATAATGTCTTACCTTTGTAAAGTTTTGAGAGATAAACCCTACTATAATATTATTTAAGTATGATCAAGTATAGATTCTGACTATTAGTGCGTTTTGTATATAATAACAATGAATGATAAGGAAGGTTGGTAAGAGATTGTCATGGATATCCGTGCTAATTGCGCGACATGATGATGATGATGATGATGATGATGATGATACATAGTCAATTTAGACGCAACAGGGCCAGCGATGCTATTACTCCCAGATAGCACGCCAATGACAGCAGAGCATCTTTCCTGTTGAAAATCTATACAAGACTCACCGTTTGGGTTGCAAACAGCACATCTTCTCTTCTTGGCCATTTGAAAATCAAAGGTAATCGGTTGAGCGAACAATGCAACTCCTTTAAGGCAATTAAACCGAATGACGTTTCTCAATTGAGAATCTATTAACAATACAACTGACGTGTGTCACTGACACATCACTAACCAATTCGCCTATCATGGCGAAAGCTCTTTCGAAGTAAGGAAAAATAATTGGAAGTTATGATCATATTATAATAATGGCAATAATAAACTAGTTTGATGTTGGATACATGCTGTAGACAAGTGATTACCGGGTTGATATTCGAGCCATAATTATCATATACTAGCAAAAAACACCCTCCAGGCGGTGTAAAAATTAATTTTTGAAAGATAATGCCTGAAAGGGTGGGTGTTAAAAATTCAATGTCAGAGACTTTTACCATAAGTAAGTAAAATCATCAAATCTATTAAAAGGAGGAAAAAATAAAACAATTTGAAATGGAAGCTTAGTTTTGATAACTTTAGATATATATTAAAATAAAACAAACTATATATAAGTATATAAATCGGGCAGGTATTTATTAAAAAACAATAAAAAAACAAACAAACAAAAAAACAAAAAACAATGAGGACTGTCTAAGGTTGCATGCTCAAATTTTGAGTGTATTTATTCTATGTTATGACGATGTGGGATAATGTGACGTAAGCAGTGACGTAGTTTATGTTACAGACAAATAGAAACCTAATCTCCATTATTAATATATATATATATATATATATATATATATATATATATATATATATATATATGCCAACTCCTCCGCACGAGCAGGATGTGACACAAGGTCAATTTATTAAGCGGAGTTCAACAGGTTTGATTCAGAGTTTTCCTTCTCCTAGACCAGTTGCCTTACCAAGGTTAAAGAGCCCGTTCTGCCCTACTATTTACCCATAGCTGGAGGAGAGTAGGATTCATACCTTTCCGAAGGGTATTAGTGCTAAGTGAAAATGCAGTTACCGCGTCCAGGATTTGAAATCGTGGCGACGAGTCCATTTCCCATGACTTTAACCATTACACCACACGCTTCCATAATTATCATATAACTCAAGCAAGTGTATTGCAATGAAAATAAAAACAAAACAAAACTGATGTAATGAATATGTAAATACCTTGGTACCCCCTCACTATAATCTGATTGGATAGTGTCCTCCATACATATTCGACACCGTGGTGGTACAAGCGTCTACTAGCCAACTAGCAAGACTACCACGCCGACTGCCCGGAAGACGTGCTGCTACTCGACGCACCAGTTTCTATTTACCTGCGATAATATACCTTACTACAACTTCATAATATATCCCTTAACCCGGATATATCAGTGGATCTCATCCTCGTCGCCACCCTTGTTAAAATTAACAGTTTTATTACAAAATTTGTGGTTCTGTTTTTTTCTGGGTCACCCTGTATACAGAGCCCAAATTATTTATTTATTTTCCCATTAAACTAACCCATAACCCCAACCCTAACACTAGTTTTTTTTTTCAAGTGACACCGCATCGGATACGGACTTCAATCGTAGCTGGTGTTTTTTTTCAGCAGCCACCGGCTAGCGGTTTTTGAGGCAGGAGGCCGGGACGGTTCTCCGCGAAGAGTACCAATCAAACTATAAAAAACGTAGATTATAATGATAAACAAACGTGTAGAAATTATATGTTTTACAACTAACTTAATCACATCAGAATTATATAGTATTTATCTTACCTTTCCTTTCTACTTCTTTCTTTACTTTTAATTTATATCTCCATGAATAATGGAGATTCGCTTCCGGTTTTTGTCTGTAACAAAAATTACGTCACTACTTACGTCACATTACCCAAAATCGTCATAACATAGAATAAATACACTCGAAATTTGAACATGCAACATTAGACAGTCCTCATTGTTTTTAAAAACAAGTTTTAATAAATACATGACTGGTATTATATATCTATATATAGATTGTTTTATTTTAATACATATTTAAAGTTTACATTTCAAATTGTTTTATTTTTTAATCCTTTAATGAATTTGATGATTTTACTTACTTAGGGTACAAACTCGCTGACATTGAATTTTTTACTCCCACCTCTCAGGCAATATGTTTCAAAAATCTATTTTTACATCGCCCGGAGGGTGTTTTTTATTTTGTACTAGTACTATATAACTTCAGGAAAATACGTTACATTTCAAATATTCCTTCGGTTACCAATAACGCCACCCTTAAAAAAAGAACGCCGCTAACGGAGAAAGAACATCTTTTTCTCTAATACTTTCTCATCTCTCATTTCATTTTGAAAAGATTTCCATCACTTTTAGACAACACTTTTTTTCATCCTAATGTCCTGTTGAAGGTTTTAAAAATACTGTTTTGTTTTTATTATAAGATACTATAACTGCAGAGGATTTATATTTATTTTTGATTAAACAATGCTGCAGATTTTGCACGAAAGTTATTTAAATAAACTTTGTAATAAATAACCCCGCCTTTCATAAGAAGAATGAATGCATAAAATTCTGCTATAAAGATTATTTCCTTTCATTGTTTAAAAGTGGAAATTTTTATAGCTTGACCCCTTGTAACCTTCAATGACCCCAATGTCAATCTCACAGAGCTTATGTCCCAAGTGGAGTTCTTGTTAGTCATCGTATAAGCCTTGATGTTTTAACATGAAGGTGACACGGTCATACACACAAATTAGAGGTTCTTTTAATAGTATATATATATATATATATATATATATATATATATATATATATATATATATATATATATAAGGTGTATCATAAAAGTATCAACATTGAAGCTGTATTTATCACGATAGAAATGAACAATAAATGGAACGTTAATGTTTTTCAGAATACAAGGTGTATCATACAAGTGCTGAGTTTGAAACTGTATTTACCAAGATAGAAAGGAACGTTAATTTTTTCAGAATACAAGGTGTGTCAAAAAGTACAAAAAAGTGTTTTTTGCCGCACCTTATATATATATATATATATATATAGAAAGGAGGGAAAAACTCCACTGTAATTCATAATGAATTTATTCGAACAAAATTGGAGCCTTTTAATCTAAGTTGATTCAATATAGCTACCCGAAATTTCGTCTCATCAGATGATAGATCAAGATAATTTGAATTGCATAACTGATAAATTTACTTCTCAAAAAAATAAAAAAAAATCTTTTTTTACATTGTAAGACAGTCACCATGGCGACAGGAAGTCAAATGAGAAAAAAGGATACTCTTCAAGGTCTGGTTTCTTAGGGGGATGGTAGTCAGACAAAATTAAACTATGAATTAAACTATTGAATGAGTCTGAAAAAGTATAGAGTAAGGATGAAACAAAACAAAAAATAATATATAAAAATAAAATATAAAATATATAAAGAATATATTAAAAAATTATTTCTATAAAAAAAACTATTTTTCTCCATATATATATATATATATATAATATATATATATATATATATATATACTGTAGTGTGAGATGGTCACTATTTCAGCTTTTGCTGGAATGGTGTACCAAAGGCAGTATTATTGGTAGAGTGCTCAATATAAAATAGAGCTGTTATATAATATAATATGGTTGTGAATGTTCCTTTGTCACCCAATAAATAGATATGTAAAACCTATATATTTATCTTATTATATATATATATATATATATATATATATATATATATATATATATATATATATATATATATGGAGAAAAGTAGACAAACACGTGATGATGTACTGAATGGATGTTGTACTGGATGGATATTTATTAAAGGTAGTGATGTCGACGTTATAATGTTTCGGTCTATCAGACCTTCTCCAGGACAGGACTGAGGTCTTGTATTGAAAGATTCAGTTCTCTTACTGACGAGTGTCTTGCGGTCGTGATTGGGAGGGGGTGATCAGCTGCTGATGATCTGCTGCAAATGTTTAGGCAGTCAGTGACTTGAAGAAGGTCGGATAGACCGAAACGTTATAACGTCGACATCACTACCTATAACAAACATCCACCGAGTACAACATCCGTGTTTGTCTACTTTTCACCACATAGTGATTGCAACGACTGCCACTCCTTCATCCATTGTCCGTTTGTGGGCTCGTTCATGACTTTTTAATCCCGCCAAAGTCCTGCATATCCTTGAACATATCTGGCACACATAACGATTGGTGTTGACTGCGTGGACAGGTGTTGTATACTCATCATTGTACTCATTTTGGGGATCATGCTTGGTCTTAGAGTGTGGCATGGTAGAGACAAGAATTGCAGTCGGGTAGCTCTCATGTGATTTCATGTGATTGACCAAGCCCGCCATTGACAATAGGGCCCGGTCACACTCCTCACAGATCCACACATCACCAGAATTGGCTGAGAGTTTCTCGTTTTCGGCACACTCTCCTGAGTTTTGCTCGGTCCATCCTTGCAGCTTCAAACAGTTCTGCACCACTGTAGATCGCAGCCCTCCATTGCCCACGATCAAATGTCAGGGATTCCCAATTATCGACGGGAATACCAAAGCACACTAGACACTCCTTCACACTATCACGAAACCGTTTTTTTTTCACCACATAAGTAAAGTAAAGCCTAATGTCGGTAACAGCCAGACAGCGAGGGAGTCTATCCCTTTTCACTAGCGCTAGATCAAGGAAATTATTCTAGCATCTGAGGTGAGTGCCACATCTACCATCAGCTCCCCACTTTACCGCACAGATCCCTGTGCTACTCATACGCTGAGTTGGCGAGGGCCGGTATCGAACCAAGAACCTTGTGATTGTATATCAACGTCACTTCTAAGATTTCTCTAACATTGTGTATAGCTGATGTTGGCAGCGTTCGCGCCAACCTACTTTACGTATGGAGTGAAGAAGGAAGAGCGTTTTTTTTTTAAATCAGCGAAAGGGAAATTGTGTAGGAAGTGATGATTTTATTCATTCATTTTATTTTATTTTTTTTCTAAATCTTTTAAAACTGATAAAATTTGAATATTTTTTTTTTAAATCGCCGTTTCAAGCTCGTTCGACTCCAGGTCTTTATCGTCGTTGTACGTTTCTCTATTGAAATTTTATTTGAATTCAACAGGTAAGTGTGAAAAAATGTGCGTAACGTTTAAGTCTCTTAATGCTTTTCTGCTGTTGTTACGAATTTAGTCAACAAAAACGACAAAAGAATTCAATGGCGTTTAGTTGTTGACGTTATTGATGCCATCGATGCATGAATGTGTATGGAGAAAAAATTCAAGTTCTGTTAGAATGGCGTAGATTTTACGAGCATCTATCTATCTATCTATCTATCTATCCCAGTTAGTTCATGCCTACTAGATGTATCTGTCTATTGTTCGATCTATCTATCCCAGTCTATTTACACCTGTTTTATCTATCTATCTATCTATCTATCTATCTATCTCAGTTAGTTCATACCTACTAGATTTATCTGTCTGTTGTTCGATTTATCTATCCCAGTTTAGTTACATCTGTTCAATCAATCTATCTATCTATCTATCTATCTATCTATCTATCCAGTTAGTTCATGTCTACTAGATTTATCTGTCTGTTGTTCGATCTGTCTATCCCAGTTTATTTGACTTGTTCAATCTATCTATCTATCTATCTATCTATCTATCTGTTAGTTCATACTACTAATTGTTCTCTATCTATCCAGTTATTTACTTTTCATCTATCTCTATCTATCTATCCCAGTTACTCTGTCTATTGTTCGATCTATCTATCCCAGTTTATTTACACCTGTTCTATCTATCTATCTATCTATCTATCTATCTATCTATCTATCTATCTCTGTTAGTTCATGCCTACTAGATTTATCTGTCTGTTGTTCAATCTGTCTATCCCAGTTTATTTGAACTTGTTCAATCAATCTATCTATCTATCTATCCAAGTTAGTTCGTACCTACTAAATTTATCTGTCTATTGTTCGATCTATCTATCCCAGTTTATTTACACCTGTTCTATCTATCTATCTATCTATCTATCTATCTATCTATCTATTCCAGTTAGTTCATACCTACTAGATTTATCTGTCTATTGATCGATCTATATATCCCAGTTTATTTACACCTATTCAATCTATCTATCTGTCTACCTATCTATACCAGTTAGTTCATGCCTACTAGATCTATCTATCTATCTATCTATCTCAGTTTATTTACACCTGTTCAACCTATCTATCTATCTATCTATCTATCCCAGTTAGTTCATGCCTACTAGATTTATCTGTCTATTGTTCGATCTATCTAGCCCAGTTTATTTACACCTGTTCAATCTATCTATCTATCTATCTATCTATCTATCTATGTCAGTTCATTCATATTTCTTTATCTATTTCGGTTCATTCATATATATATATATATATATATATATATATATATATATATATATATATATATATATATCAATCTATCTCAGTTCTTTCATACCTCCATTTCGATTAATATATATATAGAAAAGGTGTGTAAAAATGTATCGAGATTTTTTGTACTTTTTGAAAAAATTAGCGTTCCATTCATTGTTCATTTCTATCTTGGTAAATACAGCTTTAAATCTCGATACTTTTATGACACACCTTATATATATATATATATATATATATATATATATATATATATATATATATCCTTCTTATCATATGGGTGCTAGAAGGCGGTGGCTGAGGGTCTACATGTCCTGGGAATGATGTTAAACTCTATCTGATGGTGAGGTTCCAGTTCTGGATGTTTGGGGAATGTGGAACACCCCTTCATCACCATTACTCACTGGTCCATTCTGACTCGGAGTGGTAGTACCTGTTAGGGTCCCATCTATGGGTTGAATAGAAAAACATGAGTTTATAAACAAAATTGTATTATGCATTAAGAATGAATTTATTTCACAACTTTAAATGACCCACCGAGGTTGATATGCCGTAAAACAAAACAAACCAAACCAATATCCCCAGGTCCCGCTAGTTAACATATGTTACTTAGATGAACGTATGAATTGTATTAATTTCTTCGGGATTTTTTTTAATAGGAAAGTTACACAAAAAATCAATAACATTTTGGCGTAGGCCGTTTAAATGTCAGAATGGGTGCGGAAATGCGTGTAGAAATTTCCATTGAGGATTGTGTTCTCCTCGCAAAATTCTGAGTAACGGAGTCAACAGAAACATAATTTGATATTTGATGTTTTAAAGCAGCTCCGCCATAGCAACATTGAGCAGACTCACACCCGCATATATATATATATATATATATATATATATATATATATATATATATATATATATATAATCTTATTATAATGGAGATTGTGTGTTTTTCTGACCGTAACCGAAACTAAATCACTACTCAAGTCACAATTCCCTTAGTAATTGACGCCACATTCACCATGAATTTATCCTTATTTTAACCTCAATTATTAATAAAATTGTTTTTCATTATTTATACTGTTAACCATATATACATACTAATAACATGCAATTGTATTTATATATACAACAAAATCGCAGTTTACAGCGTGAACGGGAAGGCTAATTTGCATATTGATATTAAAAATGTAATTTTAATAAATATATGCTTAGTATTATTGATTTCTAACTGTTTGGTTTTATTTTAATGAATATAAGCAAAAATCTCTTCAATTAATCTTAAATGAAATCCTTAACAAGAAAAGATAACTGTCATTTTATTCTTTACTTCCTCTTTTAACTAAATAGTTAAATCAGAAAAAATAACAATGAAAGACGAGAGTGATAGAAGAGTAAGTTTCAGTTGTTCTATTTTTCGATTATATCCCCCTGTTTCAAAACTTTTTATCTGCATTCTTATTTAGTTTCATCAGCCTTTCTAATTTAATGCGATATTTCATTACATTAAAACTTAAATACTTGCACCCGGAGGGTGCATATATTTGCTAGTAAATATAAAAGCAATTGGTAATTTGCTTGAAGCATTGTTAAGTATACGCATTGTATTGGCCTTCAAAATATTAATACATTATATATATATATATATATATATATAATAAGTAATCCACAGACACGTGTTTAGAGGTATCACCTCTCATCAGTATACATTAACAGCTACCCTGGCCGGGTTTGAGACTAATGAACTTTCGTTCGCCAATCCTCTTACCCGTGCGGCCAGAGGCAGCTGTCAAATATAGGAGAATATTTAATCGACATTTCTAAGCGGAAATGAATTCACTAGAGGCCTCAAACATTTGTAAACAAAGCGAGGTTTAGGGGAGCGAGTGAACTTTCGTTAACCAATCCTCTTACCCGTGCGGCCAGAGGCAGCTGTCAAATATCGGAGAATATTTAATCGTTACATTTCTAAGCGGAAATGAATTCACTAGAGGCCTCAACATTTGTAAACAAAGCGAGTTTAGCTACACGCCAGAACGGTGAATCTATATATATATATATATATATATATATATATATATATATATATATATATAACAGTCATGTTTCACTGCGGAGCCTTTAAAAGATATTTTTTTAATTTATTTCTTGCTAATAAAACTTAGATTCTCTATCTTTAGTTAATATTGATCTGGAAAATTATTATCATCTGCGTTATTCGGACCATTGTCCTCATCTTCATTGTCATCTCTACTACGTTTCGGCCGATATGCCCTCTGGCCTTCTTCAGGTATTTCTTGTCGGACTCGGGAACCTTCTCGGACTCGGGAACCTTCTTACTTCAGTATACCGGAGGGCATATCGGCCGAAACGTAATGCAGATAACAATGAAGATGAACATATATATATATATATATATATATATATATATATATATATATATATATATTATAATAATAATAATAATAATAATAATAATAAGTGGGAAGCGCGTGGTGTAACGGTTAAAGTCATGGGAAATGGACTCGTCACCCCGAGTGAAAATATTACGTACACAGAGAAAATTCGACCTTCATCAGAGTGAAATTTTATTTTTATACATACATGTATGTGAATTCACATATACACAACCAAACATGACCATCTTACGAAAACATTAAAATTAAAAAATAAACATAAAATTATCTATTATCAAATTAGGTTCTTTTTATAAACGAATACCTTTTTAACCGTTTTTTTTAGCAAAACAATAACAAACATTGCTTTCCGGGACTTTTCAACAAGTTAGGGATTAATAATAACACTTTATTTTTGCAATACAAAATTGTATCTACCATAACTCCTAGGAAAATCAAATATTCAAATTCGCGAGATTGGCTAACGGCTCTATTTCAAGGTTCCTAAAAGTGATTTAAAAAAAATTCTCTTCGAACATTTCTAAAAAAAATTCTCCGTTTTTCCCCAACGAATTTTTTCATTCAAAATAAAATTTCACTCTGATGAAGGTCGGATTTTCTCTGTGTACGGAATATTTTCACATTTTTCTATTATTATTATTATTTCATTTCATTTATTTATTTAATGATAATAATAGTTTAAACCGTGTACACAAAGATGAACTGACGAAACACATGTGTAAGTGATATTGATTAAATTCATCTTTTATTATCCATTCTGTTCTTTCTTTTCTTTATTCATTCTTCCTCATATTGTCGGATTCATTTCCAATTCCATTTTTACATATATATATATATATATATGTGTGTGTGTGTGTGTGTGTGTGTGTGTGTATGCGTGCGTGTGTGTGTGTGTGCGTGTGCGTGTGTAAAGCAAGCAACGTATTGGAAAAAGCATTATTCTTGGTGGTCTGTTTGTTCCGTCGTAAATTGCACATTTTGGTGTTCTGGTTTCTGATTGACATATTCATTACTTGATGTGGGTACATTTCTGCACCCACTCCAAATAATTTTTATTTACCTGAAACGTTTACAGAAGTGTAAATACATCTCGGCATGTAGCCGGAATTTCTATTTTTTGGGGGGTGGTGGTAACAAAACCGGTCATACTGCTACACGGTTCTAGCTAGCTAGGTACACTCGTCGACCGATCTATCCAAAAAAAAATTCTTGCATTCCTTTCCTTGCGCAGCCTACTTTCAAGAATATACCTCATTCTCTCTATGGCTTTATCCTACTTTTGGTTGACTGTTCCATAATTTCGCATGGTTGTATCGCGCCTAAAATTCGAGTTGTAGTAGTAGTCGTTAGTTGTAATAGTAGTAGTCGTTAGTTAGAAACAACGTACGCAAGTCGTATAGTCACAAAGGCCTTTCTAGGCTTGTGGGTTCTTTATCAGAGAGAGAGAGAGAGAGAGAGAGAGAGAGAGAGAGAGAAGAGAGAGAGAGAGAGAGAGAGAGAGAGAGAGAGAGAGAGAGTATGGTCAAATTATTCTATGCAAATCCTGTTCGGTACTACTATGCGGAACCCATTGGGGGGAACGAGGGAAGCCCCGACTGCCTCTTACAAGGCCCTGCCGAACAAGGGCCGATTTTTCTCTTCCTCCGTTTCTCATCCAGGGGTGGGAGGATCACCCACTTCCGCTTCCGGTCAAAACTCGGAACTTCCGTTTTTATTTTAAATCTAGTTCCGGGGTCATTCGTCTGTCAATTGCTGGACCCCCGTTGAGTGTTTAGCCTTCAAACTTTAACCTTTATTCTTATTTCTTTTGCTTCTCTTTCTCCAGAAATCCTATCACCGTTTTCTTTTCAATCCCCAAATTCCCCGTAGACCATAATAATTACGTTACAGAGCATTTAAATCGAAACCTCACACCTGGATTTGCGATCTTCCGCCAACACCGTCGCAATCAAACATTTTACAAGTCAATGTTTTCAAAATTGTTTTCCGTCCCTTTTGCGAGCCGGGCTTTTATTATTAAGTAAAAAAGAAACTGACACTGTGATATTTTTTTTTCTTCATCTTTTTCTTCTTCTTCTTCAAAGACTATCATTGCGTTCAAAAGTGTGATAACTTTTGAAATTGTCTCTCGGCAAAAGCACCAAAATCAATTTGGCCTCATAGCCCCCGGGTGGCTGTGCCCAGAATTAATTTAGCACCTCGTCGCCTGGAAGGATAATAGCTTCGATAGAATCTCGCAAGATAAATTATTCCATTCAAGTTCAAGCTCGCTCTGCTCACGAAAAGACGCATTCTCCAGTGGGAATTACACGCTGGTTCCTATTCAGCAGTATAGAGCAGATTTTACTTCGTACGAGGGTCAATCAAAAATTATCCGCACTCTTTCGTTTTATGGAAGCTGCGTTCATCAGATTTGATAAGCAGTTCCATTACTAATCTGAAGAGAACAAGCTACCTCATTGATGATAACTTCACCGGGTTATATCCTATGAGTCCAACATAAAACAAAGGGGAACCACTCTTGACTGATAAATTATTTATTCATTTATTGATCTACTAGGAAAAAGAAGACGGGTTAGGGTTTAGGGTTAGGGTTAGTTTAATGGGAAAATAAATAAATAATTTATAGTCAAGAGTGGTTTCCCTTTGTTTATGTTGGACTTATAGGAAATAACCCTTCGCCGATACCATCTATCGAGCTTGCTGATTCTTCTCATTAGTGGTGGAGGTTGACGGGTGTCCTGCTTCATCTTCGAGCATCACGCGTGTCCGGCCACCTTTCATTATGTTACACTAATCTGGTAGAAGGTCACCATAATAGGAGCATAGATTGAACTTTAACATTTTATATTGCTATTAATTAAGTTTAACATATTTCTCTGAATTTTTTAGATGAGGCTTGATAATTAGTATTATTTGTATTATTCGGACTATTGTCCTCATATATGGTTAGCGGAATGAGAACAGGATACACCCGTGGACTGATTAAATGGTTAGGTTCAAAGTTCCGTGATGGCTCCCGATTACGACAAGAAGGTTCCCGATTACGACAAGAAGGTTCCCGAGTCCGAGAAGTTCCAGAGTCTGACATAAAATACCTGAAGAAGGCCGGAGGGCACATCGACTGAAACGTTGTACTGATAGCAATGAAGATGAGGACAATAGTCCGAATAATACAAATAATACAAGTTTAACATAGTTGGCTGACTCCTGATTTAGGTCGGAAAATTAAAACGGAAAGATTTTTGGTGGTACCCAATGACAGTTTAACTACAGTCTATGAATGAACATTTTGCGAATTGGGTTACGATTTTAGGGGATTAAGATTGTTTTTAATTACGTATTCCTTAAAAAAATGAACAACAAAAAACCAAATTACTATACATTTAATGTTGAAAAATTTTTTTAAAACTAAGTTTAATTGAAATTATATATTGCAATACTAACACAAACAACTGTCTCAATAATAGATTCAATAATTAATTTCTATGGTTAATTAAATGTATAGTAATTTGGCCCTATCTTGGGCTAGACGGGCGGTCAGAGAGGCCCCTCCGATCAATCGGCTGGTCACGTCAAGCCCTAGCACCTATATGATTTTCCCAACCCTATTGCCCTTATGACAAGCCCCAACCCCCTTTTATCATATGGGCGCTAGAAGGCGGTGACTGAGGGTCTACATGTCCTGGGAATGACATTAAACTCTATCTGATGGTGAAGTTCCGGTTTTGGATGTTTGGGGAATGTGGAACACCCCTTCATCACCATTGCTCCCTGGTTCACTCTGACTCGGAGTGATAGTACTTGTTAGGGTCCCATCTATGGGTTAAATAGAAAAATGTATTTGTAAACAAAATTGTATTATCGATTAAGAATTTATTTATTTCAAAACTTTGTCGGTATTAAATGACCCACTGAGGTTGATATGCCGTAAAACAAAACAAAACCAAACTAAGATGGCCAAAATACTATACATTAAATAGCTACAAAATTTATCTGCATCTGCGCTAGATTATTTAGAAAGATAATTTTATTGCCATTATATTAATTATTTATATTATTCTTTACTTCCTATTTGAACTATATAGTTAAATTATGAAAATTTATAAATGAAAGACGAAAGTGGTGGAAGAGTATGTTTATAATATATATATATATATATATATATATATATATATATATATAATAAAATCATATATGTATAAATATATGATTTATTTCAAAACTTTATCGGCATTAAATGACCCACCGAGGTTGATATGCCGTAAAACCAAACCAAACCAAACCAAACCAAACCAAACACAATAATAGGAGCACCCAGTGAGTTTCGAACTTTGTAACAAATGAGTAATAATTTTACTTAATACAAAGCAATAGCCACTCCTTCAAGAATATGTCAGTATGTTGGTCATTAATAATTTTTTATATACGACGTTTGGACCTACGTGACTGAAAATCCCAACTGAAACATTAAATTCATAAATAGATTAAAGACGGTTTTATTTGTTTTTAAATTGATGGGGGAATGCAACAGAATAAACAAGCCAAGTTTATGTCGCTTGGGCCAGTTATTTAATCTATAGTATTCTGGCCATCTTAGAAGTAAAACAGGGACAGAAAAAAAAGGGATGTAAAACAGCAGCCCCAGCAAGCATCATTGTATGCAATGCACCAAAGTAGTGTGCAGTCAATGCACCAAAGACTGCCACTCATGAATTGGCCTGCTCAGCCACTAGCGCAGTGCAGATATATTTTTTTCTTTTTTAGACACTACGCCATCGTCCTTTGTGGAGAGAAAGGTGCCAACAACAATAAGTAAAAGCAATATTTTGGCCGCTAGCTCAGTCGGTAGAGCGTTCGGCTAGAAGTCACAAGGTTCCTAGTTCGATACCGGCCCTCGCCAACTCTTCCTTCTTCACTCCATACGTAAAGTAGGTTGGCGTGAACGCTGCCAACATCAGCTATACACAATGTTAGAGAAATCTTAGAAGTGACATTGATATATACAATCAAAAGGTTCTTGGTTCGATACCGGGCCTCGCCAACTCAGCGTATAAGTAGCACAGGGATCTGTGCGGTAAAGTGGGGAGGTGATGGTAGGTGTGGCGCTCCACCTCAGACTTTTGGCCGTTAGCTCAGTCGTGCAGATATTTTTTTTCTTTTTTTAGTTATTTAATGAATAGCATTTAGAGCAGATAGTCCGTAAAGAAGGAAAAGACAATGTGGCAAGTTGTGCGATATAGATGAAAGAGATTATATATATAATCATATACATACCTATTAATAATGGAGATTCGCTTCCGGTTTTTGTCTGTAACAAAAACTACGTCACTGCTTACTTCACATTACTAAAATCGTCATAACATAGAATAAATACACTCAAAATTTGAGCATGCAACATTGTTTTTTAAAACAAGTTTTAATAAATATATGACTGGTATTATATATAATAGTTTGTTTTATTTTAATACATATTTAAAGTTTACATTTCAATTGTTTTATTTTTTAATCCTTTAATGATTTGATGATTTTACTTACTTAGGGTACAAACTCGCTGACATTGAATTTTTAACTACCTCCCCTCAGGCAATATGTTTCAAAAATTATTTTTTACATCGCCCGGAGGGTGTTTTTTATATTTTGTTAGTATTTTATATAAAATATATGAATATAGAGGGGTGAAAGAGTGGGTTGCGTGTGTTGATCTGTATGTGTGATCTTCTTCCCTCACCCACCCAATCCCATTGCCTTTGTCCCCTCTTTCACCTTCTATATACATATATTTTTTATAATATTATAATTTTATTATATATATATATATATATATATATATATATATATATATATATTATAAACTTACTCTTCCACCACTCTCTTCTTCATTGCTAAAGTTTCATAATTTAACTATTTAGTTCAAATAGGAAGTAAAGAATAATATAAATAATTAATATAATGGCAATAAAATTATCTTTCTAAATAATCTAGCGCAGATGCATAATTTTTTAGCTATTTAATGTATAGTATTTTGGCCATTTTAGTTGATTTTTGTTTTGTTTTACGGCATATCAACCTTTGTGGTCATTTAATGACGATAAAGTTTTGAAATAAATCATTTCTTAATGGATATAAATTTTTTTATAAATACATTTTTCTATTTAACTCATAGATGGGACCCTAACAGGTACTACTACTCGGGTCTGAGTGGACCAGGGAGCATAGTGATGAAAGGGGCAGCTCCACATTCCCCAAAACCTCCAGAACTGGTAACGTTATGTATCTTCCCTTATCCTACGACGCGAGTCGTACACCTATTCCTCTTTATAGAGCATTATATATCTGCTTGTATATCTTTGTCTTGTATGTGTTTCTCCATCACTTACGGAATAAATATTGTTATCGTTGTACACCTTTGTTGGAATGTTTTTATGTACACACTTGTATCCACGTTGGGAGGTTACTTTAAGCCTTCCATCATTAATATAACTTCCTCACATGTTATATCTGTTGAACCCGTCGTGATACGAACACGCAACTAAGAAACATTCTACAGCTTCTTTATATGTTATATCTTGTGACCTCGACATGTATGTTATAATACCTTTCTCAAGGGTATTAGTTCGACAGTGAACGTCATAGCATGACTGGAGTTCGAACTCGTTGACTACATCTCCCCTCCTCCCAAAAAGGAGTGTCCTATGTATCACACTAAACTGAACCTAGTAGTCAATTTCCAGTTCTGGAGATCTGGGAAGTGTAGAGTAGTGGAAATGAAGTCAATCACGTTGAGATAAAATGCATTTGACCACTGTTAAATAGTAGGGCACTAATTATTGGGTACTGAAAGGCTGAAATTAACTGTCATGACTTCCAACTAAGTCAGAATGAGATATTACAGGGCAGATAACCATTTTAAGAACCATGTACAGTAAAACATTTACTGTCATGACTTCCAACTAAGCCAGAATGATGTATAACAGGGCAGATAACAATTTCAAGAACCATGTGCAGTAAAACATATACTTCTTGGGAGGATGGTAGTCAGACAAAATTAAACTATGAATTAAACTATTGAATGAATGATGGAGCTCCACATCTACCATCAGCTCCTTACTTTACCGCACAGACCCCTGTGCTACTCATACGCTGAGTTGGCGAGGGCGGCTATCGAACTAGGAACCTTGTGGTTTCTAGCCGAACGCTCTACCGACTGAGCTATAAAGACTTACTCTCTTTGATTTTAAGATGGTATCATAGAAAATTTCCGGTTATAATGTTCTACTTTTATGGGGGGGGGAGAGGGCGGACAAAACTTTTTAGAGGGAAGATAGATAGATAATTGTGGATCAAACGTTTTAATTCTACTGAAGACTTATGCTGGTTCCAGTCCAATCGATACTAATTTACGGTTGTCTGGAAATCAATAAACTGATCTTTATTATTTCAATAAAACGTTTCCAAGTGGCAAGGTGAATAATCGCTATAACAAGTAAATAATGATAAACGTTGTAACTTTTACTGATATCCTAAGACAATATATATATATATATATATATTATATATACTATATATCACAAGGTTCTGTTCGATACCGGCCCTCGCAAATGTTAACGTATGAAGTTTTGCACGGGGGATCTGTGCCGGTAAAGTAAGGGAGATGATGGTAGGTGTGGCGCCCCACCTCAGACCCAAAAACATCTTCTTGTCTAGCGTAGTGAAAAGGGATAGACCTCACTCGCTGGATATGGCTGATACACGACTTTTGGCCACCTCGACGACTTAGCTTACCTTTTTTACACACAACACACACACACACTACACACTATATATATATATATATACATATATATATATATTATATATATATATATATATATATATATATAGGGGCCGGGTTAGCTCAGTCGGTAGAGGCGGGGGGGGGGGGGAATCGGCTAGAACCACAAGTTGGTAGGTGTGGCGGCTCCATCCTCAGTATGCTAAACAATCTCCTTGGTCTAGCGCTTTGAAAAGGGATAGACTCCTGCTGACGGCTGATACGCGACTTTTAAGGCCGCCCCGTCCGACTATATATATATATTATATATATATATATATATATATATATATATAAAACATCTTACCTGATGATTGCGTCGCCATGAAACCAAATATGGTTGTGAATGTTCCTTTGGTACCTAATAAATAGATATGTAAAGACGCTTTATATATTTATGCTATTATATATATATATGAAAGGAATTTATTTTATTTCTAAACTTAGAATACGCATTTTTTAAATTTT
>CM042151.1:34923075-34940601 GCA_023376005.1 Doryteuthis pealeii | reverse complement strand
AGAGAGAGATTTTCTCCCCGGTGATGTTTGGTAGTATATTTTTACAATCAAAATTTTTCTTACCGCAAGGGTTTACTGACAACTTTGGTAATATATATATATATAAATATATATATATATATATATATGGTGTTGTTATGGGTTATTAAATATATATATATATATATAATATATATAATGTGTGTGTGTGTGTGTGTGTGTGTGTAATATAAGAAGGATTAGGGGAGTAATGAAGGAAAAAAACAAATTAGACCTTTCTAACGTATTTTAATTTGAACAGTTTAGTGGTTATTTTCTGTCTTGGAAATTTTTTTATAGCTTTGTTGTCGTTTACAAGGGGAAGGGAAAATACAAATAAAGAAGAAACGAAATATACAGAGTAAGGAAGAGAGGGAAGGAAGGAAGGGGAGAGAAAGAGATAGATAGTTAGAGAGAGAGAGAGAGAGAGAGAGAGAGAGAAGAGAGAGAGAGAGAGAGAGAGAGAGAGATGCGGAAGGGAATGAAGAAGTTTAAAAGAAAGAAGTACGGAAAATAAATGGATGAGAGAGAGAGAGAGAGAGAGAGAGAGAGAGAGAGAGAGAGAGAGAGAGAGAGAGAGAGAGAGAGAGAGGGGTGGGTGGGGATGGGGAAATGAATTGGAGACAGACAAAAGAATGAAATACAGAAATAAATGTTTGTGTGTGTGCGTGTGTGTGCGTGTGTGTGTGTGTGTGTGTAAAAGAGAGGCAGAGAGAGAGAGAAAGAAAGAAGAGAGAGAGAGAGAGTTTGTGTTGTGTGTGAGAGAGAGAGAGGGGGTGGTGGGGGAGAAATTAGAGAAAGATAAAAGAATGACGTAATGAAAACGTGGCGAGAGAGAGAGAGAGAGAGAGAGAGAGGAGAGAGAGAGAGAGAGAGAGAGATTGAGAGAGAGAGTTAGGGAGGGAGGGGGTTTTAGAAGGGAGAATATGAGAATTCAAAGAAAGAGAGAGAGAGAGAGAGAATTCAAGAAAAGAGAGAGAAGAGAGAGAGAGAGAGAGTGAGTAAGAGATAAAGAAGAGATAAGAGGAGAGAGACAGTGTTAAAAAGAGGTAAGTAAAGAGTGGAATATTAGGAAGGGAAAATGCAAAAAAGAGGGAAAGAGAGAGAAGGGTGGAGAGAGAGAGAGAGAGAGAGAGAGAGAGAGAGAGAGAGAGAGAGAGAGAGAGAGAGAGAGAGAGAGTGTGTTGTGAAAAGGCAGAGAGGGAAAGGAAGTGAAAAATAAGGACGGTAAATTTGCTTTTACAAAGGGAAATTAAAAGGTGGTCGTAAAATTATGATTTTTATTATCATTTATATTTTGAACATTCTGATATTCAAAAATCATAGAACATTTTAATATTGACTTCCACATAGTGATACATCATCATCATCATCATCAGCAGCAGCAGCGATTCCCTCGCCAATCGTCCCTATCGTTTTTTTCCCCTGGCAGGTCTTCTACGCGGAATCCAGAATCGGCACAGAGCTGATTGACGTAGGCTTTTTGCTGGTCGTCCTACACTGTTGTGTTCATATGTAGATGTTCACAGGAGAACGTCACTTATGAGTTCGTCTTTGCTTCTCTAACAGTGCCTAGCGTGTCTTGTTCGCATCACCCGGATGGTTTGTGTTGTAGTGATACATACATAAATACAGTTGATATATATTTCTGTTTGGCTTTTTGAGACTTGGAAATATTATTATTATTATTATTATTATTTGCTCCTTTTGAGTTTTCACATCAGCATTAGCTGATGGTCTTTCACTGGAGTCTGAGTGACAGCAAGTCTCCTCAGGTCTCCAGGACTCTTCTGAGTATTCTGGCAGATTGCAGCAGTGCAGTGTTCTGAATGGTTTCAATACTTCCTTTGATATCCAAACTTCCCAAACCCTTTTCCAATCCTTTAGGGACTGTTCCAAGTGCACCAACTACAATTGGTATCACTTTCACTTTCATGTTCCATAACTTTTTCAGTTCTCTGGCAAGGTCCAGATATTTGTCCATTTTTTTCATTTTCCTTTAGCTTCACCCTGTGATCTGCTGGCACTGCAAAATCCACCAGGTGACAAGTTCTTTCTTTTTTGTTTATCAACACTAGGTCTGGTCTTCTTGCTGGGATAAGGTGATCCGTTTTTATTTCAAAGTCCCAGAGAATTTTATGCGTTTCGTTCTCAAGAACAGATTCTGGTTTATGCATATAGCATTTTTTTGCATGGTCAAAATTAAATTTTTTGCATGATTCCCAGTGGATCACCTTTCCAACCCAGTCATGTCTAGTTTTGTATTCTCGTTGTTCTAGTTTGCTACATTCGCAGAGTATATGGTTTACAGTCTCATCTCTATTCCCGCAAAGTCTACATTTACTATTTTGTTGGGTCCTATCGATTTTCGCTTTGACGTATTATTATTATTATTATATTATTATTATTATTATTCACCAAAGGGAACCTTACTTACGTGATTGAAATTATTAGGTTTCGGCCGTTGTACTCCTCGGACTTCTTCAGGTTTTTGTCGTAGTCGGTAACCTTCTGGAAATTTCGAACCAAATCTTTTATTCAGTTCACGGCGGCAGATTTCGTAGTCCATGCTCGTATTAGTTAATTATAGTTAATTCGACCCTGATACGTCACGTGTCTCTTTAACTAAACCAGAGTATTTGACTGTTAATACACTGCTTGACGTATTGAATGAAGGTCAGATAACTAGATACACTTATATCCACACTAGAAGCGGCTACCCAGCGTCGCTTGGTTAGATGGGAGTAAAAAGCTAGTCTCACAGATCCATTATTGTTGAATCGCGAGTTGGATCCTCACAGGAAGCCCCATTTAAATCCCTATGTAAAAAAAGAACTTGCGTTGATCCAGACACCCTGAAAAGAAAAATTAATGTCTCCTATTTAGAATACTAAATACAAAAAAAAAATTCATTCTGTTATTATTCAAATTCTATTCTTCAATTATCTTCCCGAATATAAATCAAATCTTGTTTAAAAACCAAGCTCTGGTGATATTTAATGTGTATATATATTTACTTTGTCATTAATTGTTTTATTTTCAGTTTCCTCAGGACATACATACATACATACACAAATGCCCTTTATATATGTACTAGCAGCGCCTACCCGGCGTCGCCTGGGTAGGGGAGGATTTTTTAAAGTTAGTCCCGAAGATCCATTATTACAGAATCGTGAGTTGAATCCTCGTGGGATGTCCCATTTAAATCCCTATGCAAAAAAAACATTGCATTGATCCAGCTACTCTGAAAAAATGTTAATGTCTATTATCTAAAATATTAAATGAAAAAAAAAATCCATGCTGTTATCATTTAAATTTTATTTTTTAATTATCTTCAATTATACAAATCAAATCTCTATTATTTTTTGCTAAAAAACCAAGCCCTGGTAATAAATATTATAATTATAATATATATATATATATATATATAATCAAATCTCTACCATTTTTTGCTCAAAAACCAAGCCCTGGTGATATTTAATGTTTATATATATTTAATTTGTCGTTAATTGTTTTATTTTCGAAGTTTCCTCCCGACATACACATACACACAACTGTCCTTTATATATGTACTAGCTGCGGCTACCCGGCGTCGCCTGGGTAGGGGGAAATTTTTTAAAGTTAGTCCCGCAGATACATTATTACTGAATCGTGAGTTGAATCCTCGTGAGATGCCCCATTTAAATCCCTATGTAAAAAAAAAAAAAAAAAAAAAATAGACCTTGCATTGATCCAGCTACTCTGAAAAGAAATGTTAATGTCTTTTATCTAAAATATTAAATGAAAAGAAAATCTATGCTGTTATCATTTAAATTTTATTTTTTATTAATCATTAAGTCGGCATTAAATGACCCACTGAGGTTGATATGCCGTAAAACAAAACAAACCAAACCGGAAGGCATCTGTTATATACTTCTGATCCTCTTTACTTGCTGAGATGCCGGTGGTTGCATCTCAGCTTGTCTCAGTTAGTCGTATATTTTCTTCTGATCATCTTTGGTATCTTATGTAGATAGGAGTTCTTTTTCTAGCGTCTGGAACTTTCATTTGGAGATTTCGTATCTGGTCTTTCATTGGGGATTTCCCGTCTATCAGAAGCCCTGGGTTATTAATAGTTTTTGGATTAATAACCCAAGACTTAGATTTTCTTTATATTATATTTTATTTAGAAATCCCCATCCAGACTAACTGCGCATAGTGAGAGTACGGGAGCGCGCTGATCGCGACTTGCCATCTCCGTGGCTTGCCCAGTACTGACTTAACTAACTCTTTCAAATTAAAACCGGAAGAGGCCTTTGTTTCTCATTTCTCTACTAATTCTCACGATATCTACCGGAAAAAGGGGTAAACACGAGTTTAACATGTGTCAATCAATCTTCCATGATATCGTCACATGCTCCCACTCAAAAAACTGCTAGCGGTAATTTCTAACAGCCATTTTGATTTCCATACTAACCCTTCATAATACAGTATTTCCGTTCAACAAAAATGATCCGAGATGGATAAAGATGGGCAGCATTTTCAAAATCAGTGCCAAATGTGAAAACATATAAAAACATTCATGGTTCAATTCTATTTTTTTTTTGTGTATGAATTATAATATACAAGCAAGAATATGCACCATCTGGGTGTAAGTATTTAAGTTTTAATGCAATGAAATATATTAGATTAGAAAGACTAACGAAATTAAATATGAACGCATATAAAAATATAACACTTATTTCTACTTTATCCTAATTGATTTCAATATAAAATTATTGATAGGATTGCTTTTAATAAGTTTGTGAATAAAATAATAATATTAAAGATCAATATCGCCAAGTAATTATCTATTAAATCCGGTTTTATTAAAACCATTATGCAAATTAACCACATCATATATTATGCAAAATTGTATTTCTTAGTGATCTTTTTAGACAAAACTACCTCAGCTAGACCTTAATAGAGGCATCGTTAATAAATAAGATGGTAATTTAGATTAAATAATGATTATTTAACTAAATAACTATTGAGAATATAACGTTGGTGGTGACGTTGTTTCGGTTACAGACATACATGCACACAATCTTAATAATAATAATAATAATAATAATAATAATAATACCAGACCTAGTGTTGATAAACAAAAAAGAAAGAACTTGTCAAATGGTGGATTTTGCAGTGCCAGCAGATCACAGGATGAAGCTAAAGGTTAATGAAAAAATGGACAAATATCTGAACCTTGCCAGAGAACTGAAAAAGTTATGGAATATGAAAGTGAAAGTGATACCAATTGTGGTTGGTGCACATGGAACAATCCCAAAAGGATTAGAAAATGGCTTGGAAAGTTTGGATATCAGAGGAAGGATTGAAACCATTCAGAACACTGCACTGTTGCAATCTGCCAGAATACTCAGAAGAGTCCTAGAGACCCGAAGAGATTTGCTGTCACTCAGACTCCAGTGAAAGACCATCAGCTAATGCTGATGTGAAAACTCAAAAGGAGTTAATAATAATAATAATAATAATAATAATAATAATATATATATATATATATATATATATGTATATGTATATGTATGCATATATATATATGTATTGATAATGTAATGTGGTATATTTAAAAGTAAATAGTGCTCGATATCGTAGATAGATATGTATATCAAATTTAGAGTAGCGTGGGCATGAAGTCAATGGCGCTTTTCAAACCAAGTGGATATATTTGGTTATTGTTCTCTCTTATATACTGTAGTGTAGCGCTTTTTAGGGATGGTAGGAGTCTCGTCTTACGGTTCCGAAGGAGAGTTTTGGTTCTGATATATATATATATATATGTGTGTATGTATGTATGTGTGTGTGTGTGTGTGTGTGTGTGTGTGTGTGAGTCCGTGTGTGTGTGTGTGTGTGTAAGTTGAAAATGGAAGCGAATCCGACGGTATGTTGAAAGGAAAAAATAAACAAACGAAAGAAAATTCTGAATGGATAAAATAAATTTCTTTGTATGCTTAAAGATGTTGTAGTTTTCTATTATTATTATTATTTATATTCAAAATAATAATAAATAGAATACATGTGTACATGAAGAAACTCTAGGACAAAACACGTGTTAGTAAATCTATTTTATCTAGTGTACCAGTGTAATTTCTTACTTACCTTATCATGAAAGACGTGTCCACACTGAAGAGTATTAATTGTCAAAAGAAACATGTCTTTGTGGCAAATGACGCACATGTTAATGTCTTCCTCTTCTTTTTTTGGAGGAGGCTGGGATGACTGTTTAGAACTTTTCAGGTGACAGGGTAAGGAATGCCGACCAGTTCGTAAGATACTTTTTGGAATCACTGCTGCGGCCGCCTAGAAAACTGAATAAAATTCATTTTTAACATTTTGAATCAACTGACACTGATGTGTCCATGTGTTGGAGTCTATAGGAGAACATCACTTATGAGTTCGTCCTTACTTCTCCATCAGTGCTCAACATATATATATATATATATATATATATATAATGTATATATATATATATGTTATGACCTGTTTAGGGGGCAATAAATAAATACTCAACACGGAGATAGAAGTAAATAACAGATGTATTCAACACATATCAAGTACAAAATGAGGAGGGTTTCATTGGTACAACGTACACGAAGACATGCACTTGCTACTTCCCACTTGAGCAGCTTTGCTCTGATAAATATACCCTTTGGGTAAGTCCATTGTTCTGGTCATAGGTGAGTCACCTACAACAATATATATATATATATATATATATATATGTGTGTGTGTGTGTGTGTGTATATGTGTGTGTGTGTGTGTGTGTATGGTGGGAAGCCTTGTTAGTTATATAAGAAGCATGGAAAGAATAATAAAAATTGAAAATAACGAATAATATCTAACTTTTAATATTTCAAACAGTTCCTCTGTTCTTTTTCAAAAACTCTGTTGAATGGCTGCATTTTGAAAATTAATGTTCTTTTAACTAAGGTCACGTGTTTGTTAAATGGTCTCTTGGCGTCTCTGATGTTGTTTTATTGCCCCGTGTTTGAGGGTGTGGTGCGGTCATCCGACCGACTGTCGCCCATTTCCCCACCGAAGAGGGAGCACCGCTGGTCATCTTAAGCGTTCATACATTTAATTGCCGCTCTGTGCCAACATTAGGGATGCTGGTTGGCAGCCTTCCATCTACGAGAGACAATGGAGTAGTGTAAAAGTTTTATTTATTTATTTTTTTAAATGTTAATTTTTAAATACATTTAAAAAAATGTTCTTCTTTCTTTGAACTACATAGCCTGGGCGGGTTCATATGGAGAATAAACTGTTGCCCATGCAGCAAATCCCCCCTCTTTACACTACCGCTGTGATCCAAAGGAAAGGTTCGGTACCAATGCGGTTTGGCAACGGTTGTGTCGCAGGAGTTGATGGGTAGCACTAGATTTCAGCATCACACCACCTTAGGGACTCCGGCTCCTGATTTGTTTTCGGGGTTTGCTCCCCTAAACTTTCCTTGAAGGCAGCAGAGGTTTTGTGTCGGACTTTTCCTTGACTTTGATAGGTTGCCGACCAAGGCTAAGGAGCCCCATTTTAACCCATTTGGGGATTTATGCGAGTAGTAAGTACCCCAAACTTACAACTATCGGTGTTCCTGAAAATTTTACACTACATGACCAATTTATAACATACTAACACAGTAGTTCTCAACCTTTTTTTTTACCCATGGACCCCTTTTATTCCTATTTTACTCTGGTGGACACCCTCTAGCCATTCAATATTTAAGAATCCAATTGTATTTATAATTAATTAATATTTTTTGCTTGCTGGGACCTCCCCCACAAAAAAAAATGTTTATATGGTCCCTGGGGGTCCATAAATGTTTTTGAGTGAGGTCATTAATAGAAAAAGCCTTCCCACATCCTATAGGACTCTCTATTGAAGGATTGAATTAATATAATTATATTAATTTAATGCTTCAATTTTTACATTAATTTTATATATATATATATATATATATATATATATATATATATATATATATATAGAGAGAGAGAGAGAGAGAGAGAGAGAGAGATAAAAGGGTATGAAAACACACAATGCTGTTAAAATGAAAATATTTTATATAATTTTCAATGCTAATATTGAACAATATTTCGATTTATAAAAATCCTCATCAGAGCTTATTTTTAACCCGGACTCACCGAGAGGGAAGCAGAAAATAATTTAAATTCAAAACGGAAGCATTGTTGTTCCAAAAAGCGTGTAAGCCATGCGATCGCTTCGTCATTTGCAAATCCGCCACGCGTTTCTCCGCCAACGACATGATAGTATATCTTTAGTGAAACAGTTTTTGAAAGAAAAAGACATATTTCAAATTCAAATTTCTTTCTCGGCTGACCGAGTCCATTTCCTATGTCCATTTTCTTCTTTTAAAAAAAAAACAAACTTTTCAGGCAAGTTCCAGGTATTTATCTATCTTCTCGTTTTCTGTTATTTTCACTCTATGGTTTGCCGGAAGTGCAAATTTACTAGATGACAAGTTCTTTTTTTGTTAATCAACACTAGGTCTGGTCTTCTGTCCGGGATCAGGTGATCCATTTGTATCTCAAAATGCCAGAGTCTCATTCTCTAGGAGGGATTTGGGTTTTATATACCATTTGGTAATATAGTTAAAAATTAGTCGTCGTCGTCCTTCTTCTTCTTCTTCTTCTTCTTCTTCTTCTTCTTCTTCTTCTTCTTCTTATTATTATTATTATTATTATTATTATTATTATTATTATTAGTTTTTCACACCAGCTTTAGCTGATGGTCTTTCACTGGAGTCTGATTAACAACAAGCCTTCTCGGATCTCCAGGACTCTTCTGGGTAATTCAGCTGATTTCTACAATGCTGTTTTCTGGATGGTCTCAATACTTTCTCTGATTTTCAGTTCCTCCAGCCTTTTTTCCAAGCTTTTTGTGACCGTTCCAAGTGCACCACCTACTATTGGTATCACTTTCACACTCATATTTCCCATCATTTTTAATTCTTCAGCGAGGTTTAGGTATTTTAGTTTTTCTTTATCTACACCCTGTGATCTGCTGGAACTGCAAATTATTATTATTATTATTATTATTATTATTATTATTATTATTATTATTATTATTGTTCACTCCTTTTGAGTTTTTCACATGAGCATTAGCTGATGGTCTTTCACTGGAGTCTGAGTGACAGCAAGTCTCCTCAGGTCTCCAGGACTCTTCTGAGTATTCTGGCAGATTGCAGCAGTGCAGTGTTCTGGATGGTCTCAATCTTTCCGCTGATTTCCAGATTTTCCAACCCTTTTTCCAATCCTTTTGGGACCGTTCTAAATTATTTTTATTATTATTAGATAGGCACAGTTACTTGAAACCATATAGCTGCTTGCAAATTATCAATATTAGGAATACTTGAAAACCTATAACTCTGTGGTATTATCTGCATTAAGAATGTTTACTTGACGTGATAATTGTTTTCTGTAGTTCCCATCTAGGCTTTTTTTTTTTTAGTATAGAAAGAAAATGATAACATGGATTAATGAAAACAGTAAGTTGGAATCGGACTGAAGAAATTACGACAAAAAGTCAAAAAGATGAACGAGGGAAAAATAAGGCGGAATGAGATGAAAGACTGTAACAGAATGAACTTCAAAAATAAAAAGAACGAAAGACAAAAAAAAAAAAAAAAAAGAAAGAAAGAAAGAAAAGAAAAGAAATAGAAAAGATAAAAAGTGGCCCAAAGAAGAAGATGAAATATCAAAAGAAATTTTCCTTGCTAAAGTGTTTAGTTAGCAGGCGGGCCAAAAGCTTCGATTTTTGGCAAGTCTTTCCGTTCAATTTTAGTTGAGGCCTTCGCTATCAGTACGTCTCTTACAGATACCAGGAGGTGGCAACGCTGACAGTGAGGGGGGGGGAGTTTGTGTTTGGGATAACAGGTTCGGTGGGTAAACACTAAACCTCAAGAGTCTGGTGGTCATCTTATGGATTGGTTTGGTCTCGGAAAATCGGTGCAATTATTATTGAGGTGAATAAAGGACCCATGAGTACAATTGACTCATCACCTTGTCACACAGGTCTTAAGGAAGATTTATATATATATATATAATATATATATATAATACTCCTAAAGACCTAGCTGATAATGTGGTATATATATTATATATATATTATATATATATATATATAATATATATATAGAGAAGAGAGAGAGAGAGAGAGAGAGAGAGAGAAATACGATGAGGAAATTAATCCGACAATATGTGAAGAAAATGTTTTCAAAATATAACAGACGCAAGATGTTAAGATCAAAGAAAAATTTTTATATGTTTATACTTAAGTATTTCGGTTTATGATAACCATCATCAGGACAATGCAAGAGAAATTATTGTGAGGGAGAAAAATGAAAATGTTGAGTGTATGGTGAGTGTGTCTGTTATATTTTTGAAAACATTTTCTTCATATATATATATATATATGTATATATATATATATATATATATATTATATATATATATATATATCTTATTATAATGGAGATTGTGGGTTTGTCTGTCTGTAACCGAAACTATATTACTATACAAGTCACAATTCCCATCACAATCTCAATGATTTTATTTTTATTTAAATCTCAATTTTTAATAAAATTGTTTTACATTATTAATGCTGTTGACCATATCCACATATTAATAACATGCAATTGTATTTATATATACAACAAAATAACGGTTTACAGTGTGAACAGGAAGGCTAATTTGCATATTGATATTTAAAATGTGATTTTAATAAATATGTGTTTAGTACTATTGATTTCTTATTGTTTGGTTTTATTTTAATGAATATAAGCAAAAATCTCTTCAATAAATCTTAAATGAAATCCATTAACAAGAAGAAATAACTGTAATTCTATTCTTTACTTCCTTTTTTAACTAAATACTTAAATTAGAAAAAATAACAATGAAAGACGAGAGTGATGGAAGTGTAAGTTTCAGTTGTTCTATTTTTCGATTATACCCCCTGTTTTCAAATCTTTTTATCTACATTCTTATTTAGTTTCATTAGCCTTTCTAATTTAATACAATATTTTATTACATTAAAACTTAAATACTTGCACCCGGGGGTGCATATATTTGCTAGTATATATAAGAGAGGTGTAATGATTCTCGTAGCCAGAAATGGATTCGGCGACCGAAGTTCAGATCTTGGACAAGACTGCGTGCATTTCACATACCACTAATACCCTTTAAGAAAGGTATGAATTCAACTATCCTTCCTCCAGCTATAGGTAAATAGCAGGGCAGACTCTTTAACCTTTGTTAGCAAACCAGTCTAGGAGAAGGCAAACTCAGAATTCAAACCCATTAAACTCCGCTTACCCAATTGACCTTGTGTCACATCCTACTCATGCGCAGGGTCAGGGTATAATATATATATATATATATATATATATATATATATATATATATATATATATAAGAAAGTCCGCAAAATGGACCATGTTTCTTTTTATTATTATTATTATTATTATTATTATTATTATTATTTCATTTGTAAAATAATAATAAAAAAACATAATCCATTTTGCGGAATTTCTTTTTCATAAAATATTTAATTTTATTTTGTTAGACCCATAACAACATATATATATATATATATATATATATATATAAGTCATCCACAGACACATATTTCGGTGTTTCACGCTTCTTCAGTGTGGCTAGATACAACTATCTTTGGCTAGGGTCGAACTCAGACTGACCGTATGGTGGCCCGATATCTTATTCCCTCGTCCACTGACAGCTGTAGCTGGAACTGGTGTTTTTAAACTATTAAGTACATAGGTTTATTTATGTATTTTACGGTCACTGAGAGATCAAATTTCCGGGGAAACGATCATTACTTAATTGCTTAGTAGTGAGAGTTAATTTAAATTACCAATTAGAGAGCTCATACCAAATTTATGGGAGCATATATCATGAAACCAAATATATATATATATATATATATATATATATATATATATATATGCTGGCCACACCATTGGGTGAATATTGGCAGACATGGAAGGTAATTACCTTTCGTCTCCCCTAGTGACAAATGGGAGAACAGTGTCAAGTAAGGAATGTAATACTTATAACAGCAGATTTACCTCTAGCCGAAGCACATATGAAACTTTTCATTTGATGGGATTTAAATTTGTGCTGTTGTAATTTTTACGTGTCCTCTACGCCCTTAAAACTTACACGCCAGTAGAATTTTCAGTTTAGAAAACAATCACGTGTTTGGTTAAATCGAACTTAACGGACCTAAATTCTACCATCGTATGTCACCCTGCCGAAAGAAAAAAAAAACAATACTAAAAATCAGGGAATTAACTGAATTTAATGAAATGTTCAGTGTTGATATATTAATGAATAAAACATACAATGCATCAGTTATTTTATTTAAAAACTTTTACATTTTTTTTAGGCCAGTTAACTTTGTACCACGTATCTTTGAGAATCTATGTTATGCCTCAAATATACGTGGTTCAGAATTAACTGACCTGGAAAAATGTAAAAGTTTTAAATGAAATAGCTGATGCATTATATGTTTTATTCATTATTATATCAACACTTAAAATTTCATTAAATTCGGTTAATTACCTGATTTTTGGTAGTTTTTTTTCTTTCGGCGGGGTAACATACGATGGTGGAATTTAGGTCCGTTAAGTTCGATTAAAACCAATGTTTCATCAGAAATTATTGTTCAAAGTATTGGAAACTGTTGATCAAAAAGTGTAGATACGCCTAAATTTTGCCTTAACGTCGAGACTGTTGTATAGATGTATACATATAATCACTATATCATATAAGTTGCCCAGCCGTGTACATATCTCAATTTTAAATTTTAACTCATTCTAAGATTCAGTGGCGATACCTTTTAGTCCACACCTCATATAATACTTTCTGTTATAGGTGATATAACCTATCTACATAATGGAATGATTCTACTACTACTATAAGTAGCAAAGACAATTGTAGTTTGAAGAACAAGCGACGCGATTCAGTTCTAGACTGTATTGTCGGACGTAACTTCACCTTCCTTCTGTAAATTCTACTTTCTTTGTTCAATACACTTGTTTCAACTTTCACCAGTCGTTTGTCTTTATTTGTGACCCTTAACAACCCCACAACACTTTCAAAGAAAGGAAAACTTAACAGACCGTCATTTGGCTATAATAAATTTATTTCGACCAGAACCCAATATGAGCCTAGTTACATAAAGCTTTTTATTTTCTTTCTTTGAAAGTATAAGTATTGCTCTTTATATAATTAATTCATTGATTATTTTACATTGAGCTCTCATAGGGATTTGTAAGAAAGATTCTGACTTTCTGTCTGTTTCGACAACGGTAGAGCATACGAAAGGAGGGAGCTTGCAGTCTGTGAGTGAAATAAATTATACTTTGTCCGACCATAGAATGGGCAAAAATCTCAAAGCTTTGAATTTTATTCAATTTTCATCAATTCACCAAGGTCCAATATTATCATTAGCATATCCAAGATAAACTAACACTGAATAAATGGAAAGAAAGACATGATAATATCAAACAGAAACATTTAATACATATATAATATACATGTATGAAGTATTGATTATCAACAGATAAAATATGCACCTTGTTCTATGAAAAAAGCAGTATATGAAAGGGTTATGAAAACAAGGTTTATACCAACAAGCCATTAAAATTCTTTGAAATCTTGGCTCTCTACCTGGGTTCAAATATGTCGGTTAGTGCGGTAAGAGAGGGATACATAGCTCAGTTGCATAAATATGATTAGAATAAAGATAAAAATTGCAAGATTCATTTGTAGTTTCCTCCGGACATACATACACACAACTGCCCTTTATATATGTACTAGAAGCGGCTACCCAGCGTCACTTGGGTAGAGGGGGATGAAAATTAGTCTCGCAGATCCATTATTGTTGAATCGCGAGTTGGATCCTCACGGGACGTCCCATTAAAATCCCTATGTAAAAAAGAATTTGCATTGATCCAGACAATCTGAAAAGAAAAATTAATGTCTCCTATTTAGAATATTAAATGCAAAAAAAATAAAATCCATGCTGTTATCATTTAAATTTTATTTTTCAATTGTCTTCACGAATATAAATCAAATCTTCATTATTTTTCTTTAAAAACCAAGCTCTGTTGATATTTAATGTGTATATATATTTACTTTGTTGTTAATTGTTTTATTTTCCGAGTTTCCTCCGGACATACATGCATACACAACTAAGCTTTATATATGTACTAGCAGCGCCTACCCTGCGTCGCCTGGGTAGAGGGTTTTTTTTAAAGTTAGTCCCGTAGGTCCATTATTACTGAATCGAGAGTTGAATCCTCGTGGGATGCCCCATTTAAATCCCTATGTTAAAATAGATCTTGCATTGATCCAGCTACTCTGAAAAGAAATGTTAATGTCTACTATGTAAAATATTAAATGAAAAAAATAAATACATGTTGTTATCATTTGAATTTTATATTTTAATTATCTTCATGTATACAAATCAAATCTCTATTATTTTTGCTCAAAAACCAAGGCTGGTAATTTTAATGTGTGTATATATATATATATATATATATATATATATATATATATATATATATATATATATATATATATATAAAGAAACATGGTTTAATAATCGTTCGCCAGATTATTACTACTGAATAGCGAGTTCGATTCCTCGCAGGATGACCCATATAAATCACCAGTAAAAAAGATCTTATTTTAATCCGGCCTGGTGGGAAGTCAGGGAATTTGTTTTTTCGTCAGAGTAGAGGGAAAGACATCACATAATGATATAGTAAGAAATTTTAATTCAATTATTAACTATATTTTTTAAATAGAATATAAATGACGCGATTTGCTAAATTACAAATTGATATCCACTAATTCTAATCCACTTAGTCAAATATTTCAAAGTTTTCAGGTATTTCCGTAAAATGTAATGGATTTTATACTCTAATGGTATTATCTCTGGCGCGCTATTCTGCATTAGTATCATTTTCGTGAAAATCGGACCATTAATTGATTTTTCATAGAACTTTTTAAAAAATCCTCTCGTCGTAAGTTGTTTTTGGCTCCGTCAATTTTCAGTTGATTTAACGGTGCAAAAATGAAAACATTGTTTTTCGATCATAATTTCATTATTTCGTAAACTTAAATTTAAAAAAAAAATTATCAGGAGTTTTTTTAATATTTCTTCTTTCGAATGGACAAAATTTTCAAGATAATATTAACTTTATGCAAGTTTCATTGTTAAATATAGGGGGGGGGTAAATTTCACAGGGAAAATTGATGGTATCTAATGTTTGTTTACACCAGTACATAACTATGTAAATTTTAATTTTAAATAAAAAGTGCACAGCCATGAAACATCTATAAAAATTAATGTCTCTTATTTAAAATATTAAATACAAAAAAAAAAATCTAAAAATCTAAATTAATCTTAGAAACGAATTTTGTATTTCACCGTAATAATTACGATGTCGAGCCGTATTATTACTATATTACTTCTAACTATAGTTGCTAACTTTTAGAAAGAGACAAATTGTATGTTATTTTTTTAAAACTAAAAATTAGAATTAAAAGAAATTTAATGTCTCCTACGCCATATTAAATGCAAAAAATGTTAATTGAATTATGATAAAATAAAAATCGAAAACTTATCTTACTAAAGAGAAATGACGCCTTTTTAAATTTTTTAAATTTTTGTAGCGGAAGTCTCGAAATGAAACTAAGAGTGATTAATTTAATTCTCAAAGGGTCCAGAAAAAGCCTGTGAAACAAAAAACAAAAAAAAAACAAAATCAGATTCAATAAACACTTTTTCAAGGAAATTATATTTTAATTTATTTTTGAAGGCTATGATTAAAAAAAATTTTTTTAATAATACTTTCAATGAAATATTTTTACGACAGCTTTAATTTAATTAAAAAATTATTATTGAATTTTATCATTTAATTTTGTTATTCTTAAATTTAAATATGAAAAAATTAACAAACCAATATAATTCTTTAAAGATCTTAACAGTTGTATATCTAATATTTTGAAACTCAATAATTAAAAAAAACAATACAGTAGTTAACATTAAAAAAATGATTTGTTTTGATCTCCCGTAACCTTATTTGAATGACGTTTTAGCTAGGAACGTCTTTAAAAAATGTCCGCTGTACATTTCTTAATGCTATCTTATTGTAATTGCACAAAAAACTTTTCTTCTAAAAATATAAATCAAACCTTCATTATTTTGGTTTAAAACCGAGCCATGGTGATATTTAATATGTATATCTATTTACTTTGTCGTTAATTTGTTTATTTTCGAAGTTTCCTCCGGACAAAATAATTGCAAATTCCTTTTTATATTATAATAGATAGATAGAAGATAGATAGATTTGCGCTCGGTCCGTTGTAAAACAAACTTACAGACATACGAAATCTTTCTTATGGCATCATAACATTAATTCTTTCCATTTCTTCCACACGGCATTGATTTATTCCATGCATTTTCTTTTTGATATTTTTTAGCAGATTTTTGGCAGATAAATTCCCCAGCTTTCTTTAACTGTTGAATAGGAAAGAGCTAAACAAAAATTCTTTAATAAAAATAGATGGCATTCTTCCAATCTTGTCTATTTTTAAATTTTTAATGAATGTCTTAAACGCTCTGTCTTGGTGACTTTATAGATAATTTCCAATCAAGATGAAAAAAAAAGTAATAAACTAAAATTATATTGGCAGAAACACTGTGTTTAAAACAATTACTCAACAGCCAAAAAATTCTGCAATTTTTTGAGATTTTTTTTCCCTGATTGTATGGTAAAATCATTTTACAAGAAGAAATGCATTGTAAGCGGTTTGTTATAGGAATGCGTTAGAAAGGATTTTACTATAGGATGCATTAGAAAGGATTTTATTATAAGAATGCATTGTAAGTGGTTTTACTATAGGGATGCACTAGTTAAAGATTGTACTATTAGAAAGGATGTTATTATCAAAATGCATTGGAAATGATTTTACTTTAGGAACGTATTGAAAATATCGACCCTCTTCCGAGTCACTTTATTTGCCAATCAAAAAGTAATTTGATAAAAGACTGACTTAGGTTGCCTACAGTACCTGCTGTTGCTTAAGTGGTCACAAATTAATTATTGGACTATGCCATTGCTGATTAACTTAGGAATCTTCATTTGGGTCCAGAGCTATACTAAGGTTAATCCTAATAACCATCAATAATAAAACATATTGAGAACTGCTCCATTTATGATTTGACAATGAAAAGAAAAATAACAAGAAAAAATCTATATATTAATACTATAATAATAATTAATATAATAAATAATAATAAATAAATACCCAGCAAATAGCAATGTCGTAAGAGATGTAAACCATGTACTATAAGCGAATGTTAGCAAAAAATCTAAGACAACGGGAATACAAAGCTAGGCACGACTGGGTTGGAAAAGGTGATCCA
>CM042151.1:34906876-34922975 GCA_023376005.1 Doryteuthis pealeii | reverse complement strand
TCATTAAAACTTATTTTTAATTATCTTCCAATGAGTATATAATCAAGAGTCTCTATATTTGCTCAAAAACCAGCCTTGGCTTTATATTTACATGTGTATATATATTTATAATTTTTTGGGGGTGCTTGGTAAGGTTTGTCGTTAATTGTTGTTATTTTCGAACAGTTTCCTAACCGAATATCAGCATAACACAACTGCGATATTATATATAATGTACATCGACCCGCATGCGGCTACACTCCGGACACATCACCTGGAGGTATGGATTTGTAAAAAAAAATTAGTCCCGCAGAATACCATTATACTGAATTCGTAGAGTCAGAATCTTCGTGGAATGCGCCCTCAATGTGTAAATCTCTCATAGTTGAAATAAAAAAAAAAACAACAATGAGAGCCTGCTTGCATTATCCAATCCAGCACCTGAAAGAAATGTTTGATCTCTCTTTTGGAAACAAAAAATCCATGCTGTTATCATTAAATTTTATTCTTTATTAATCATTAAGTCGGCATAAATGACCCACTGAGGTTTGATATGCCGTAAAACACAAATCAAAACCGGAAGGAACAATGCTATGGACTTCTGATCCTCTTTACTTGCTGAGATGCCCGTGGTTGCATCTCAGCTTGTCCTCAATTAGTCGTATATTTTCTTCTGATCATCTTTGGTATCTTATGTAGATCGGAGTTCTAGCGTCTAGAACTTTCATTTGGAGATTTCGTCTCTGGTCTTTCATTAGGGATTTCTCGTCTATCAGAAGCCCTGGGTATTAGTAGTTTTTGGATTAATAACCCAAGACTTAGATTTTCTTTATATTATATTTTATTTAGAAATCCCCCATCTAGACTAACTGCGCAGAGTGAGAGTACCGGGACGCGCCTGATCGCGACTTGCCATCCATCCTGGGCTTGCCCAGTTACTGACTTAACTAACTCTTTCAAATCAAGAACCAGAAGAGGCCTTTGTTTCTCATTTCTCTACTAATTCTCACGATATCTACCGGAAAAGGGGTAAACACGAGTTTAACATGTGCCATCAATCTTCCATGATATCGTCACATACTCCCACTCAAAAAACTGCTAGCCGTAATTTCTAACAGCCATTTTGATTTCTACACTAACCCTACATAATACAGTATTTCCGTTCAACAAAAATGATCCGAGATGGATAAAGATGGGCAGCATTTTCGAAATCAGTGCCAAAATTAGTTGAAAACGCATAAAAACATTCATGGGTCAATTCTATTGGGGTTTTTTTTGTGCATGAATTATAATATACAAGCAAGAATATGCGCCATCTGGGCGTAAGTATTTAAGTTTTAATGCAATGAAATATATTAGATTAAAAAGACTAACGAAATTAAATATGAACGCATATAAAAATATAACACTTATTTTTACTTTATCCTAATAGATTTCAATATAAAATTATAGATAGGATTGCTTTTAATAAGTTTGGGAATAAAATAATATAAATATTAGAGATCAATATCTCCAAGTAATTTTCTATTAAATCCGGTTTTATTAAAACCAGTATGCAAGTTAACCACATCGTATATTATGCAAACTTTTATTTCTTAGTGATTTTCTTTTAGACAAAACTACCTCAGCTAGACCTTAATAGAGGCATCGTTAATAAATAAGATGGTAATTCAGATTAAATAATGATTATTTAATTAAATAACTATTGAGAATATAAAATAAATAAGTAAGGGAATTGTAACGTTGGTGGTGACGTTGTTTCGGTTACAGACATATATGCACACAATCTTCATAATAATAATAATAATAATAATAATAATACCAGACCTAGTGTTGATAAACAAAAAAGAAAGAACTTGTCAACTGGTGGATTTTGCAGTGCCAGCAGATCACAGGATGAAGCTAAAGGTTAATGAAAAAATGGACAAATCTGAACCTTGCCAGAGAACTGAAAAAGTTATGGAATATGAAAGTGAAAGTGATACCAATTGTGGTTGGTGCACATGGAACAATCCCAAAAGGATTAGAAAAGGGCTTGGAAAGTTTGAATATCAGAGGAAGTATTGAAACCATTCAGAACACTGCACTGCTGCAATCTGCCAGAATACTCAGAAGAGTCCTGGAGACATGAGAAACTTGCTGTCACTCAGACTTCCAGTGAAAGACCATCAGCTAATGCTGATGTGAAAACTCAAAAGAGTAAATAATAATAATAATAATAATAATAATAATAATTAATAATAATATATATATATATTATATATATTATATATGTATAGTAATGTATCATATATATATATGTTTGCTAATGTAATGTGGTATATTTAAAGTAAATAGTGCTCCGATATCGTAGATAGACATGTAATCAAATTTTAGAGTAGCGTGGGCATGAAGTCAGTGGCGCTTTTCAAACCAAAGTGGATATGTTTGGTTATTGTTCTCTCTTATATACTGTAGTGTAGCGCTTTTTAGGGATGGTAGGAGTATCGTCTTACGGTTTCCGAAGGAGAGTTTTGGTTCTTCTGATATATAATATATATTATGTGTGTATGTATGTATGTGTGTGTGTGTGTGTGTGTGTGTGTGTGTGAGTCCGTGTGTGTGTGTGTGTGTGTGTGTGTGTGAGTCTGAGTCTGTGTGTGTGTGTAAGTTGAAAATGGAAGCGAATCCGACGGTATGTTGAAAGGTAAAATAAACAAACGAAAGAAAATTCTGATGGATAAATAAATTTTCTTTGTATGCTTAAAGATGTTGTAGTTTTCTATTATTATTATTATTATTATCATTATTATTATTATTATTATTATTATTATTATTATTATTATTATTATTATTATTATTATTCAAAATAATAATAAATAGAATACATGTGTACATGAACAAACTCTAGGCCGAAACACGTGTTAGTAAATCTATTTTATCCAGTGTACCTGTGTAGTTTCTTACTTACCTTATCATGAAAAACGTGTCCACACTGAAGAGTATTAATGGTCAAAAGAAAAATGTCTTTGTGGCAAATGACGCACATGTTAATGTCTTCCTGTTCCTGTTTTTAGAGGGTGTGGAGGAGGTGGAGGAGGCTGGGATGACTGTTTAGAACTTTTCAGGTGACAGGGTAAGGAATGCCGACCAGTTCGTAAGATACTTTTTGGAATCACTGCTGTGGCTGCCTAGAAAACTGAATAAAATTCATTTTTAACATTTTGAATCAACTGACACTGATGTGTCCATGTGTTGGAGTCTATAGGAGAACATTACTTATGAGTTCGTCCTTACTTTTCCATCAGTGCTCAACATATATATAATATATATATATATATTATATATATATAATATATATATATATGTGTGTGTGTGTGTGTTATGACCTGTTTAGGGGGCAATAAATAAATACTCAACACGGAGATAGAAGTAAATAACAGATGTATTCAACACATATCAAGTACAAAATGAGGAGGGTTTCATTGGTACAACGTACACGAAGACATGCACTTGCTACTTCCCACTTGACCAGCTTTGCTCTGATAAATATACCCTTTGGGTAAGTCCATTGTTCTGGTCATAGGTGAGTCACCTACAACAATATATATATATATATATATATATATATATATATATATATGTGTGTGTGTGTGTGTGTGTATGGTGGGAAGCGTTGTTAGTTATATAAGAAGCATGGAAAGAATAATAAAAATTGAAAATAACGAATAATATCTAACTTTTAATATTTCAACCAGTTCCTCTGTTCTTTTTCAAAAACTCTGTTGAATGGCTGCTTTTTGAAAATTAATGTTCTTTTAACTAAGATCACGTGTTTGTTAAATGGTCTCTTGGCGTCTCTGATGTTGTTTTATTGCCCCGTGTTTGAGGGTGTGGTGCGGTCATCCGACCGACTGTCGCCCATTTCCCCACCGAAGAGGGAGCACCGCTGGTCATCTTAGGCGTTCATACATTTAATTGCCGCTCTGTGCCAACATTAGGGATGCTGGTTGGCAGCCTTCCATCTACGAGAGACAATGGAGTAGTGTAAAAGTTTTATTTATTTATTTTTTTAAATGTTATTTTTTAAATACATTTAAAAAAAATGTTCTTCTTTCTTTGAACTACATAGCCTGGGCGGGTTCATATGGAGGATAAACTGTTGCCCATGCAGCAAATCCCCCCTCTTTACACTACCGCTGTGATCCAAAGGAAAGGTTCGGTACCAATGCGGTTTGGCAACGGTAGTGTCGCAGGAGTTGATGGGTAGCACTAGATTTCAGCATCACACCACCTTAGGGACTCCGGCTCCAGATTTGTTTTCGAGGTTTGCTCCCCTAGCCTTTCCTTGAAGGCAGCAGAGGTTTTGTGTCGGACTTTTCCTTGACTTTGATAGGTTGTCGATCAAGGCTAAGGAGCCCCTTTTAACCCATTTGGGGATTTATGCGGGAAGTAAGTGCTCCAAAATTACAACTATCGGTGTTCCTGAAAATTTTACACTACATGACCAATTTATAACATACTAACACAGTAGTTCTCAACCCTTTTTTTACCCATGGACCCCTTTGATTCCTATTTTACTCTGGTGGACACCCTCTAGCCATTCAATTTTTTATTTGGTTTGGTTTGTTTTGTTTTACGGCATATCAACCTCAGTGGGTCATTTAATGCCGATAAAGTTCCTAATGGATAATACAGTTTTTTTATAAATACATTTTTCTATTTAACCCATAGATGGGACCCTAACAGGTACTACCACTCCGGGTCAGAGTGGACTAGGGAGCAATGGTGATGAATGGGGTGCTCCACATTCCCCAAACCTCCAAAACTGGAACCTCACCATCAGATAGAGTTTAACGTCATTTCCAGGACATGTAGACCCGCAGCCACCGTCTTCTAGCACCCATATGATAAAAAGTGGTTGTGGCTTGCCATAAGGGCAATAGGGTTGGGAAAATCATATAGGTGCTAGGGCTTGACGTGACCAGCCGATTGATCGGAGGGGTCTCTCCGACCGCCCGTCTAGCCCAAGATAGGGTCAAAGTAGAGTATTGCATGTCATGAACTGCTCATCCACCTGGGCTCTATCCTTAAGCATCACGGGTCGCCACCCACGGCCAACAGGTGGCCCCATTGGGGGAGTCGTACCCCTTTGCAGAGGTGCAGTCGGTGCATTCTAACGCCCCAGCCGACAGGGCGTTCAATATTTAAGAATCCAATTGTATTTATAATTAATTAATATTCTTTGCTTGCTGGGACCCCCCCCCCAAAAAAAAAAGTTTATATGGTCCCTTGGGATCCATATGGACCCCGGTTGAAAACCAATGTACTAACATAATGTTTATTTAAAAAAGAAAATAAAATCTACTAGTTTACGGTTACACACATACATGAACACAATGAGAATTCTGCAAACATAAAGATGAAGATGACATTAAAAAAATTATTTCATATTTAACAAAATAGACATACATCTATACATATATAAAGGGCAGTTGGTATGTATGTATGTCTGGATGAAACTACAAAAATAAAACAATTAATAACAAAGTAAATATATATACACAATAAATATCACTGGTTCTTGCTTTTTGTGCGAAAATTATGAAGATTTGATTTATATTCAAAGATATCTAAAAATTAAAATATACATAGAAATATTTCAGATTGTAGTAAATGCCAGTGCTGTGCGTGTAAGATCATTAATAATTAAAATAATTGCATGTATTCAATTCGCTTAATACGATGTTGTAGTCCTGCACGTTAGCCAATACGACACTAGTAGTCACCTTCTCAAAATGTAGTTATCATGTCACATTTTAAAGTTATAAACATTCAAATCTTATATATCCAGGGTGTTCGGGATAAATTTGACATATTCATATTTGGTTATTTTTCTCCGTAGGCTGGAGGTATTGACGCACACTACGCATCATTTAAAAGCTAGGACCCTTCTTCATTCATATACGTGATGACAGATATAATGGATGTCTGGAACCGACCTGAATCAGGGAAGAGAATAACTTTTATCATGATGATCTGAACCGGTCATCAAAATAAGATTATGATTGCTTCCCAATTCTTCCTGAACACTATAAAAACAATCAGGCATGAACTGGAGAATTGCAATGGAGACTACGAAGCTGTGGCTAGAAGAAAGCAACATAACAGACGATCTGATTACGTTCGTACAGCAGAATTCCCTCGAAAATCTGCAGAAAAAATGTTGGATCCTGGCATTGGAATTTGGGCTTTGTTACGTAAATTGAATGTTTCAGCCTCTACCATGAATCTTGCACCCAATGAAGACCTTCGCCATTACTCATACAAGCATCGCAGAGGTCAACTGCTCCCAGAAAAGGCCCGTGAAAATCGTCTGACATAGGCGAAGAAACTTCTGAGCAATGTGAAATATCCAGCTGAACCACAAACAATGGTTCTTTTCCGATGAGAAAAACTTTTGCCAAGATCAAAAGCACTACATACAGAATAACAGATGGCTTGCATACAGTCCAAAGGAAACTCCTCGTGTCATGCACTTGATATTAGAGCTTGTACTTATGTATGATACTATGAGGTTCCCTTATAATAAAACCACCCATTCTGGGTGTTCCTTTTCTGAACGAAGTGTGCACAACCGCTTAGATAAAAAGAGCTTTCCTGTACATCACACAACACACACAACACACACACACACACACACACACACACACAAACACGTATGTGTTAATAGATGGATCTTATATATATTTACCAACCTCTCCGCACGAGCAATTCAATTTCTTAAGCGGAGTATAACGGGGTTGGATTCAGAGTTTTCCTTCTCTTAGACAGGTTGGTTAAGCAATTTTAAAGAGCCCAGTTCATCCATAGCTTTGGGGTAAATAGCTTTAGGCTATTAGTGGTATGTGGAATGCAAACAGTCTCGTCCAGAATTTGAACTCGGGTCACCGAGTCTATTTCTTACGACGATAACCATTATACTACGCGTGTCCATTTTCTTTCTTTTTTTTTTTTTAACTTTTCAGGCAAGGTCCAGGTATTTGTCTATCTTCTCGTTTCTGTTATTTTCACTCTATGGTTTGCCGGAAGTGCAAATCTACTAGATGACAAGTTCTCTTCTTGTTAATCAACACTAGGTCTGGTCTTCTCTCCGGGATTAGGTGATCCATTTGTATCTCAAAATGCCAGAGAATTTTTTGAGTCTCATTCTCTAGGAGGGATTTTGGTTTTATATACCATTTGGTAGTATAGTCAAAAATTAGTTGTTGTTGTTGTTGTTGTTGTTGTTGTTGTTGTTGTTGTTCTTCTTCTTCTTCTTCTTCTTCTTCTTCTTCTTATTATTATTATTATTATTATTATTATTATTATTACTTTCACTGGAGACTGAGTGATAACAAGTCTTCTCAGATCTCCAGGACTCTTCTGGATATTTCAGCTGATTTCAACAATGCTGTTTTCTGGATGGTCTCAATACTTTCTCTGGTTTCCAGTTCCTCCAGCCTTTTTTCCAAGCTTTTTGTGACCGTTCCAAGTACACCAACTACTATTGGTATCACTTTCACACTCACATTTCTCATCGTTTTCAATTCTTCAGCGAGGTCTAGGTATTTTAGTTTTCTTTATCTACACCCTGTGATCTGCTGGAACTGCAAATTATTATTATTATTATTATTATTATTATTATTATTATTATTATTATTGTTATTATTATTCACTCATTTTAAGTTTTTCACATGAGCATTAGCTGATGGTCTTTCACTGGAGTCTGAGTGACAGCAAGTCTCCCCAGGTCTCCAGGACTCTTCTGAGTATTATGGCAGATTGCAGCAGTGCAATATTCTGGATGGTCTCAATCTTTCCTCTGATTTCCAGATTTTCCAATCCTTTTTCCAATCCTTTTGGGACCGTTCTAAATTATTATTATTATTATTAGATAGGCACAGTTACTTGAAATCATATAGCTGCTTGCAAATTATCAATATTAAGAATACTTGAAAACCTATAACTCTGTGGTATTATCTGCATTAAGAATGTTTACTTGACGTGATAATTGTTTTCTGTAGTTCCCATATAGGCTTTTTTTTAGTATAGAAAGAAAATGATAACATGGATTAATGAAGACAGTAAGTTGGAATCGGAGTGAAGAAATTACGACAAAAAAAAGTCAAAAGATGAACGAGGGAAAAATAAGGCGGAATGAGATGAAAGACTGTAACAGAATGAACTTCAAAAATAAAAAGAACGAAAGACAAAAAAAAAAAAAAAAAAAAAAAAAAAAAAAGAAAGAAAGAAAAAGAAACAAAAATAAAAGAAAAAAAAAGTGGCCCAAAGAAGATGAAATATCAAAAAGAAATTTTCCTTGCTAAAGTGTTTAGTTAGCAGGCGGGCCAAAAGCTTCGATTTTTGGCAAGTCTTTCCGTTCAATTTTAGTTGAGGGCCTGGCTATCAGTACGTCTCTTACAGATACCAGGAGGTGGCAACGCTGACAGTGAGGAGGGGGGGAGTTTGTGTCTTGGGATAACAGGTTCGGTGGGTAAACACTAAACCCTCAAGAGTCTGGTGGTGATCTTATGGATTGGTTTGGTCTCGGAAAATCGGTGCAATTATTATTGAGGTGAATAAAGGACCCATGAGTACAACTGACTCATCACCTTGTCACACAGGTCTTAAGGAACTCACACACATAATACACACACACACTCGCATATATATATATATATATATATATATATATATATATATATATATATAATATACTCCTAAAGACCTAGCTGATAATGTGATATATATATACACACACACACACACACACACACATATATATATATATATATATATATATATATATATATATATATATATATATATATATATATATAGAGAGAGAGAGAGAGAGAGAGAGAAATACGATGAGGAAATTAATCCGACAATATGTGAAGAAAATGTTTTCAAAAATATAACAGATGCAAGATGTTAAGATCAAAGGAAAAATTTTTATATGTTTATACTTAAGTATTTCGGTTTATGATAAACCATCATCAGGACAATACAAGAGAAATTATTGTGAGGGAGAAAAATGAAAATGTTGAGTGTATGGTGAATGAGTCTGTTATATTTTTGGAATATATATATATATATATATATATATATATATATATAAGTCATCCACAGATACCGTGTTTCGACATTTCACATCTCATCAGTGCGGCTAGACACAACAACTACTCCCGATCAGAAGCGAAACCCGACTGAATTTTCATCAACCTAATTCGTTAACCTCTGGGCCAACGACAGCTGCCATTAAGGAGCGGTGTTTAACTGTTTAAATACATAAATGATCATTACACCTCTCTCCTATAAATATATATATATATATATATATATATATATATATATATATGTGTGTGTGTGTGTGTGTGTGTGTGTATGTATGTATATAGGAGAGAGGTGTAATGATTATCGTTGCAAGAAATGGATTCGGCGACCGAAGTTCAGATCTAGGACAAGACTGCTTGCATTTCCCATACGACTAATACCCTTTAAGGAAGGTATGAATTCAACTATCCTTCCTCCAGCTATGGGTAAATAGCAAGGCAGACTCATTAACCTTTGTTAGCAAACCAGTCTAGGAGAAGGCAAACTCAGAATTCAAACCTATTAAACTCCGCTTACCAAATTGACATTGTGTCACATCCTACTCGTGGGTAGAGGGGGGTTAAAATTAGTTTCGCAAATCCATTATTGTTGAATCGCGAGTTGGATCCTCACGGGATGTCCCATTAAAATCCCTATGTAAAAAAGAATTTGCATTGATCCAGACACTCTGAAAAGAATAATTAATGTCTCCTATTTAGAATATTAAATGCAAAAAAAAAAAAAAAATCCATGCCGTTATCATTTAAATTTTATTTTTCAATTATCTTCACGAATATAAATCAAATCTTCATTATTTTTCTTTAAAAAAAAGCTCTGGTGATATTTAATGTGTATATATATTTACTTTATTGTTAATTGTTTTATTTTCCGAGTTTCCTCCGGACATACATGCATACACAACTAAGCTTTATATATGTACTAGCAGCGCCTACCCTGCGTCGCCTGAGTAGAGGGAGACTTTTTAAAGTTAGTCCCGTAGATCCATTATTACTGAATCGAGAGTTGAATCCTCGTGGGATGCCCCATTTAAATCCCTATGTTAAAAAATAGATCTTGCATTGATCCAGCTACTCTGAAAAGAAATGTTAATGTCTACTATGTAAAATATTAAATGAAAAAAAATAAATACATGCTGTTATCATTTGAATTTTATATTTTAATTATCTTCATGTATACAAATCAAATCTCTATTATTTTTGCTCAAAAACCAAGGCCTGGTAATATTTAATGTGTATATATATATATAAAAAGAAACATGGTTTAATAATCGTTCGCAGATCTATTACTACTGAATAGCGAGTTCGATCCTCGCAGGATGACCCATATAAATCACCACGTAAAAAAGATCTTATTTTAATCCGGCCTGGTGGGAAGTCAGGGAATTTTTTTTTTCGTCAGAGTAGAGGGAAAGACATCACATAATGATATAGTAAGAAATTTTAATTCAATTATTAACTATATTTTTAAAATAAAATATAAATGACGCGATTTGCTAAATTACAAATTGATATTTCAAAGCAAAAAAAAAAAAAATAAAAAAAATAAAAATAAAAAAATAAATAAAAAAATTAACATTATTAATTCAAAGCGTACCCGATCGAATATCAAATTAAACTATAATAATATTACTAAGTATAGCCTAATTCTAATCCATTTAGTCAAATATTTCCAAGTTTTCAGGTATTTCCGTAAAATGTAATGGATTTTATACTCTAATGGTATTATCTCTTGCGCGCTATTCTGCATTAGTATCATTTTCGTGAAAATCGGACCATTAATTGATTTTTCATAGAACTTTTTTAAAAAATCCTCTCGTCGTAAGTTGTTTTTGGCTCCGTCAAATTTCAGTTGATTTAACGGTGCAAAAATGAAAACATTGTTTTTCAATCATAATTTTCATTATTTTCGTAAACTTAAATTTAAAAAAAAAATTATCAGGAGTTTTTTAATGTTTCTTCTTTCGAATGGACAAAAAATTTTCAAGATAATATTAACCTTTATGCAAGTTTCATTGTGTTAAATATAGGGGGGGGGGTAAATTTCACAGGGAAAATTGATAGTATCTAATGTTTGTTTACACCAGTACATAACTATGTAAATTTTAATTTTTAAATAAAAAAGTGCACAGCCATGAAACATCTATAAAAAATTAATGTCTCTTATTTATAATATTAAATACAAAAAAAAAATCTAAAAATCTAAATTAATCTTAGAAATAATTTTGTATTTCACCGTAATAATTACGATGTCGAGCCGTATTATTACTAATATTACTTCTAACTATAGTTGCTAACTTTTTAGCAAGAGACAACTTGTATGTTATTTTTTTTAAACTAAAAATTAGAATTAAAAGAAATTTAATGTCTCCTACCATATTAAATGCAAAAAATGTTAATTGAATTATGATAAAATAAAAATCGAAACTTATCTTACTAAAGAGAAATGACGCCTTTTTAAATTTTTTAAATTTTTGTACGGAAGTCTCGAAATGAAACTAAGTGATTAATTTAATTCTCAAAGGATCCAGAAAAAGCTGTGAAACAAAAACAAAAAAAAAAATCAGATTCAATAAACAATTTTTCAAGGAAATTATATTTTAATTTATTTTTGAAGGCTATGATTTAAAAAAAATTTTTTTTAATACTTTCAATGAAATATTTACGACAGCTTTAATTAATTAAAAAATTATTATTGATATTTTATCATTTAATTTGTTATTCTTAAATTAAATATGAAAAAATTAACAAACCAATATAATTCTTTAAAGATCTAACAGTTGTATATCTAATATTTGAAACTCAATAATTAAAAAAACAAATAACAGTAGTTAACATTTAAAAAAATGATTGTTTTGATCTCCCGTAACTTATTTGATGACGTTTTTAGCTAGGAACGCCTTTAAAAATGTCCGCTGTACATTTCTAATGCTATCTTATTGTAATTGCACAAAAAACTTTCTTCTAAAATATAAATCAAACCTTCATTATTTTTGGTTTAAAACCGAGCCATGGTGATATTTAAAATGTATATCTATTTACTTTGTCGTTAATTGTTTTATTTTCGAAGTTTCCTCCGGACAAAATAATTGCAAATTCCTTCATATATATATATATATAGATAGATAGAAGATAGATAGATTTGCGCTCGGTCGTTGTACAAACAAACTTACAGACATACAGAATCTTTCTTATGGCATCATAACATTAATTCTTTCCATTTCTTCCACCGGCATTGATTTATTCCATGCATTTTCCTTTTTGATATTTTTAGCAGATTTTGGCAGATAAATTCCCCAGCTTTCTTTAATGTTGAATAGGAAGAGCTAACAAAAATTCTTTAATAAAAATAGATGGCATTCTTCCAATCTTGTCTATTTTTATTTTTAATGAATGTCTTAACGCTCTGTCTTGTGACTTTATAGATAATTTCCAATCAAGATGAAAAAAAAAGTAATAAACTAAAATTATATTGGCAGAAACACTGTGTTAAAAACAATTACCTCACAGCAAAAAATTCTGCAATTTTTGAGATTTTTTTTCCCTGATTGTATGGTAAATCATTTTACAAGAGAAATGCATTGTAAGCATTTTTTATTATAGGAATGCGTTAGAAAGGATTTTACTATAGGAATGCATTAGAAAGGATTTTATTATAAGAATGCATTGTAAGTGGTTTTACTATAGGGATGCACTATTAAAGATTTTACTATTAGAAAGGATTTTATTACAAGAATGCATTGGAAATGATTTTACTATAGGAACGTATTGAAAATATCAACCCTCTTCCGAGTCACTTATTGCCAAATCAAAAGTAATTTTGATAAAAGAACTGACTTAGGTTGCCTACAGTACCTGCTGTTGCTTAAGTGGTCACACAATTAATTATTGGACTATGCCATTGCTGATTAACTTAGGAATCTTCATTTGGGTCCAGAGCTATACTAAGCTAATCCTAATAACCATCAATAATAAAACATATTGAGAACTGCTCCATTTATGATTTCGACAATGAAAGAAAAATAACAAGAAAAAAATCTATATATTAATACTATAATAATAATAATAATAATAATAATAATAATAATAATAATAATACCCAACAAAATAGCAAATGTAGACTAGATGAGATGTAAACCATGTACTAAGCGAATGTAACAAACTAGCACAACAAGAATACAAAGCTAGGCATGACTGGGTTGGAAAGGTGATCCACTGGGAATTATGCAAAAAATTAAATTTTGGCCATACAACAAAATAGTATATGCATAAACCAGAATCTGTTCTTCAGAATGAAACGCATAAATTTCTCTGGGACTTTGAGATAAAAACGGATCACCTTATCCCAGCAAGGAGACCAGACCTAGTGCTGATTAACAAAAAAGAAAGAACTTGTCAACTGGTAGATTTTGCAGTCCCAGCAGATCACAGTGTGAAGAAGAAAAACAAATGAAAAGATGGACATACCTGGACCTTGCCAGAGAACTGAAAAAGATATGGAATATGAAAGTCAACGTGATACCAATTGTAGTTGGTGCACTTGGAACGGTCCCAAGAGGCTTGGGAAAGGGACTGGAAACTCTGAAGAGGAAGAATTGAGACCATCCAGAATACTGCACTGCTGCAATCTGCCAGAATACTCAGAAGAGTCCTGGAGACCTGAGGAGACTTGCTGTCACTCAGACTCCAGTGAAATACCATCAGGTAACGCTGATGTGAAAAACTCTCATAATAATAATAATAATAATAATAATAATAATAATAATATCTTTTCAGCTAGTATATTAGGTCTGAGACCTGTCAGCTGTTCCTTATAAATATTCATCTTAATTCCACAGAATATTTATAATATTTCCACAGATTATCTAACATTGCCTTAAAGGAGTTTAGAGATGGGGCATTCACTATTGATGATGGTAGTTTATTCCATGTATTCACCACTCTGTTACTAAAATAATTTTGTCGTGCATTTGCTTTACATTTTTTGAAAGACTTTTAATTTATGACCCCTGGTATTGATATTTTGAGCAATGTTTAGTAGATCAAAGTTCGTTGAATAAAATCCATGTGTATATTTGTAGACCTCTTGTACGTCGATAAACCAAACTAGGTAAGTCAATGTTCCTTCTTTCATCCGTTAGCATCTTGCAATACCCTCTGGTTAAAAATGAGACCGTCCAAATTGTCTAAGATGAAATGCAAAAATGTAAAAGTTGATTATCTCGTGTTACTTATCCGCCGAATTCTTATTTCTTATGAGTGTCACCACCATGGATCATTCCGTTATTACTATAAAGTAAGAAAGGACATGCTACACAGAAAACATATAATAAGAAAGAAAGGAAGTTGTAGACAGATAGAGAGGGGCTGAAAACGCGAAAACAATAACGCTAATCTGTTTCAATCGATGATGAAAAGAAGGAAAGAAAGAAAAAAGAGTGAGTGAGTGAATAAATGAGAGAGAGAGAGAGAGAGAGAGAGAGAGAGAGAGAGAGAGAGAGAGAGAGAGAGAGAGGGGGGGATTTAAAGCAAGAAGAAAGCAAGGGAAGAAAAACTACACACTACACAGAAAAAATATAATAAGAAAAAAAAAAAAGAAAGAAAGAAAGAGTAGGAGAATGATAAAGAGAGGAGATGAGAGTGTGGAAGCGATAACGCTAATCTGGTTTAATCGAACATATTGAAAAGATGAAAAGAAGGAAAGAAAGAAAAAAACGAAAAAAAAAGACTGATAGAGAGTTTAATTAAGAATCATTATACTTTTTACATATTGAACTATTTGCAATAGCTCATAAGTCAACATATCAAACGTTGTAATAATTAAATGATCATACTGCGGTATATCCACAAGTCCTGCTAGTACGAACAACTAGCGTAGAAATAAAAGTTCCTTTTGTACCTTCCTCTTTCCCTTGATGATTTCCCTCGGTTAAGACCGACAAACCTTCAAGAAATTATTCTTCTAGTCTGTTATTGTCTGCTGGATGATTGGAAATCTAATTTGAAGGGTAAAAAAAATATAAGAAGAGTGATTTCTTGAAGTGAGTGATTTATTTTTTACTTAAAAAAAAAAGCCAGATAAAAATATGGTGTATGCACCAAAGTAAAAATGTTCGTTTTAATGTCGTCAGTCGTCGACTTGAAAGTAATAATTTAAAAGTTGCCACATCGATTTTTGGCCGCCGCCACCGACGCATTTATGTCTATTGTTTAATAGCCGAGTAGAAAAGAAGAGAGAAAAGAAATAGTTAGTTTACCTACAGTAAATTGGAAGAAGAAGAAGAAGAAGAAGAAGAAGAAGAAGAAGAAGAAGAATTTCAAGGAAGAAGAAGAAGAAGAAGAAGAAGAAGAAGAAGAAGAGAGAAGAAGAAGAAGAAGAAGAAAGGAGAGTAAGAATTTCAAGAAGAAGAAGAAGAATTTCAAGGAGGAAGATGAATACCAGAAAAAACAGAACCGAGAAATTTTGTAATAAAACTGTTAATTTTAACTAGGGGGGGTTAGGGTTAGGGTTAGGGGTTAGGGGTATGGTTAGGGTTGGGTTTTCGGGAAAACGCCCTAAGTTGGTTGTTTTTTTTTCAAGTGACACCGCTTCGTCTACGGACTTCAATCGTAGCTGGTGTTTTTTTCCAGCAGCCACCGGCTAGCGGTTTTTGAGGCACTTAAACTAACCATTCTCACAAAATAACTTTTTTTAGAATATACGCATTGAAGTGAATATTAGAATAAATAAATAAAATATATTTGGTATTGTAAAATAACGGGTGCAAGAAAAATAAAACATTTATTGCAAAAACACGGACATAAAATGAGGGTTCAGTTTATTTTATGGTAGGAATTTACGAGGAACAAGTTAAGGATTACCAATCTGGCATCATAAGGGATAAAGAGTAACAATGGATGGAATACTGTTACAATCATTAAGAAAAGCTAAAGCAGTGATAATTCTGGATATTTGGACAAAAAATCCATTTCCTAGTGTGATGTGA
>CM042151.1:34896027-34901776 GCA_023376005.1 Doryteuthis pealeii | reverse complement strand
GAGAGATAGATAGCGGAGAGAGAATCACTTATAAAACTGTGTGGATGGGTGAGTGTGTGTGATTCTGACTCGTATCGAGAAATGACGACGGAGAGTCCATATATAGATCATGCGAGCGTAGGGAGATGTATAGGATGGCGTGCGTTTCGAGTGGAGCGCACAAACCACCAGTGCATGTTTCGACGTGTATCGACGTCTCTTCTGTCGTATGTGAAACCGCGACGAGATTATCATCTGTCAGGGCTTGACTCTAGCGCACGTTAGCTGGCCGAGGTCACAGAGACTCTACAGACTGTAACAAGGATTTTAACTGATAAATACATATCATCTGTATATACGTAAACGCCACCAGAGAGTGCTCCATCTGTTTTATAGGTTAGCGTTGCCTTCAAGCTTATTTGGCGGTCGTCAGCGAAATCCCCCCCAAAGTGCTCAACCCCCAGGGATGGGGAGCATATATATATATATAATATTATATATATATATATATATAAACAATATATAGGACAATAGAGTTGGCAATCATATAGGTGCTAGGGATTGATATGACCAGCCGATTGATCGGAGGGGCCTTTCTGACCCGCCGTCTAACCTAAATAAGGGACTAAGAGTGTTGCAGGTCATGGACTGCTCATCCACAAGACTCCTTCTGCAGATTGGGCCACCTGTTGCTTAAGGATAGAACCAACTTGGTTGAGCAGTCCATGATTTGCAATACACTTAGTCCCTTATTTAGGCTAGACGGGCGGTCGGTGAGGTCCCCTCCGATCAATCGGATGGTCATTCTACTGTCCTTGTGGCAAGCTCCAACCTTTTTATCATATGGGTGCTAGAAAGCGGTGACTGGGGTCTACATATCCTGGGAATGACGTTAGACTCTATCTGATGGTGAGGTTCCAGTTTTGGAGGTTTGGTGAATGTGGAGCACCCCTTCATCACCATTGCTCCCTGGTCCACTCTGACTCGGAGTGGTAGTACCTGTTAGAGTCCCATCTATGGGCTAAATAGAAAAAAAGTATGTATTAAAAAAAGTGTGTATCCATTAAGAATTAATTTTTTTCAAAACTATATCGGCATTAAATGACCCACTGAGGTTGATATGCCGTAAAACAAAACAAACCAAACCAATGCTTTAGAGATTTAACAAACAATGCTTAATACTATTTGATTGTATAATGTTCTTATACAAATAATAAAATACTGATACCTTTTGTTCAGAACGTTTTTTTTAAGAAAAAGTGTTGTTTTTTTTAAAATTGGTAGAGGTGTGCTTATTTATAGGCACTACTATATATACAGAGAGAGAGAGAAGAGAGAGAGAGAGAGAGAGTCAAAAAGATGCCTGCTCCTTCACCATAAATATTCTTTATAATTGTCACATTGCGTTCTGCGCATGCGTGCTTATACTTGGCACTGTTCAGGTACGTGATCGAACTTTGTGCCTGATCCCGTTATTTAGCTTGTTGTCTTTACAGTGTAAACACGACCGCTCCACTAGCAGTCTGCACCAACGAAGAACAAAAAGCAGTGACCCAATTTCTCTGGTCGAAAGGAGTGTCATGGGCTGGAATTTATCTGAGGCTTTTAACACAATACGAGGACAGTGCACTACCGCGTAGCCGCATAGTATGTATGAACGGATAGAGAAGTCTAAAATTGGCCGGACAAGCGTGTCACTTGAAGAGGGAGCAGGAAGCCCGTCAACCTCCAACATTGATGAGAAGATTTGAACCGGCTAGTTATCATTGATGAGGTAGCTTGTTATCTGCAGATTCGTCATGGTTCTGCCTATCAAATCATTCACGGTGATCTCGGCTTCCGTAAAACAAGAGTCCGGATAATTTTGAATGTCCTTTAGTATTATAATAATATATATATATATATATATATATATATATATATATAATGCTGTAGATAGAAGGAAAGTGGTCAAGAAATGATCAACTCAAAACAAGTCACAGGGTGGTACGTTTCGTCTGTATGCACAGACTTTCTCAGCCGATCAAATCGGCTGAGAAAGTCTGTGCATACAGACGAAACGTACCACCCTGTGACTTGTTTTGAGTTGATCATTTCTTGACCACTTTCCTTCTATCTACAGCATATCGTCGGATCCTAAACCAATCCACCCTTCCTTCATATATATATATATATATATATATAGTGTATGTATATAATATATAAAGTGTGGGACTATATACACAGACACTCTAACACAAATACATATATATATTATATATATTATATATATATATATATATATATAAAGGGTTTTGTAATTTGCTTGAAGCATTGTGTTTATATTGGTTTGCTGGTTGGTTTTGAAGGCAATTACAATGCAAATGTAAAGAAAAAACAAGGTAACTGTGGTGTTGTTTGTTAACCTGTGATTTATTCCCGATTCTTAATATTTCGGGATAAATCCCATCTACAGAAGATTACTAGAACTGAAGTTGTTGCTAGTCGCTGTTCATTTGTTCTGTCTCATGTCTTCAAAATTCCGTGTGTGTGCTTGTTTCTGTGTGTGTTTGTGCGTGTTTATGTATGTGTGTCTCTTTATTCTATTTTTTTTTTTTAATTTAAAAAAAATTTTTTTTTTTGTTATTATTATTCCAGATTTGGCTCGCCATCTAAGCACGGTTTTTTGTTTACTAACAGGACCATATGATTTCTTTTTTTTTTTAATATGTGTCTGAGATTGACATTCCAGATATCGTTTGATTGCTTATCAAAGTCACCTGTCTATCAAAATCACCTGTTGTCCTGTTGTGTGTGTGCGGTGTATTTGTTATTAAGTCCCAACACCGCGCGCACGCTCGCACGTGTGTGTGTGTATGTGTTTCTGAGATTGACAGACAGAACAAATGAACAGCCACTAGCAACAACTTCAGTTCTAGTAATCTTCTGTAGATGGGATTTATCCGAAATATTAAGAATCGGGAATAAATCACAGGTTAACAAACAACACCACAGGTACCTTCTTTTTTCTTTACACTTGCATTATAATAGCCTTCAAAACCAACCAGCAAACCAATATATATATATATATATATAATATATATATATATATATAAAGATAAATTAATGAGTCAGACGAAACCTACTATTAGTTTCGCATAAAGCTCTTCAGGGCTAAAATCTGACTTTAATATGGCACGAATATCTTGGTCCTTTCTTTTTTTCAAAAATTTTTTTCTTCCTGGTTGATGTTTGGTAGTATATTTTTACAATCAAACTTTCTGCTGGTTTTTTTCTATTCGCAAGGATCTACCAACACGCTAGGTATATTAAATTATATATATATATATATGGGTGTGTGTGTGTATATGTCTGCATCAAGGAAGAACAGTGACTCAATTTCTCTGGTCGGAAGGAGTGTCAGTGGCTGGAATTAATCTGAGGCTTTAACACAACAGGGAGACAGTGCACTTCAGCATAGATGTTCGTATCAGCGGATAGAGAAATCAAAAAGAGGGAGCAGGAAGCCCGTCAACCTCCGCCATTGATGAGAAGATTCAACATGCTCGAGATATGGTGATTGGCGAACCCGTGAGTTAAGGTAGCTTGTTCTCTGGCCGATTTGTCATGGTTCTGCCTATAAAATCAACCACGGAGTTCTAGCTACTGAGCTAAAACCGACCACTTTTAAACCTGTATTTGAGATAATATTTATTTTCTAGATAGATATAGAGATAATGTATAGATTCCATAGATATACTTTGGTAAAACAAATACGTCTATAACAGTGACCTTATGCCCAGCTTGTTATTGATATGCTACATATATTATCAAAGGATAATATTATCATTGATGAGGTAGCTTGTTATCTGCAGATTTGTCTCGGCTTCCATAAAACAAGAGCCCGGATAATTTTAAATCTCCTTTATATATATATATATATATATATATATATCTTATTATAATGGAGATAGTGTGTTTTTCTGTCGGTAACCGAAACTATATTACTACTCAAGTCACAATTCCCTTTGTTATTGATATCACATTCTCAATGATTTTATTTTTATTTTAAGCTCAATTATTAATAAAATTGTTTTACATTATTAATACTGTTAACCATATCTACATACTAACAATATGCAATTATATTTATATATACAACAAAATAGCGGTTTACTGTGTGAACGGGAAGGCTAATTTGCATATTGATATTAAAAAAATTGATTTCAATAAATATGTGCTTAATTTTATTGATTCCTAACTGTTTGGTTTTATTTTAATGAATATAAGCAAAAATCTCTTCAATTAATCTTAAATGAAATCCATTAACAAGAAAAGATAACTGTCATTTTATTCTTTACTTCCTCTTTTAACTAAATACTTAAATTAGAAAAAAATAACAATGAAAGACCTGAGTGATGGAAGAATAAGTTTCAGTTGTTCTATTTTTCGATTATACTCCCTCTTTTTATCTGCATTCTTATTTAGTTTCATTAGCCTTTCTAATTTAATACGATATTTTATTACATTAAAACTTAAATACTTGCACCCGGAGGGTGCATATATTTGCTAGTATATATAAGTGTGGGACTATGTACACAGACACTCTAACAACAAATACATATATATATATATAATATATTGGAGGATATGTGCTTAATTGAAGTCGCACCTAATTTGGAAATTAATTAGTTAATAATTAATGAATTTTAGGCGGGCATATATGTTCAAATGTGAGGCTAAACGAATCGAGAAAATGTCAATCCCTGAATGTACATTTCGACCTATCAGGTCTCATCAGCAAGGTCAAAAAGGCGCGGCTACATACCCAGTCAGCCAGATGCAGGTACCGAGAGATAGAGAATTTTCTATGTCTGCTTTTATAGAGAAAATATTTAGCATAACTCTGTCGAAACGTTTGTCTTCTTTACTTATCCTCAGAAAGGTTCATCTTGATAAGTCTATATGCACTGGAGTTTGCAAAGAGGATGCTGAGCCCTATGGACAAAGCATAAAAAAACAGTTTTTATCTGATCACTGTAGTTAAGCAGCATAAATCTTAATCACTATTTGGGAAGTGAATAAAAACAATCCTGAGTGCGGGATAATATTTGAATCTGTCTCTTATATATATGTATAATACACATTTAAAGTGTGGGTCTGTGTACAGAGACACATAAACACACAACCACACATATATATATATATATATATATATATATATATATATATTTTAAGAGATTTATCCAAACTTGGTAGTAAGGATGATTCTATATATGTGATTTCAAAGTCCACTGTACTAATATTGATGATCCAGTATGTATAAATACAGTGAATCATTAAATCACTAGAGAGAGCTCAATGTAAAATAACCTTTTAGATTATATACAGAGCAATATTTATCAAATAAAGGAAGAACTCAATACAGTAATCCCATAATAAATTTATTTCGACAAAATTGGGGCCCATATACATCTAAGTTGATTTAAACCGGCTCCCCAAATTTTCGCCTCATCAGATGGGTCTCAATTCACTTATGAACAAGCATATCACAAAAACCCCAAAGAGCTGAATATGTATAAATTCAAACAAAAACAAAAAAATAATTAAAAAAATTATATATATTTTTTAACAGTGTGGGAGTGTAACCATAGAAAAATGTAGAGTGGGGTAGGAAATATTTTTAAGGGAATATTCCGGGGTAAATTTCTCCATGAAGATGCAATCCAGTGAAAAGGCACGGTAAAGAGGTAAATCCACAAGAATAATCCAGAGAGCTCAACTTATGAAT
>CM042151.1:34881027-34891027 GCA_023376005.1 Doryteuthis pealeii | reverse complement strand
TATGGTTGGAAATAAATGAAAACTGAAATGAAAAAAGAAAAAAAAAGAAAAAGAAAGGGAAGGAAAAAGCCCCCGAAACAAACAAACAAACATACAAACAGATGAAGAAAAGAATAAAGAAAATTTCAAAGGAAAATGGCGACGCGAAAGGAATTTCTCTTCGCCTCAGCCTCGTTCTGGTTTTGCCGCCCCTCTTGCTCCGAGTCTAATTTCGTCACCTTGTTCGTTTTTAAATACAGGGACTGGGAAAAGGTAAGCAAAAGAATGTGAGACAAAGGCAGGCTACATTGAAAATAAAAATATAAAGGAAAGATAGAAAGACGACAGAAAAGGGAGATGAAATGATAGATAGATAGATAGAGACATAGAGAGAGAGAGAGAGAGAGAGAGAGAGAGAGAGAGAGAGAGAGAGAGAGACAGACAGACAGAGAGAGAGAGGGATAAATAATAAATGGAGGATGATACAGCAAAAAGTAAAAGAGACGGAAAAGATAAGGAAAGAAAGAAAGAAAGAAAGAGAGAATGAGCGAGAAAGAGAAAGAGGCATGAAAATAGAGAGGAAAGTTATAATAATAGATTAAGAGGCAAAAATAGAGATGTGAGTGTGCGTAAGAGAGAGAGAGAGAGAGAGAGAGAGAGAGGAGAGAGAGAGAGAGAGGAGAGAGAGAGAGAGAGAGAGAGAGAGAGAGAGAGATAAAAACAGCTAATGAATGGCAGATGACACAGGGAAAAAAGATAAAAAGACATGAGAAAGATAAGGATAGAGAGGGATATATATATATATATATATATATATATATATATATATATATATATATATATATAGATAGATAGATAGATAGAGAGGGAGAGATAGAGAGAGTGAGGAGGAGCCATGAAAATTGACATGAAAGTAATGAGGAGATTAAAGGAAGAAAGTGAAGCGTATTTGTATGTGATATATATTATATATATATATATATATATATATTATATATATATATATATATATAGAGAGAGAGAGAGAGAGAGAGAGAGACATAGAGAGATTGAAAAAGTGGGGGAAAGAAATATAGGAGAAAACAGGAAAGAGAATAACAAAATAAATAAATAAATAAATAAATAAAGACGATACAAAAAAGACAGGTCGTTGACTTCGTAAGAAATAGAAAAAACATAAAATTAGGAATCGTAAGAAATACATGGGAGTAGAATGGGAAATAAAAAGATAAACTGAAGAAGGAAAAATGATGCGACAGAAACGAGGAAGAAGAGAGAGGGAGAGAGAGAGAGAGAGAGGGGGGGGGAGAGAGAGAGAGAGAGAGAGAGAGGGGGGGTGGATTGGGAAATGAATTGGAGACAGACAAAAAGAATGAAATACAGGAAATAAATGTTTGTGTGCGTGCGTGTGTGTATGCGTGTGTGTGTGTGTGTGTGTGTAAGAGAGAGAATAAGAGACAGAGAGAGATAGAGAGAGAGAGAGAGAGAGAAAGAGAGGGAGAGAGAATAGAGAGAGAGAGAGAGGGGGGATGGCGAAGAAATTAGAGAAAGATAAAAGAATGAAGTAATGAAAATGTGACGAGAGAGAGAGAGAGAGAGAGAGAGAGAGAGAGAGAGAGAGAGAGAGAAGAGAGAGAGAGAGAGATGGGCTGGGAGGAGGAGGAGAGTAAGAGAGATACGAAAGTGAGGGAGAATATATAGTTACGCACGAAAGAAAAGTGAGAGAAACGAGACCTAATTTCTTTGGATATTTTGCAAAATTGTTTGATGTTTCAAAACTAGAAAGAGGTTGAAATAATTTCCCCCCATTGTTTTTTTTTTTTTTTTTTTTTTTTTTTTTAATTTTTCCCTTTGTTATTTTTACTTAGAATAGTTATGAACATTTTCGTTTTTATATTTTTATTATTTATTATTTATTTTTTTTTATTATCATTTTTCTTTTTTTAATTGGATTGAAAAGCAAAACAAATGTTCGATTTTGTGAATATCGGAAATATCATGAATTGCATCGTATTCTACACGTCTTTGACAACATCCACCACTCATACGGCCACACTGGCATAGACTCACGTGAGTTGCGTGCATACACAAAAATGCGTGGTTGACGTCGACTAATGTTTCTTCAAAATAAACCGTAAAAAGAAATTTGAAAACAAAAAAAATATTGATACCAAAAATTACAAGCCCCTTCTTTTACATAATTTTAGGTTGGTTGGTTGGTTGGTTGATTGGTGGGTGGATTTTATGGCATGTCCACTAGTGTAGGTCGATTTTTGAACTGTAACATCTTCCAATGTGGCGAAACATACCCATGAATTTAAATAATTTTCAATGAAGTTACCGATCGATCATAGGTTACGTAATTGAATAGGCATAGCTAATCATTTTTGTAATGAAGTGTTGTTAGAATTTTAATTCAAACGTAAACACATGGAGAATCACTAGAGTGTTTCTAATTGACTGGCCTTGGATCCAAGTTGACCTGGAACGGGGCTCAGATTGGTTGAAGGACGTCACGTGACCAGGCCACTCTATGGGAAAAATTAGAGTTACTCAGAATGAACCCAACGACTATAGGAGCCGGATTTCCTTCCTATGTGCTTCGCCTGTGCTGCCTAGTTCTCTCCCACGCACGTGTTTTAGTTGGGATCGGGAAATAAAGTTATGTGTACACAAAATATGTCTCCGTGTTCTAATGAACAAGAGCTAACTAAGTGGAACACCACCCAGTCGACCGGGATAGAAGCATACACCAAATGCACCTCTGCAGAGGGGTAAGATACCACTAATGGGTCCACCTGTTAGCTATTGGTGGCGATCCATGATACTTGAGGATGGAATCATGGTGGCTGAGCAGTCCATGACATGCAATACTCCACTTTATGCCTTGCGGTCACAGAGCTCCTTTGATCAATCGGCTGGTCTTATCAAACTCTAGCACCTATATAATTGTCCCAACCCTATTGTTCTTATGGCAACCCTTTATCACATATGTGCTAGAAGGCTGTGGCTGAAGGCCTTAGTGTTCTGTTTATTATAGGAAAGAGGGGTAAAATGTTTTTTTAACCCATTTCTGACCAAAAATAGGGTCTGGATTATATTGAACTTTGGCCTTTGCTGCTCTTCAACAATTTTCCTTTGTGAAAGGACATTCGCTCGCTCTTTGTACAAACAAACATACAGATATACATACAGATAGATATACATAATCTTTCTTTTATATATATTGATTATTTATACATTCTCTTTTTGGAGATGTTTATTATTATTACTAGTACAGAATAAAAAACACCCTCCGGGTGATGTAAAAATAGGTTTTTGAAACATATTGCCTGATTCAATGTCACCGAGTTTGTACCCTAAGTAAGTAAAATCATCAAATTCCTTAAAGGATTAAAAAATAAAACAATTTGAAATATAAACTTTAAATATGTATTAAAATAAAACAAACTATATAATACCAGTCATGTATTTATAAAAACTTGTTTTAAAAAAAACAATGAGGACTGTCTAATGTTGTATGTTCAAATTTTGAGTGTATTTATTCTATGTTATGACAATTTTAGGTAATGTGACGTAAGCAGTGACGTAGTTTTTGTTACAGACAAAAACCGGAAGCGAATCTCCATTATTGATAGATTATTTGCATTTTTCTCTTATTTGTCTTTTATTTGCCTTTTATTATGGTTTATCCTTTATTAATTTGTCTTATTTTTTAATCATTTTTTGAAAATTATCTTTTTAATATACAGGGTGCAGCATGAGTAACGCCCTTTGTTTAAGTGGAACAAAATTAAAGCCTTTTTGATTATCCTTTATTTTTTCAAACATGAATGTATTGCCACAAGTTAATGGATTAATATAATATATTAACAAAATTAATATAATGCATATTCGGTTTAATAATATTCAATAAAAATGAAATCAAACCAAATTTAAGAAAAAAATGTTACAAAAGATATAAAGTTTTAGAATTTAGTCATTTATTTGAGATGTTCAAAATGTTCCCCTTCATGTTCCATACAATTCTGAACTCTACCAACAACACTTTTACAAACTTTTTAACACATTTCAATGGTAATTTCATGAAATTTTATCTAAAATTGCATTCTTTAATTCTGGAAAATATACATTATCAGATATGAAATTTAAACGGGCGTTACTTATGCCGCGCCCTGTATAATTGATTTATATCCCTATTATATTCTTTATTCAGTTTTTATTATGAAAAATACTTTTTAATTCCTTCTTAGACATATAAATAATGTGGATTTTATTGAACTTTGTTGTTTGCTGGTCACCAACAAATTTCCTTTATAAAATGACGAGTACTGTCGTTTTACAAACAAACATACGGACATACAGACACACATACAACATATTTATTTTATATGTATACAGATTTTAGTGATATACAGATTTTATATTTTATATGTACTAGCAAACATATTCCCCCTCCGGGTGCAAGTATTTAAGTTTTAATTTAATAAGATATTATATTAAGTTAGAAAAGCTAATGAAACTAAATAAGAATGCAGATAAAAAGGTTTGAAACAGAGGGGCGTATAATTGAAAAATAGAAAAACCGAAATTTACTCTTCCTTCACTCCTGTCTTTCATTGCCAAATTTTCCTAATTTAACTAATAGAATGATATTTATTTCTTCTTGTTAATGGATTCTTGCTCATATTTATTAAGATAAAACCAAACAATTAGAAATCAATAATACTAAGCACATATTTATTAAAATCAAATTTTTAATATCAATATGCAAATCAGCCGCCCCGTTCACACTATAACCTGCTATTTTGTTGTATATATGAATACAATGGCATGTTATTAGTATGTAGATATGGTCAACAGTATTAATAATGTAAAACAATTTTTATTAACAATTGAGGTTTAAATGAAATAAAATCATGGAGAATGTGATGCAAATAACTAAGGGAATTGTGACTTGTGTAGTAATATAGTTTCGGTTACAGACAGAGAAACACACAATCTCCATTATGATAACTAGAAAAATAAAAAAACACCCTCTGGGCGACGTAAAATAAATATTGCCTGAGAGGACGGGAGTTGAAAATTTTATATCAGACAGTTTGTATTATAAGTAAAGTAAAATCATCAAATTTATCAAAGGAGTAAAAAATAAAACAAATTTATCAAAGGAGTAAAAAATAAAATAAATCTATTAAAGGAGTAAAAAATATTAAAAAATTGAAATGGAAACTTAGTACTGATAACTTTAAATATATATTAAAATAAAACAAACTATATATAGATAGATAATACCAGGCATGTATTTATTAAAACTTGTTTTAAAAAAACAATGAGGACAGTCTAATGCTGCATGTTCAAATTTTGAGTGTATTTATTCTATGTTATGACGATGGCGATTTTGGGTAATGTGACGTAAGCAGTGACGTAATTTTTGTTACAGACAAAAACCGGAAGCGAATCTCCATTATTGATAATATACGGATTTTAGGGACAACCGAACGACTAAGATCCAAGGTTTAATTCAATTTCTTTATTTAATGGCATAACAACCCTCGTGGGTTATTTAATGCCAATACCACACTTGTGGGAGACCAGTAGGGATACTATTTAACTCATAGATGGAGGTGATGGAGTGGTTCATACCTTCCCTGTAATATTTCCTGTAATTTCACGACTGTAGTTCGAACTCGCTTTCTACGATGTCTCAGTCAAACAGGTTAACCATTGCCCCACGGGGACTCCCCCCTGTTGTGATTCATTATTTCTTTGTGGAACATAAATTCTGAAAGGTAGATATATTTTCACATGTCTTCAAAGTCAACAACGATCAATTCCACACGGTTTAAATCGAATTCTCAGCCTGTTACGTTTTTAAGGGCCATTCCTTGGCCTTATAGTAGAAGTGCTTATCTGGTGGAATTGGATCCTTGATAAAGAGTCCGTCGATAATGGGAATCCTTTGGTTACTAAAGTGTTCTCAGTTAATGGTAATCGTATAAGTCCTTTGAGAGTATTGGTACAGATCCGGCAATCCTATGTGTGCCCGTTCTCAAAGAGTCCAGTTTGAATTATGACCAATATGGGGGTTTAAGTATCCTATCAGGCCAGTAGTATTGCTAGTGATTGGTTACAAGAACAACCCACGTGACCTCGGTTAGTCTATAAATAGAGGTGGGAAATTAAAGCACGCCTTATATATAAAATAAAATGAATGGAAGCGCGCGTGGTGTAATGGTTAAAATCAAGGGAAATGGACTCGTCGCCCCGAGTTCAAATCCTGGATGTGGTAATTGCATTTCACTTAGCGCTAATACCCTTGGGAAAGGTATGAATCCTACTCTCCCACCAGCTATGGATAAATAGTAGGGCAGACTGGGCTCTTTAACCTTGATTAGGCAACCGGTCTAGGAGAAGGAAAACTCTGAATTCAAACCTGTTGAACTCCGCTTAAGAAATTGACCTTGTGTCACATCCTGCTCGTGCGGAGGAGTTGGTAAATATATATATACAAAATAACTCCAACACAGCCCCCCCCACCCCGATAAAAAAAAAACAACCAGTCGCAATACTTTCTTGACTGACTTCATATGCACGTATGTACCAACCCCTCCGCACGAGCAGAATTTAACACACTTTGATATAACCTATCTACATAATGGAATGTTCCTACTACTACTATAGGTAGCAAAGACAATTGTAGCTTGGTGTAAGCGACGCGATTCAGTTCTAGACTGTATTGTCGGACATAACTTCACCTTCCTCCTGTAAATTCTAATTTCTCTGTTCAATACACTGGTGTCAACTTTCACCAGTTCTTTGTCTTTATTTGTGACCCTTAACAACCCCACAACAACTGGCGACGGTCATTTTTTTTAGCGGAGTTTAAAGAGTTTAAATTTAAAGTTTTTCTTCTTCTGCACTGGTTGCCAAACGAAGGTTAAATAACCCAGTCTGTCCTACTATTTCCCCATAACTGGAAGGAGAATAGTTGGATTCATACCTTGTCCAAGGGTATTAGCTCCATGTGAAACAGTTCCAGTCTCGTTTGAGATTTGAACATGTTGGTTGGTTTGTTTTGTTTTACAGCATATCAACCTCAGTGGGTCATTTAATGCCAATAAAGTTTTGAAATAAATCAATAATGGATGATACAATTTTTTTTATAAATACATTTTTCTATTTAACCCATAGATGGGACCCTAACAGGTACTACCACTCCGGGTCAGAGAGGACCAGGGAGCAATGGTGATGAAGGGGTGCTCCACATTCCCCAAACCTCCAAAACTGGAACCTCACCATCAGATAGAGTTTAACGTCATTCCCAGGACATGTAGACCACTGCAGCCACCGCCTTCTAGCACCCATATGATAAAAAGGGGTTGGGGCTTGCCATAAGGGCAATAGGGTTGGGAAAATCATATAGATGCTAGGGCTTGACGTGACCAGCTGATTGATCGGCGGTGGGCCTCTCCGACCGCCTGTCTAGCCCAAGATAGGGCCAAAGTGGAGTATTGCATGTCATGAACTGCTCATCCACCTGGGCTCTATCCTTAAGCATCACGGGTCGCCACCCACGGCCAACAGGTGGCTCCATTGGGGGAGTCTTACCCCTCTGCAGAGGTGCAGTCGGTGCATTCTAACGCCCCAGCCGACAGGGCGGTTTGAACTTGTGCGACCATGCCTATTTCTTACAGATATCTATTATACGCCAGGCACCGAGTTTGTATTCATAAACAAATTTTAATCGAATAAAGAGCTGTAGTGCTGTATATATATATTATATATAAATATATATATATATAATATATATATTATTGTTTATATTTTTGAAGGCAATTACAATGCGTATATCCTCTAAAATTCGATAATTATTGAAAATAATCATGATAAGTAAACTCGGCAAATAACGCGTTCGACGTGGAACACTGTACAGCTGTTTCAACTTTATTAAGTCTCATCAGCGGTGTATATGATTCTGCATGCTGGGTTCCAGGTTTCGATTTCTGTCGGAGGGAAATCGTAGGTATACACCGCTAATAAGACTTAATAAAGTTGAAACAGCTGTACGGTGTTTCACGTCACGCGCGTTATTTGCCGAGTTGACTTGTCATGATTATTTTCAATAATTATCGAATTTTATACGTATTGTAATTGCCTTAAAAAATATAAACAATAATATACTTTACTTAACAATGCTCCCAAAAAGCAAATTTTCAAATTCTCTCTCTCTCTCTTCTCTCTCTCTCTATATATATATATATATATATATATATTAAATATATATATATATATATTATGAAGAAAAGTTTATAGAAAAGAAGAACAACAAAATGTCATATGTTTTGCTGACAAACGTTTGTTTCGACCCTATGAAAGGTCTTTTTCAAAGCAAATGGAAAAAAACGAAATAAAATATCATAGATCCCGAGGCACAGAACGCTCTCGCACAATTACCGGAAATTTTTAAAAATGTTTAATAAAATGCGTATTTGTGTTTAAAATAAAATAAATTTATTTTTAAATTATAAGCATTTTTATTAATGAAAAAAACTCAAAAGAGTTTGGCAGTTAAAAGTTCAAAAAGTTCAGGAAAATGTTTCCGGCTACAAAGAAGTTAAGAAATATAACAAGTCGACAAGTAATAGATGAGGTTGTAAAATTTCGGGATACCTTGTTATTTCAAATATGAGCTTCCGGTGATATGATTTGAATGATTCCAATTTTGTTTTTGTTTTTTCTATGACAGTATGAAAAGGTAAAATGAATATTAATATATATATATATATATATATTATAATATATACTATATATATATATATATATATATATTGAGAAGTAAAAGTGTATAGGCATTTAAAAACATGTGAGTACTGCATTGAAATTAATTTTGTTTTAAGGATGGTTTATATTGTTTGATGTATAAAGCTTCTATATTTGCAGTTTTTGTTATTTTTTTCTTTGTGCAGAATGTGCGTATTTTCCGTTAGCATATTTCGGTAATTAGAGTCGGGGCATGCATGTAATTTTAGATGTTGTAAAATGGAGCTATTATCTGTCACATGGAGAGTTGAACGGCGTTATAAAGTCGTTGAGGTAAAACCGATGTAGGTATTTTCATTTTTTTGGGTGACTGCAATCTTCCTAGGGGGACATTTAAAATTTGTATATACCATTGGTCTCATTAAGCCGACTTGTCTGGGAGAGGAGTATGTTGCGAGTAACGAGGTTGGTTGTTTTAAATTTTGTATGATAAATAATCAATTTTACCTATTTTCAGGCGTGGTTGCCAGTAACGTTATTCTGAATTAATTTTCAATGCAGTACTAACATTTTAAAATGCCTATAACACTTTTCCTATCAATTCTCTCTTCCATCCAGCAGCTTCCTCGCACATCTCTATATAATATATATATATAACTATATATTATTATATATAATATATATATATATGAAAGGTAAAATGGATATGATCATCGACAATATGTGCTAGAAAGTTTGTAGCCGGAACATTTTTCCTGAACTTTTGATATTTATATACACTTTTATTTTCAAACTCTTTATTTCATTGATAAATCGCTTATAATTTTAAAAAATAAAATGTATTTTATTTTTAACATAAGAATAGGTATTTTTTCTAAATAAAAAAAAAATCCCTCAGACTGCCCGGCGCCTGTCACTCGATCGAGAGCGGCATTCTGACCATCGCTCGCTGATTAACCGATATATTATTTCGTCTTTCCGATTACAATGTTGCTTTGATAAAGACCGCATACGTTCGAAACAGGATTTCTGTCAGCAAAACATAACAGCTTGTTGTTTTCTAAAAAACTTGTCTAACCTATCAAATATCTAACAGTAATATAATATATATATATATATACTACTACTATATATACAACCTTAGTCGCATAGCCCTGGAAGAGCACTAAGCAACTTTAAGTAGGTTTATCGACTCATTAGTTTATACTTTATAATTTCTCAACTTACGGTATTGAGCACTCTTATCATCTCTCTACCT
>CM042151.1:34845350-34880927 GCA_023376005.1 Doryteuthis pealeii | reverse complement strand
CAATTCTTTTTTCTTCTTTCTTCTTTCTTCTTTCCTACCACTCCATTCTTTCTTTCTTCTTCTTTCTTTTTACCACTGCTTTCCACCTCTTCGTTTTCTTCCCACCTATCTCTTATTACTCTTTCCTTTCCTGCGTCCCTTCCACTTTTTCTTTCTTATCTTTCTTTTCTTCTTTCTTATCTTTCTTTCTCACCCACCTTCAATTCTTTTTTATTCCTTTCTTGGTCTTTCCCAACCACTTCACATTCCTTCTTTTTTTCTTTCTTCTTTCCACCACCTCAATTCTTCTTTCTTTCTTACTTTCTTTTTTACCACTGCCTTCCACCCCCTTTCTTTTTTTCTTTCCCACCCATTTCTATTTCTTCTTTTTTTTTTTCCTCGGCCTCTTCCAACTTCTTCTCTTCTTTCTTTCTTTCTTTCTTTTTCTTTCCCACCCACCTTCAATTCTTTTCTTGCTTTCTTTCTTTCTTTCTTTTCTTTCTTTCTTTCTTTCCCCACTGCATTCCCCCTCTTTCTTTCTCTCTTTTCCGCCCAACTATTTCTTTCTTATTTTTTCCCCAGCATCTTCCCCCTCTTCTTTCTTTCTTTCTCCCCCCCTATTTCTTTCTTCTTTTTCCACATCATCTCCCACTTCTTTCTTTCTTTCTTTCTTTTATTGTTTAACGTCTTTCCATCTTGTTTTTCTACACATTTCTTGCTGTCTTTCTCACGTAGTTATTCCCTACACACTTTTGTACTTTCTTTCTTTTTTTTGTCCCCCTCCCTTCCTTTATCCTCTCACTCTTTCATCTTCCAATCCCCCCTCTCTCTTTCTTTATTTTCTTCTTTTCCTCCACATAATTCTTTCATGTATATAATCTCCTACATTGTTTCTAACACCTTCCCTCCCCCTTTTTCCTATTTTCTACTCCCACTTCTTACAGCCGTTCTCCTCCGTGTTTATAAAGTTTGCCTGAAATCGAGGCCAACCTTATTTCCTGTCTGAATTTCCCTTATGTATTGCCATAAACATAAAAGATACTTAAGTTTAAGTCATATATTTTTCTTACAATAAAAATGGTTGCTCAGACATAATGAGGCATTCAAACCGACAGCCTGATGGATTGCAAGAGAGAGAGAGAGAGAGAGAGAGAGAGAGAGAGAGAGAGAGAGAGAGGAGAGGAGAGAGAGACAGACAGACAGACAGACAGACAGACAGACATAACAGACAGACGAGTTAACTGTTCACGAGGATGAAATTTGGCTCAAGATTTGTTTTTTAATATTTATATATATATATATATATATATATAAGGGATGGAGCACTCTATGACGGCCTTTACATACAAAGCGATGTGTGTATTAAAACAGTTAAAATCCCCTTCGCATACTGTAGGTAATGACAGCCTAATGGTTAAGGTGTCAGCAGTAGCTTACAAATGTCTAGCCACACTGAAGAGACTTGATAAGTCGAAACACGTGTTTGTGGATGACTCTGTCTCTCTCCCTCTGCTCCTCCTTCTCTCCTGTCTCTCTCTCTCTGTCTCTCTGTCTCTCTCTCTGTCTGTCTCTCTCTCGTCTCTCTGTCTCTCTCTCTCTCTCTCTCTCTCTCTATATACTATATATATATAATATATATATATAATAATATATATATATATATCAACCCCTCCCGTACGAGTAGGGATGCGGCGCATGGTAAATTTCTTGAGAGGAGTTTAATAGGTTTGATTTCAGAGTTTTCATTCTAGAGTGGTTGCCTAACTAAAGTTAACGAGCCCAGTCTGCCCTACTATTCACCTATAGTTAGAGGGAAAGAATGTGAAAATCCAAATAGCTTCGCCCAGGATTTGAACTTATTTCACCATGTTCCTTTCTTATGATGGTATAACCATTACACCTCACCGCTCCATAATCATTATTAATTTTTTTAATTATGGGAACCCACACGCATTTGTGAGTAGTTATGTGCAAAAATGTACCGTTCCCCTGACATATTGACGCAAACTACATGGTATACCCACTAACACTATCAGAGCGCCCTATCGTTGTGGAATGGTCAGCAATCTTCTTGAAGATCTATTACTACTGAACAGTGAATTCGATCTTCGCAGGATGACCCATAATTGCGACCTTGTGTCACATCCTACCCGTGGCGAACGGGTCGGGTAAATACCAACAATCTGTAGACTCGTTTTAGGGACACAGCCACAATCTCATTACGTCAATGATGGTACTCCGGATTGCAAGTTGCAAGTATGTTCTACGGGGTCGCTAAACCAACGCCCTTCTGGTTTTAAATTAAAGGTATTTTTTATTGACAGTTTACCATCAAGGGCCAGGGAGCTCAATTTTTTCTGCTGTTTTATTCATATTTGGATAGAAAAAACATGGATTCATCTTATATATCTGAATTTTTTAGATGAGGCTTGATATGTATTATTTATATATATATATATATATATATATATATATATATATATATATGTGTGTGTGTGTGTGTGTGTGTGTGTGTAAAATGAAAATGGAAGTGAATCCGACGGTATGTTGAAAAGAGAAATAAAAGAAAGAAAGTATTGAATGGATAAAATAGGATATTTTGATTAATTTAATTTACACGTGTTTCGGTCAGGAGTTTATCCATGTGTACATTATTCTATCTATTATTATTTTTAAATAACAAAATGAAATGAAATAATAATAGAAAAAATGTAGAAATGTTCCGCAGGCAAAGAAATATCGACCTTCCTCAGAGTAAATCCTTATTTTTTTAAATAAAATTCGGTGGAACGCGGAGAATTTTTTAAATGTTCGAAAAAAGAACTTTTTAAAAAATCACGTGAAGAAAGTGTTCAAATCACTATATATTTATATAATATATATATATATATATATAATATATATACATATATATATTATATATAATATATATATATATATATATATATATATATATAAAATATATATATATATATATATCTATAAAAAATATATATATATATATAAATATATATATATATATGTATATATATATATATATATTGAAAAATTGAAAAAACACAAGTTCATAAAACGAGTGATGTTTATTTCGCCTACGCTTTAAATTTTACTACACTACAGTCATGATTCGTAGGCAACCTACGAATTATGTAACAGAACTTAAAAAGATCTCATTCAAATAAATAGTACAAAATAAAAAACACCCTCCGGTCGATGTAAAAATAGATTTTTTAAACAATGAGGACTGTCTAATGTTGCATGTTCAAATTTTGAGTGTATTTATTCTAAGTTATGACGATTTTGGGTAATGTGACGTAGGCAGTGACGTAATTTTTGTTACAGACAAAAACCGGAAGCGAATCTCCATTATTAATAGATTTATTAAAACTTGTTTTAAAAAACAATGAGGACTGTCTAATGCTGCATGTTCACATTTTGAGTGTATTTATTCTAAGTTATGACGATTTTGTGACGTAAGCAGTGACGTCATTTTTTGTTACAGACCGAAACCGGAAGCGAATCTACATTATTAACAGATATTGACATTGTTTTTGCACGCCCAGCAATCCGAGAAGCGTTCTGATCATTTAAAAATGTTTATTGGCGTTCCTTAGAAATTTGCAGCATAAAATCCAATGACATCAGTTATTTTCCCAATAATTTGAAAATTTTTAATGTAATTTTCTTAAAAAACAACAACAAACAATTTAATCTAGCCTTTTCAATTGTTGTTTTGTGTTCATCTCTATACTTGGTCTATTCAAGAGGTGACTATATCGGATGGATTAATCTGTTTTCCAGGCGGAATTTGAACTCGCCTCGCCAAATCCATTTTCCATACTAAAATCTGATAGGCCACTCGCATGCAAGCACTCCTTAGTTATCTGGTGAGAAATATAAACAGAGAGAGAGAGAGAGAGAGAGAGAGAGAGAGAGAGAGAGAGAGAGAGAGAGAGAAGAGAGAGAGATTTACTACATAGTATTATTCTTGTGCGGATTTGATTATTGAGATAGATAGATAGATAGATAGAGAGAGAGAGAGAAGAGAGAGAGAGAGAGAGAGAGAGAGAAGAGAGAGAGAGAGAGAGAGAGAGAGAGAGAGCGGGGGAGATGTGGTCCCATATTAAAAAGAACGTGTGTCAGACCAACATACGTGGGATACGAGGTAAATACCGTACAGGGCTGCGACATAGTTGTAAGCGATTTCAGCGAGGGAAGAAACAACAACAGAAGTGGGACATAATGCAAGACCAGGTTGTTATAAAATTAACAAGGATTTATTAAAACACAGAGTAGAAAATGCTTCTAACTCTCAAGCGAACTTAACCAGGAACTGAACTTCTGTGATCCAAACAATGTAAACAAAACGCTTTGACTGATCAAAAGGAAGCAGCTCTATTTTTGTTTAAGTCTATTTAAGTGTACCTAACAATAATGTAAATGAATTGTTCAATTAAATCATTAAGCTAAATTGTAAAAAGAAAATTCTTTAGCAATTCTGGGTCTGTGTAGTTTGCCAATGAACTCATCTTAGTATTATCTGCGTTATTCGGACTATTGTTCCCATCTTCATTGTTATTTGTACAGCGTTTCGGCCGATATGCCCACCGGCCTTCTTCAGGTATTTCTCGGGAACCTTCTCGGACTCGGGAACCTTCTTTTCGAACTCGGAAACTTTCTTGTCGTAATCGGGAGCCAACACGGAACTTTGAACCTAACCCTTTATTTAGTCCACGGGGGTATCCTGTTCTCATTCCGCTAACCATAGCTGGGGTAGGAGTTGTGTTAATTACTTTTCTACGTTACGGCCTCTACTCAGGATTGAACCCGGAATCCAGAGATAACTGTCACTTAGAACTGTCTTAACCTAACTACCTTATCCACTAGGCCATGTGTCCAACGAGAAATACCTAAAGAAGGCCGGAGCACATATCGACCGAAACCTTGTACAAATAACAATGAAGATGGGGACAATAGTCCGAATAACGCAGATAATACTAATCATCAAGCCTACTCTGAAACATTTAGAGTAATGAACTCATCTTGTCTTGAAGCAAAACAGACAATTCACCAGGTTGATTCCTAGCAAGACCCCTTTGCCCTAACATGATAGGATCAGAGGATAGGTATTTATCCAACCTGTTTGTTACGGGTATGATTGTTGTGTCTGAATTATCAAATAACAACATTGAAATCCGGAATAAAGGTTATCATAGGTTTATTATCCCTTTGGTATAAAAAATAAAAATAAACGCACATATCTTATTAACAGTAATTACATCTCTGTAGCAAGACTAGTTATTACTTGACTATTCCCTCGTGTAGTCCGTATTATTTATGTGTTTCGTTGGACGAGTCCAACTTTCTTGCAAGGGAAATATCTTACCTGGCAACAAGGATGGGAGACAAAGCTACAAGTATGAGGCATCCAGCAAGGAACAGAATCGTTATTCAGTAGTAATGGATCAGGGGGCAGGGACAAAGTTCAAATACCGGACATTAGACCTGTTCAAAAATCAACCTTTTCCTTTTTTCATACTCTCCTGCTCGGTTTCCCATGCTTTTTGACCTGGAAAAGCGAAAATCACAACCATTTTGAGGTAAAATGTCAGGAACCTTGCCTCATTGGACCGAAGAATATTAAGCCGGCGATAGTAGAAAAGTGCCAAATTTTGCCTTCTGCCAGACAGTTTTCACCTGTAACTTTTGTTACAATTGGGATAGAACAACAACTGGGTATCAAATTGAAGCATTTGTAATACTATTTCTGTAAAAATAATCCAAGTAAACATTCAAGAAAAAAAAGACACATCATATTCTGAAAAATATCAAAATTTCATAAATATCACAATCTTGACATCAGAAAATGTGTGATAAAGACCCTAAAAATTATTTTCAAGACGCAGAAACTCATAGAGTTACAAGGTACTTTTTTTTTACTATATGACAATTTTTCTTTAAGGGGACCCATTTTTAGCATACATGTTCGGTATTTGAACTTTGTCCCCACCCCCTAATCCATTACTTTTAGTAATTCCTAAAATTATTTATTTTTTTTGTATTTTTGTAATTTAAACTTTGTAGTTCTTTTAGACAATAAGAAAATAGATAAAAGATATTCTAATTAGTTATTATTCTGATAACTCCATTGCACTCTATTAAATTTCCATATGCCACAGCTGTATATCTTTTATTAAATTATAAAATGACTTGATTAGTTAAAAGTCAAAGTTAATAGAAAAAAAGCACATGGCATGCATTTAAAAAATGAAATAACTTATAAATCCTTTTAATTCATTATCTAGATATATAAATAAATTATTCATATCATATCTATATCTAGATAATAAATATTATGCTTAAGTAATGGGTACCAGGTACTTTTTACAATATCACATTTTTTTTCTTTAAGGACGCTCTCTTTTCGGTCTGATTCTTAAACTTTGCCCTCCATCAAAATGGATCTGCAAAACCAGCTTGCTAAACATTTAACCAAGATCGGAAACCCTTGTCTCCATTTAAAAAAAAAAAGAACAGCTTTTACGGAAGTAGAATAGATATTATTTTTATTAGTTATTTTAAAACCCAAGCTAAGTAACAAAATAAAAGATTATTGATACAATATGAGCGCATTCCGAATGTCTCATGGGATGATGCTGTACACGATTTTAAAATTGGGTATAGAATTGAATTAAAAGTTGTTTTTCTTTACACAATATTGAATGAAGATCAATAATAAATTGAATAATATGTGCGTAGAAGATCAATTTACTCACTGTTAGAGTGAAAGATATATTAAGCCACGCCTCAGCTTTCTCAGGAGGTTGACCTCAAGCAAAAGTGGTGTTAACCCATTCATCTAAAAATGGCAATTTCGGAGAGGCACGGTTGTTTTATGTGATATATATGTTAAGTTTCAGTGTCTTTACAAGGAAGGCTTTGGCATTAAATAACTCTACGAAGGTTGATATGCCATACAAATAAAAGGAACCAACACTAATCCCCTAATTTCAGTCTTGAAACATAAACATTCTTGAAATAAATCTCCTTGTTGTTGTTGTTGATGATGATGATGACGATGACATGCACACACACACACACACACACACACACACACACACACACACACACATATATATATATATATATATATATATATATATATATATATATATATATATATGTAAAGACTTCGGGACAGTCGGTATCCCCTTTTCACTAGCGCCAGACCAAGGAGATTATTTTTGCCGTCTGATGAGGACCGCCACACCTACAATCAGCTCCTTACTTTACCGCACAGATCCCTATGCTACTCATACGCTGAGTTGGCGAGGGCCGGCATCGAACTAGAAACCTTACGGTTTCTAGCCGAACGCTCTACTGACTGAGCTAACACGACCCCTATATATATATTTTGAACATTTCGCGCTTGGATACCAGCCCAGATATTTCTGTGTTCTCGCGTAATGTGCTAGATGGCCGTTGAGCGAGAAGCCGCCTCTGCCATTTCACAAGTTTTGTTCTTCGTCCTGCTGGGTGTCTAGCCACCCTCCTCCTCAGCCAAGCTTGGTAGGGTATCGGTTTAGTTGCCGATGACCCGACTATGAAACAGGTAGTACGGGCTACATAATACCCATAGCGCTTTGTGAGATCTCACATGAATATATATATATATATATATATATATATATATATATATATAGATGAGAGGTATCCAAAACTTGGTAGTGGGGGATGATTCTATATAGGATTTCTAAGATACACTGTATTATTATTGTATGATCCAGTATGTATAAATACAGTGAATCTTTAAATCACTAAAGAGAGCTCAATGTATAATAAACTTTTTAGATTATATACAGAGCAATATTTATCTTAGATAGGAAGGAAAAACTCAACAACGTTATTCCATAATATATTTATTTAGACCAAAATTGGGGCCTTTATAAATCTAAGTCTCTCTCTCTCTCTCTCTCTCTCTCTCTCTCTCTCTCTCTCTCTCTCTCTCTATATATATATATATATATATATATATATATATTTATTTATTTATTTATAATTAATAATACAATTTAAAAGTCGGTCCTACCATTGGTTTTTGAATAAACTTTTTTGGTGTTATTCGTCGTCAGAGGCGTTGAAAAGTCAACGCCTCTGACGACGAATAACACCGAAAAAGTGTTATTCAGAAACCAATGGTAGGACCGACTTTTAAATGTAATTAATTATAAATAAATAAATAAATAAAGCTCTTACATAAGTAATTGAGCCCTCTATAATCAATTCTCCAACAATAATGATAATTTAACCTTATATATATATATATATATATATATACATAAGGTGTGTAAAAAAATATCGGGATTTTTTTGTACTTTTTGACACACCTTGTATTCTGAAAAAAAAATTAACGTTCCATTCACCGTTCATTTCTATCTTGGTAAATACAACTTCAAACTCGGCATTTTTATGACATACCTTGTATGTTCAGTTTGATGGAAATGCGTGGTTTAAGGGTTAAAGTCATAGGAAATGGGCTCGGTGACACAAGTTCAAGTCCTGGACAACGCTGCTTGCATTTCCATTAGCGCTAATAATCTTGGGAAAGATATGCATCCAACTACTCTCCCCCCAGCCAAATAATAGGGCAGACTGGGCTCTTTAACCTTGGCTAGGTAAACAGTCTAAGAAATGGAAAACTCTGAATTCAGACCTCCGCTTGAGAAATTGACCTTGTGTCCCACCCTACTTATGCAGAGGGGTTGGGAAATATGTATTTATACTAGTTGACACTGATGACTGATACAACTATGAGTAAATAGTAGGACAGACTGTGCTCTTTAACCTCTAAATTCAAACCTTTTAAAGGTATTCAAACATTTTTAAAGGTATATACTGACTCATAAAAAAACCGCTCGTCGTGTAATGTTTATCATCGGAGGAAATGCACTTGGCGATCCGAGTTCGAATCTTAGACGAGGTTATTTGCATTTTACATAGCGCTAATACCCTTATATGTTCAGCCTCGTTTTTTTAAATGTCATATCAACTTTCGTGAGTCATTTAATGCCAAACTCATCCTTCTAGAAGAACAGTAGTAGTGATTATAGGGGTGTGTGTATTATGGTATGAAATGAAATGAAGAGAGAATAACAAACACAACTGATTAGCTGTATAGATGGTGACTTTATTGATCAGGCCGTTAACTCTGGACGCTAGAGTCCAGACGCTCAGAACTTTTTATTTAATTATTTAATTTTGATTTTATTTTATTTTATTTAAATCCCCACATGATAAAATTGGCGGAGCTGCCTATTGTCAGTAGCAGGCGGGTAGCGAGCGAATCTATCCACTTTTCACTTGGACTAGATCAGGGGGGATTATTTTTGCGTCAGAGGTGGAGCGCCACTCCCACCACTGCTCCCCACTTTACCACACATATTCAAGCTGTGCTACTCATGCGCTGAGTTGGTAAGGACCGTTATCAAAGAACAGTAGAGGTTCGATTTAATCCATAGCTGGAGGAATGAGAGGGCTCATACCTTTCCCAAGAGTATTAGACCGAAAGTGAACGTAATAGCGCGACTGGAGTTCGAACCCGCTTACTACGTTGTCGCAATCCAACACGTTAGCCACGGCGACACGTGGAATACCCCTACGCGATAAGAAAGAGAATGTAAAAAGAAAGAGAATGAATAGCAAGCTATTGTAAGAATTAAAGTTAATTAATGAACATACAGTTCCAACACGTTGTGAGACAAAACATTTAATATATATAACAGCACATGGAAACGATAAGATACATAAAGTACAGGAAAATAGAACATGTAAATACATATACAATATTTAGGTATAAACAAGATACCCAAATGTACGTAAAATACAAATGTTACAGACATGGAACTAAAGGATAGTCCATGCTGTATAAAGGACTTACAGTAATGTAAGGGGAGGGGGCAAAAGCCCCACCGAGAAGGGGGTAGATAGACTCTAGCCCATAGCAGTTCGTTGAGAAGATCCAGCTAAAAGAGAAAGACAAGTTCAAACAAGGCGCTTAAATACCAGAGGTCCCCTAGTGGGAACAAACGGCAACGCAGCGAGAAGATAACTCTTCCAGGCAAAGGGAAGATAATCCCCTACACTATTCCTATGCACCATTACTACTGTAGTAAACTCATTTTTCACTGGGTGAATCATCCCTGTAGCCTTGTGCCTGACTTAGCTAAAAAGGCGTCTTGTGTTGATACAGTGGATAGTAGTTCCTTAAAACATTATCACAAATAATACAAGTATTAAAGTTTTAATATAATTAAATATTATACTGAGTTAGAGCGACTAATGAAATCATATGCGAACACAAAAAAGATTACATTTATTTTTAGTTTATTCGAATTGATTTCAATAATAAAATTGTACATGGGTTTGCTTTTAATTCGTTTGAGAATAAAACAATAATATTAGAAATCAATAACACCAAGTAATTATTTCTTAAACACGGTTTTGTCAAAAACCGGTATGCAAATTATTCACACAATATACTATGTAAACATAAAAAACATATGTAGGAAGCGCGTGGTGTAATAGTTAAAGTCATGGGAAATGGACTCGTTGCCCCGAGTTCAAATCCTGGACGTAGTAATTGCATTTCACTTAGCGCTAATACACTTGGGAAAGGTATGAATCCTACTCTCCCCCCAGCTATGAGTAAATAGCAGGACAGACTGAATTCTTTAACCATGGCTAGGTAACCAGTTTAGGAGGAGGAAAACTCTGAATTCAAACCAGTTGAACTCTGCTTAAGAAATTGACATTGTATCGTATCCTGCTCGTGCGGAGGAGTTGGTAAATATATATACTATGTAAACATTCATTTCTTAATGATATATAGCACATATTATAGGGTTTAACCATATGAATAACATGGGTTGTTGAGGTAAATCTATCCCGGCTTGACATTAAATAGAGACATAGTTAATAAATAAGTAAATTGTGACGTTGTTGGTGACGTAGTTTTGGTTACAGACAGACACACAATCTTTATTATACTAAGAAGATGCAGTGAGTTTAATTCTCAGTGGGTTCTATGCAATAATGGACTTTAACAAAGGGTATACCTAGCCAGGGTATAATGATTATCACGTTAGCCCCATTGCTGGGAGTTTGCTAGATAGAGTGGTGAGGGGTTTCATACCTTTCCCAAGGGTATTAGTCTTATAATGAACTTAATCGCGTGACTGGAGTTCGAACTCGCTTACTACGATGTCGAAGTCTAGCACATTAGCAACTACACCACGGAACGCCCCAGATAATTTCAGCTAATGATGATAATGTTGATTTATTCTGATATAGTTATTTACTAAGCTTTGCTTAGATGTGGCACAAGGCCAGAAGTGTGGGGCGCCCAGTGAGAATCGAACTCACTAACAATGGTCTGCTAATCTAGCTTGCTAACCATTACACCAAATGAGGTGCCCGATTTATTCTGATATAGTTATTTACTAATTTTAGCTTAGATATGGCACAGGGCCAGAAGTATGGAGCTCCCAATGAGAATCGAACTCACTAACAATGGTTTGCGAAGCGAGCTTGCTAACCATTACACCACATGAGGTGCCCGATTTATTCTGATATAGTTATTTACTAAGCTTAGCTTAGATATGGCACAAGGCCAGAAGTAAGGGGCACCCAGTGAGAATCGAACTCACTGACAATGGTCTGCAAATCTACCTTGCTAACCATTACACGACGTGAGGTGCCCGATTTATTCTGACATAAGGTGTGTGCTAGATCCCCGCTTATACTTATAGACGGGCCAAGGTCACGTGATTGACTCTTCTAACCAATCAGTGGTAGTACTAGTGGCCTGATAAGATACTTAACCCCCCCCCATGCTGGTCACACATCAAATACATACTCTTGGACGACGTACATAGGATTGCCGGGATCTTTACCAATACTCACGAAGGGCTTCACGATTACCAATAGCTCGGGACACTTTAGTAACCAAAGGATTCAATTGTGGACAAACTCTTTATCAAGGATTCCACCAGATAAGCGCTTCTGCTATAAGGCCGAGTAATGACCCTTAAAAACCTAACAGATAAAAATAGCTAGATAAGAAATAGCTGAGTACGAAGATTGTGTAACGCCTGTCACATATGAATATGGCCTGTCCGACTCCCCCAAAAACAGTTCTACTTAAACTTGTTCGACATGGCTAGGATGTGACACAAGGTCGCACGTATGGAGAATCCAGCAAGGATCAGCCTCACTATACAGTAGTAGGTATTTATCCAACCTGTACGCCACGGGTAGGATGTAACACAAGGTCGCAAGTATGGCTTATCCATCGAGAATCAACCTCGCTATTCAATAGTAGGTAATTACCAAACCCGTTCGCCACAGGTAAGGATGTGACACAATGTTGTAAGTGTGGTGTATTCATCGAAGATCAACCTCACTATTTAGGAGTAGGTATTTTCCCTACTTGTTCACCGCGGGTAGGGTGTGACACAAGGTCACAGGTATAGGGCAACCAGCAAGGATCAAACTCATTATTCAGTAGTAGGTCTTTAGCCAAATTGTTTGCCGCGGGTAGGATGTGACACAAGGTCGCAGGTATAGAGCATCCAGCTAGGGTCAACCTCGCTATTCAGAATAGGTATTTACCCAACTCATTCGCCCCCGGTAGGATATGAGACAAGCTCGGAGGTATAGGGTAACCAGCGAGGATCAAACTCAATATTCAGTAATAGGTATTGTTTACCACGGGTAGGACGTGATACATTAAGAATGTACCATTGCACGAAATCTTATGCATTGTCATTGAACACAAGATTGTAAGTGAGTTTCATTAAGTTAACGTCATATGTGATATGCGGACGCTGTAAATAATTCAGGATTACAATGGTTACTGAAAGTTCCTAGAGATGAACTTGCTGTGTTAACAACAACAACAACAACAACAACAGGAGACTTGTTGTCACTTAGATACCAGTGAAAGACCATCAGCTAACGCTGGTGGGAAAAGAAACTCACAGGGACTAAAATAATAATATCATTGGAACGGTCCCCAAATTCTGGAAAATAAATTGGGTGAATTGGAAACCAGAGGAAGAATCGAGACCATCCAAACTACAGCACTGTTAAGATCGGCTAGAATACTCAGAAGAGTCCTGGAAAATCTGAGGAGACTTGCTGTCACTCAGCCTCCAGTAAACAACCGGCTAAGACATGTGTGAAAAACTATAATAATAATAATAATAATATATAATAATAATAATAATAATTTCCAGGTCCCCAAAAGACTGGAGGATCTGGAAATCAGAGAAAAATTGAAACATCCAGACTATTGCATTGCTGCAATTGAATAAATTAATCAGAAGAATCCTAGAGACCAGGGGAGACTTGTTATTACTCAGACTTCAGTGAAATAACATCAGCTAACGCCGGTGTGAAATACCCAAATAATAAATAATAATAATAATAATAATAATAATAGACCAGACCTAGTGCTGATTAACAAAAAGAAAGAACTTGTCAACTGGTGGAATTTACAGATCCAGCAGATCATAGGGTGAAGCTAAAGGAAAATGAAAAAAATAGACAAATACCTAGACCTTGCCAGAGAACTGAAGAAGTTATGGAACATGAAAGTCAAAGTGATACCAATTGTAGTTGGTGCACTTGGAACGGTCACAAAAGGATTGGAAAAGGGTTTGAAAAGTCTGGAGATCAGAGGAAGGATTGATACCATCCAGAAGACTGCACTGCTGCAATCTGCCAGAATACTCAGAAGAGTCCTAAGACCTGAGGAGACTTGCTGTCACTCAGTCTCCAGTGAAAGACTATCAGCTAATGCTGATGTGAAAACTCAAAAAGAAGAAACATAATAATATAATAATAATAATAATAATAATAATAATGTGTCTGAACACAATAGAACTGTCGTTAAAAAAACTACCCAACCAATTCGTCATGGGTAGGATATGATACAAGGTCCCAAGTATGGGGCATCCATCGAGGATCAATCTCGCTATTCAGTTGTAGATATTTACCCAAACAGTTCGCCACAGGTAGGATGTGACACAAAGTTGCAAGTATAGGGCAACCAACAAGGATAACACTCACTATTCAGTAGTAGAGGAGTAAAATAAACGCAATGGGGGTCACCTGTCGCCCATGCTTGGTGACCCATGATGCGTAAGGACGGAATCCTAGTGGCTGAACAATTCCTGACATGTAACACTCCACTTTGGCCATTAATTAGGCTAGACAGGCAGTCAGAGAGGTCTCTCCGATCAATCGGATGGTCATGTCAATCACTAGCATCTATATGATTGTCCCGACCCTATTGCTCTTGTGGCAACTCCCAACACTTTTTTTTATCATAAATTTACTAGAAGGCGGTGGCTGATGGTCTGAGTATCCTGTATATGACGTTAAACTGGGTCCAATGGTGAAGTTCCAGTTCTAGATCTCTAGGGAATATCGAGTAACCCTTTATTGCTATTACTCCCAGGTTCACCCGGAGTGGTAGTACCTGTTAGGGTCCCATCTGTGGGTTAAATAGATAAAAATGAGTATCAAAAATGTGTTTTAAAAATTGTATACCCAACAAGAACGAACAAAACAAAATGTCTACGGCATCAAATAACCCAACAAGTGTTGACATGTCGTAAAATTCAACCAACCAGCCAGCCAACCTGGTCTTCTGGCCAAGATTGGGTGAAACTCAAATTCACTGCAGATATGTGATATTAAGTTGCTAACCATTGCCCCACGGTGAGGCGTTTAAGGATTTTTATTACAGTAAGATTAGAAATAACTAAACGTTAGTATTATAGTGGTTCTTGTTTTGTCTTTGTTTTTTTTTTGTTTGTTGTTTTTTAAAATATATATAAGTCATTGATTTTTCAATCAGATATTTTCAAGAATTTTCATTGGCAGCGATTCGTTAACACCAACGAAATTAACTCCACCTGCAAATTCACACGTCTTCTCAATAAATATTTTTCGTATAAGTCAATTTCTGTTGAAAAAAAAAACAAACAAACAAAATATCCATGGGAATCACGAAAAATGAGATAGATTTAAACACCCTGATATTGATAGATTTGAAAACACTGAGATTTATAGACAGAACGATATATATCGCATATATTCGAGTTGTAGTAGTAGTAGTCGTTAAGTAGTAGTAGTCGTCATTAGTTCAGAAACAACACACGCAGGTTGTATAGTCACAGGGGCTGTTTTATTCCTTTCACGCTCGTGGGTTCTTTTTCAGAGAGAGAGAGAGAGAGAGAGAGAGAGAGAGAGGGAGAGAGAGAGAGAGAAGAGAGAGAGAGGAGAGAGAGAGAGAGAGAGAGTATATGGTCACATTATTCTATCTTGTAACATAGTATCATGTTCTTGTACAACTATCCCCAAACCCATACGAGGAACCGGGAGCCACGTCTCAATCCCACCAGATCCCGGCCGAAAAGGGAAGATTTTTCTCCTCTTCCTTTTCGACGTCACAACCGTTTCCGGTCAAAGCCCGGAACTTCCGCTTTTCGTTTAAAATCTATTTCCGAGGTCATTTCTCGGTCAATTACTAGCACCCCGTTGAGTGTTTACTCTTCTAAATTTTAACCTGTGTTTGTTCTTATTTCTCTTTCCTCTCTTTTCCCTTTCAATCCCCAAATTCCCGGTAGATACTGAGATAGATAGATATAAACAGGCTGAGATATATAGATTTGAACACTGATATACATACATACATACATGTATATATATTTATATATACATACATACATACATACATATATATATATATATATATCTATATATATATATGTATGTATGTATGTATGTATATATATATAAATATATATACATGTATGTATGTATGTATATCTGAACACTGCAATATATATATATATATATATATATATATATATATATATAATATATATATATTGCAGTGTTCAAATCTATCTAAGCCTGTTCATATCTATCTATCTATCTATCTATCTATCTATCTCAGTGTCTTCAAATCTATCAATCTCAGGGTGTTTAGTTGTATCTATCTATCTATCTTTCAATCCCCAAATTCCCGGTAAATACTGAGATAAATAGATATAAACAGGCTGAGATATATAGATTTGAACACTGATATACATACATACATTCATGTATATATATATATATTGCAGTGTTCAAATCTATCTAAGCCTGTTCATATCTATCTATCTATCTATCTATCTCAGGGTCTTCAAATCTATCCATCTCAGGGTGTTTAGTTGTATCTATCTATCTATCTGTTAATTTATCTTTAAATAGATATATTTGAACACACTGAGATAGATAGATAGATAGGTCGATAGATAGATAGATAGACCAATAGACAGATAGAAAGATAACTAGATAGATAGATAGATAGATAAATAGATAGAAACAGTCTGAGATTAGATACACGCAGCTTAACTGTTATCGTCGTAGAAATGGATTCGGTTAACCACGTTTAAATCCTTAACGAGACGGTTTGTATTTCACATAGCACGAATACTCTAGGGAGAGGTATAAATCCAAATATTCTCCCTCCAGCTGTGGGTAAAATGGTAGGGCAGTCTGGGCTCTTTAACCTTGATATGGCAACCGGTTTAGGAGAAAGAAAACTCCGAATTCAAACTCTGCTTACAAATTGACCTTGTGTCGCATCCTGCTCGTGTGGAGGGTTTGGGTAAATACATGCTCAAGTGTGAAAGGCATGAATCCACGTCTCCCTGTTTTTTTATGTCTAATTTCTTTGGCGTAGAAACGATAATTAACATTATTGGTCATTATGTTTCTTATCAACTTTGGCTTAATGGGACGGTTTCAGCTCTAAATTGAAAAGTATTCCATTATTGGAATTGAGAAAATATTTATTAATATTTAACTTTCTTTTTCTTAATTAATTTTCCAATTTATCAATTGATTTTAATTATTTGAATGTCTGTCTGAAATTGAAACTAACAGTTATCATTTGTTGGTCAGCAGCCAATCAATATTGAGGTAGCAACGAACAAATGGAGAAAAAATCTCAAAGAAACAAGGAACGAAGATGAGAGAGAGAGATGAGAGAAGAGAAACAGAAATAAAGAGAGAGAGAGAGAGAGAGAGAGAGAGAGAGAGAGAGAGAGAGAGAGAGAGAGAGAGAGAGAGAGATGGGGGGAATAGTGCCGAGAGAAAGAAAGAAAGAAATTAAGAAAGAAAGGAGAAAGAATGAATGAATGAATGAAAAACAGTGCAGAGAGAAAGGAACAAGTAAGTAAGGAAGAAAGAACGAAGATGAATAGTGCCGAGAGAGTGAAAGAAAGAAAGAGAGAGAGAGAGAGAGAGAGAGAGAGAGAGAGAGAGAGAGAGAGAGAGAGAGAGAGAGAGAGAGTGAAAGAAAGAAAGAATGAAAGAAGAGAAAGATAATAGTGCAGAAAGAAAGAAAGAAAGAAAGAGAGAAATTAAGAAAGAAAGGAGAAAGAAAGAAAGAAAGAAAGAATGAATGAACGAATGAAACACAGGAAGTGCAGAGAAAAAGGAACAAGTAAGTAAGAAAGAAAGAATGAAAGATGAAATAGTGCCGAGAGAGAAAGAAAGAAAAGAAAGAAAGAAAAAAAGAAAGAGAGAAAGAAAGAAAGAGTGAAAGAAAGAAAGAAAGAATGAAAGAGAAAAAGAGAAAATAATGCCGAGAGAAAGAAAGAAAGAAAGAAAGAAAGAAAGAAAGAAGAGAAATTAAGAAAGAAAGGAAAAGAAAATGAATGAATGAAAGACAGTGCATAGAGAAAGGAACAAGTAAGAAAGATAGAAAGAAAGAAAGAAAGAAGAAAGATGAAATAGTACCGAGAGAAAGGAACGAGAAAGAAAGAGAAAAAAGAAAGAGAAAAAGAAAGACAGAAAAAGGGTAAGATAAAATAGTACCAAGAGAAAGGAAGAGAGAAAAAAAAGAATAAAAGTTGTCACTTATGACCCACCCCCTGGGTAAGTCTGGCACAAATTAGTTGCTTGTAATAAATGCTCTTAAGTGGTTACCCACCCCATAACCAAACATGCTCACCTCAGCTTAAGTTTAGGGGTGAGAATCATAAGAGAAAAGGAAAAGAAAGATGAAACAGTTATAAGAGGATGGATTAGTTAACTTTGGTTTCCTTGTTTAATGGCATATCAACGGTCGGGGGTTATTTAATGCCAAAACCATCCATGTTAAAGAAAAGTTGTGGTACTATTTTACCCATACAGTAGGGATTGTGTGGGGCTGTTATTCTAAGTATATAATTTTAGCATATGATTTTAGGAAAATGATTTTATTTTACTAATATGTATTTTTATTTTAAGTGCCAATTTTCCCTTTAAAAACGAATTAAAATTAATATAATCGATTATTCAAAGTTAATTTTTTGTTTTAGTCGAAAAGTAGTAACACTTTAAATATACGCTCCTACATTTGGGGCTCTGGTGGTTGTCGTCAGTGATGTAATCTGCATGGGTCATTGGGAAGTTTCGGGTCTTCCAACATCAGACTTCCCTCACCATGCTGATCCCTATCAGAGGTGATACCCCCACCAATATTAGACGCTAACAGACGTTTGACTTTTTATTATTTTGAAGGATTGTAAAATTCTAATCCCGCACATCTGATTGGCTGGCACTAACAACCAATCAAATACACGGCACATTCCGTTTAAACGGAAATACGTGGACAGTCCTTTTGCTGTTGTTTCAAGAATTTCACATATGTCCATGTCAAAATCGTGCCAAGCCTTTCTGTCCACGGCTGCTGGCCATTCAATCTTTTTTTCCCAATGTACTAGTGTAGCAAGATGGGGATATTATCCTGACTTTTGTGAGCTAGAACTACTATATTAGAAAAGGAGGAAGAAAGAAATAAGTGAGAGATGATAAAGGTTTAAAAAATAGTGATGAGCAAAACAGGATGAACGATGGTTTGACCGTAGCGTGACCCCGAACGGAGAATTGAGTGTCAACCGGAAGTTTCGGGTGTTGATCGGAAGTCACGTGGTGACGTGGAACGACGAAGAAAAGGACGACTCTCTTTTGGCTTTCGGACGCGTAGGGGAACGGACGGCCCTTTGGTGGCTAGTATGGGGTCACAGTAATCAAGTAGTGTTCTCTCTCTCTCTCTTTCTCTCTGCCTTTCCTCCTCTCCGATACAGCCCACGAGATGAGCCTACCCTGGAAATAAAGGCTAACAGTTGTGTCTACATATTTCTCGCGTTATAATTTTTATCAACAAGAAGACATTTTTAGTACCGTGAATATATCACCACCGCCGCCGCCGCCGCCGCCGCCGCCGCGTTATATATATCGCTTTGGGTACTGTGACCAGATATTCGATAACGTTACAGATATTGTTTTAGTACCCGGAAAAAAGGGACAACGGTACACTAGACATGTCAGGTGGATTTTGAGCCTCAGCTTGGAGGGTATGAGTATCAGTTAAAAAAAGCAAAAGAAATGTTGCATATGTAACTAATTTTTGGTACATTTTTAAACATTAAATTCTGCCAAAAATTTGACAATAACGGGCGCTTTGTGTCAAGTAAATTACGTACTAAATAAACACGTTAAGATTTTAAAACACTTATAACAGCTTCTTCTTAGAAATCAATAATAAAAAAACAAAAAAAAAAACCCCAAAAAACCACTATGAATGATTTAAAGTTGTTATTTACTAAGCTGAGCTCAAGGTCAAATCTATGGAGCACCCGGTGAGTGTCAACGTCATTCACAAAAGTCTGCTATCCTATCTAGCTAACCATTACATCACGCGAGATGCCCACGAGACACAAGAGGATTGTATTGACTAATTATACTTACGCACCGAGTAAACTTTTCAGATTTTTAATATTTGCGGCTCGGTGTTCGACGTGATTTTGCTGGTAGTTACGAAGATGTTTCTCGTGTGGTTGCAGGCGAGGGCTGACCAGTTCGTGAGGGTGGGGGGTATTGTCAGCGCGGGGGATTGGGTGAAATTGCTTGTGGCAACAAAATGGTTATTGTTGTTTGAATCATTGAAACTTTTTATTTGTAACGACACATGTATGAGTCTGTAAGTCTTGATGGTATTGCCTTCACGCCGGCAGCAACCACCCCCCGCCACCTCGTGATATTCTTTTCCGATATCTTACCTTCGTCCGTTCACTTTCCTCACCCCCCCCACACACTTTCCCGGCAGCCATCCACCTCGCGGCTGATTTACAAGTTAACGAGACCATATTGTTTTTCGAAGACAAAGAACCACCTAACTAGTGTCTGGACTAAAAGGAAAGATAGAAGAAAAATATAAAAAAGCCAAAAATAAATTAGATAAAAAAATAAATAAAAATAGGAGAAAAAGAAGAAGAAATTAAAAAATGAAGAGAGAGAGAGAGAGAGAGAGAGAGAGAGAGGAGAGAGAGAGAGAGAGAGAGAGAGAGAGAGAGAGAGAGAAGAAATAAGAAAAAAAATACACCGAAAATGAAGATAGAAAAGAGGATAAATATGAAATAGTGATGAGAGTAAATAAAGAAAGAAAGAAAGGGAGAGATACTGAGAGAGAGAGAGAGAGAGAGAGAGAGAGAGAGAGAGAGAGAGGAGAGAGAGAGAAGAAAGAGAGAGAGAGAGAAAGGGGAGAGAGGAGAGATAGATACATTGATAGACAGATAGATAGATAAAGAGAGAGAGAAAAGAGAAAAAGATAGAAAGGGGAGAGATAGAGAAACATTGAGAGAGAGAGAGAGAGAGAGAGAGAGAGAGAGAGAGAGAGAGAGAGAGAGAGTGTGTGTGTGTGTGTGTGTAGAGAGAGAGAGAGAGAGAGAGAGAGAGAGAGAGAGAGAGAGAAAGAAAGAAGGGGGGAGAATGAGAAGGAGGGGGAAAGTGTTAAAGATAATGAAAGAAAGTAAGAAAAAACCTACAGCGAATATAATTTAAGATAGAAAGAATAGGATAAATATGAAATAGTAATGAGAGAAAAGAAAGAAAGAAAAAGAGAGAGGAGGAGGGGGAAAGAAAGAAAGAAAGAGAGAGAGAGAGAGAGAGAGAGGGGGGGGAAGGATGTTCAAGATATTGAAAGGAAGACAAAAACCTACATTGAAAATAATTAAAGATAGAAAGTAAAGGATGAATATGAAATAGTGGCGAGAGAAAAGAAAGAAGGAGAGAGAGAGAGAGAGAAAGAGAGAGAGAGAGAGAGAGAGAGAGAGAGAGAGAGAGAGAGAGGGGGGGGAGTGTGTAAAAGACAATGAAAGGAAAAAAGAAAAAAATTACACCGAAAATTATTGAAGATAGAAAGTAAAGGATGAATATGAAAGAGTGATGTGAGAAAAGATAGAAAGAGAAAAAAGAGAAAAAAAAGAAAGAAAGAAAGTAATAAAGAAAGAAAGAAAGAAAGAAAGAAAGATAGAGAAAGAGAGAAAAAAAGGAAGAATGGAAGAAAGAAAGAATGAAAAAAGAGAGAAAGAAAGTAGAAGATAAAATGATGATGACAGAAGAGGGACAGAAAAAAAAAAAGAAAAGAAAGAGAGAAAGAAAGTAGAAAGAGAGAGATATAGAGAAAAATTAGAAAGTGATGACAGAAAAGAAAGAGAGAGAGAGAGAGAGAGAGAGAGAGAGAGAGAGAGAGAGAGAGAGAGAGAGAGAGAGAGAGATGTGGAAGGAAATAGAGAAAGATAAAAGAATGAATTAAGGAAAATAAATGTGACGAAAGAGAAAAGGAAGAAAAAAAAGTTAATTCTCATCATAATGGAGATTCGGTGTATGTTTGTAACCGAAACAACGTCACTGTCTACATCACAATCGTGTAAGTTTTTCAATGTGTATTTAATTTATAGTCAAAATCATTAATAAATAGAATAAATTGTATTCATCCACGCTGTCTATTAAAATTAGAATTTGCTTCAAAACAGACCATGTAATTAGTGCGTTTAAAATGTGTCTTATATATTATTAAGAAATAAAAGTTAACATAATATACAGTATCGTTAATTATGAAGTACGTGGTGTAATGGTTAAAGTCATGGGAAATGGACTCGTCGCCCCGAGTTCAAATCCTGGACGTGGTATTTGTATTTTTACTTAGCGCTAATACCCTTGGGAAACGTATGAATCCAACTCTCTCTCCAGCTATGGGTAAATAGTAGGGCAGACTGGGCTCTTTAACCTTGGTTAGGCAACCGGATTAGGAGAAAGAAAACTCTGAATTCAAATCTGTTAAACTCCGCTTAAGAAATTGACCTTCTGTCACATCCTGCTCGTGCGGAGGGGTTGGTAAATATATATCATGTCGTTAATTTACATACTGGTTTTAACAAAACCGGGTTTTATAAATAATTACTTGGTATTATTAATCTCTAATATTGTTTAATTCTCCAACATATTAAAATCAATCTTACGAATGATTTGATGTAGAAACCACTTAAAATATTATTAAAATTAGTAACCTATTATATACGTTTAGAGAGAGAGAGAGAGAGAGAGAGAGAGAGAGAGAGAGAGAGAGAGAGAGAGTAGGATTGAAAATAAAAGGTAGGAAAAAATCAAGAAGGGGGAATAAAGGAAATAAACGAATGTCGGAAGGGAAAGAATAAAGATTTTAAAAAGTTAAACAAAATAGAATTTAAAAAAAATAAAATAGGAAAACGAAAGTGAAGAAATCTGTTTTAATTTTAAACCCTCGGGCATTTTTAAAACTTCATTTCATGATTTCACTCTCAAATTAAGACATTCAAAGCTTTTTTAACATTTAAGTGCGCATGCGTGAACACACACACACACACACACACACGACACACTCGCTCTTTCTTTTTTTTTTTTCTCTCTCTCTCTCTGTATATATATATATATATATATATATATATATATATTGGGGTTGTGTTTATTTTATTTTATTCTTATTATTGTTGTTATTATTATTAATGTTATTATCTTTGTTATTACTAGTACAAAATAAAAACACCCTCCGGGCGATGTAAAAATAGATTTTTAAAACATATTGCCTGAGGGGTGGGAGTAAAAAAATTCAATGTCAGCCAGTTTGTACCCTAAGTAAGTAAAATCATCAAATTCATTAAAGGATTAAAAAATAAAACAATTTGAAATGTAAACTTTAAATATGTATTAAAATAAAACAAACTATATATAGATATATAATACCAGTCACGTATTTATTAAAACTTGTTTAAAAAAAAACAATGAGGACTGTCTAATGCTGCATGTTCAAATTTTGAGTGTATTTATTCTATGTTATGACGATTTTGGGTAATATGACGTAAGCAGTGACGTAATTTTTGTTACAGACAAAAACCGGAAGCGAATCTCCATTATTAATAGAGATTATCACTGTTTCAACTATTATTATTATTGTTAATATTATTAATATTGTATGGATTGTTAACGTAGTTACAGGCATTTTAGAACATTAGTACTATTATCGAAGTTTATTTTGTTTAGTTTAGGATTTTTATATCTAACTAGCAAATATATGCACCCTCCGGGTGCAAGTATTTAAGTTTTGATATAATAAAATAAAATATCATATTAAATCAGAAAGGCAGATGAAACTGACTAAGAATGCAGATAAAAAAATCTGCAACAGTGGGGGTATAATCGAAAAATAGAACAAAATAACTATTCCATCATTTTCCATTACTCACCTCTTTCATTGGTAAATTTTCCTAATTTAACTATTTAGTTAAAATAGGAAGTAAAGGATAATATTGCAGTTATTTCTTCTTGTAAATAAATTTCTTTTAAGATTTATCCACGAGATTTTTGTTTATATTTCTTAAGATAAAACCAAACAATTAGAAATCAATAATACCAAGCACATATTTATTGAAATAAAATTTTAAATATCAATATGCAAATTAGCCTTCTCGTTCAAACTGTAAACCGCTATTTTGTTGTATATATAAATACAATTGCATGTTAATAGTACGTAGATATGGTCAACAGTATTAATAATGTAAAACAATTTTTATTAATAACTGAAGGTTTAAAAGAATGAAATCATGGAGAATTTGACGTAAATAATTAAGGGAATTGGGACTTGAGTAGTAATATAGTTTCGGTTACAGACAGAAAAACACACAATCTCCATTATAATAAGATATGTAAAAAAAGTAAGTAAAGTCGTCGGGGCGGCCTAAAGTCGGTATCAGCCAGGGAGTCTATCCCCTTTTCAATAGGGCTAGACCAAGGAGATTGTTTTAGCATCTGAGGTGGAGCGCCACACATACCATCAGCTCCTTACTTTACCGCACAGATACCTGTGCTACTCATACACTGAGTTGGCGAGGACCGGTATCGAACTAGGAACCTTGTGGTTTCTAGCCGAACGCTCTACCGACTGAGCTAACCCGGCCCTTCTAAAATGGTAGTGTTGTCATTGTGTATTTAACGGAATTTAGTAGTAGGACAAGAATGTGTTTTTAAATGTTGGGCTATTGAGCTAGTGTCTGAAAGGTATATATATATATATATATATATATATAAATTGAAAATGGAAGTGAATGTGACGGTATGTTGAAAAGAGAAATACAGGAAAGAAAGTATTGAATGGATAAAATAGGAATATTTTAATTAATTTAACTTACACGTGTTTCGGTCAGGAGTTTATGTACACATGGATAAACTTCTGACCGAAACATGTGTAAGTTAAATTAATTAAAATAATCCTATTTTATCCATTCAATACTTCCTTTCCTTTATTTCTCTTTTCAACACACACACACACACACACACACACACATATATATATATATATATATATATATGTGAAGAAAGGAAGTGAATCCGACGGTATGTAGTATATTAAGAAAAATGAAAAAACACAGGTTTAAATGGGTTAAGTGGTGAGTTTACTGGCCGACGCTGCAGTGTTTCGATCTATTAATTAGATCATCTTCAGGGCATTTGTTGATATAAGGAAGGTAATTAGAAATGTTTTTATCTCAGAATAACGAGAAAAGCGAGTGGTAGTCCTCGTTATTCAGTCTGTTTAAAAAATGTTGAGGTTTGAAAAAAGGAGACGGTTTGAAATATGACGTCAAATATTCTCTTTTACGCAACCACACACCTAAAAAATGCACAATGTTTCCTTTCGATACACACACTTACACCGTCCCATGCTTACACCGTAAAAAAGAATATTTGACGTCATATTTCATTTGTATACTGTGGGTGGGTTGGGGTATGGGTTGTGGAAGTTGGTCAGATGTAAAGCAAATCGGGGATGGTAAAAGGTTCCAAGTATGTACGCAAATACGCACGCACGCACGCTCGTAGTTTCACTTATACATGCGTACACGTGCACACACATACATACATAGATTGATGTGTGCGCATGTTCATACATCTATTCGTACGTATACACTCATACATAACAGTAGTCGTATATAATAGCTCTATTCTTTATATCGAGCACTCTCCTAATACTACTGCAATTTGGCGCACCATTCCAGTGAAAGCTTAAGCTGTGACTATCCCAGACTATATATATATATATATATATATATATATATATATATATATATATATATACTAGCAAATATATGCACCCTCCGGGTGCAAGTATTTAAGTTTTAATGTAATAAAATATTGTATTACATTAGAAAGGCTAATGAAACTAAATAAGAATGCAGATAAAAAGATTTGAAACAGAGGGAGTATAATAAAAGATTTGAAACAGAGGGAGTATAATAAAAAATGGAACAACTGAAACTTACTCTTCCATCACTCTCGTCTTTCATTGTTATTTTTTCTAATTTAAGTATTTAGTTAAAAGAGGAAGTGAAGAATAAAATGACAGTTATTTTATCTTGTTAATGGATTTAATTTAAGATTCATTGAAGAGATTTTTGCTTATATTCATTAAAATAAAACCAAACAGTTAGAAATCAATAATACTAAGCACATATTTATTAAATTCGATTTTTTAATATTAATATGCAAATTAGCCTTCCCGTTCGCACTGTAAACCACTATTTTGTGTATATATAAATATAATTGCATGTTGTCAGAATGGAGACATAGTTAACAGTATTAATAATGTAAGACAATTTTATTAATAATTGAGGTTTAGATAAAAATAAAATCATGGAGAATGTGATGTCCATAACTAAGAGAATTGTGACTTGAGTAGTAATATAGTTTCGGTTACAGACAGAAAAACACGCAATCTCCATTATAATAAGATATATATATATATATATATATATACATATATATATATATATATATATATATAGATAGATAGATAAATATCAACCCCTCTGGATGTGGACGAGCAGAATGCGACACAAGGTCAGTTTCTTACGCGGAGATTAACAGGTCTGAATTCAGGGTTTTCCTTCTAAACTGGTTACCTAGCCATGGTTAAGAGCCTAGTCTGCCCTGCTATTTACACATAGCCGGAGGGAGAGTAGTTGGGTGCATACCTTTCTCTAGGGTATTAGCTCTACGGGAAATGCAAACAGCTTCGTTCAGTATTTGAACACGAGTCAACAAAATCTGTATAGAGATATTATATTAACAGCAAATCAATTCTGTGCAAAGAGTATTTTCTTATTCGTTTTAAAGGTTGACGTGATACGCTAGAAACAAAAGGAGATGCCCTAGGAGCAAAGATTTTTTCTTCTTTGTTTTTTAAGGTTAATGAGAGAAGATAGAAATAAAGGGATATACCCAAAGGGGTATAACAAACAAACATGTAAATAAATACAAATGATTTTCAAACAGATCATTACACTATGGGAGGCGCCTACTCCATAAATGAAAACATAAAAAGCCAAGAATAAATGCGTGACGTCGATGTTAAGAAATATAAATAATTAATGTAGAACATCAATCATCTGGTTTGAAAATAAGTCATGACTCCATGGTTAGCGTAATGATATATATATATTATATATATATATATATATATATATATATATATATCCTATGAATACCTTGTTTTTTATATTTTATATACCCCCCCATATATATATATATATATATATATATATATATATATATATAGTCCTTTGTTAGGATTGGAGAATTAAAAATAAAGTACTCGATTATGTGTATAAGAGCTGTATTTATTTATTTGTTATTGTGTACAATACATTTAAGGTGGCATTGTTACCATCGGTTTCCAGGCAGCATGTTAGCAAGACAATGCACCTGTTAAGAAATACTGTGAATGTCAATTCATTTATATATGCACGAATTTTTTTTTGTTAGTGGGTGAATAAGGAAGACATTCACTGTATTTCTTAACAGGCGCGTAGTCTTGAAGAAGGGTGGCTAACATGCTGTCTGGAAACCAATGTTAACAATGGCATCTTAAATGCATTGTACACTATAACACACACACCACACACACACACCACACATATATATATATATTATATATATATATATTATATATATATATAGTAATTTTTAGATGGAATTTAGAATAAAAGAAAAAAACTGAACAAGTCACAATTTTAACTTGGAAAAAGAAAAAAATGAATGAGTCAAGATAATAAATATTGAAAAGTGCTCAATACGTATTTGTAGACGCGATTTAGGGAACAGAATTTGCGACAGAAATTAACTACCCAGGTTTCAGCGATATGATCTTCAGGGTAATTTTGGTAATCATATTCTGATATATATATATATATATATATATATATATATATATATATATATATATATACTAAATATGCTTGAATTAGTGACTATGTATACACATATAAATTTATATATAGTCACTAATTCAATCATATATATATATATATATATATATATATATATAAAATACTGCCTAAATACACACACACTTTATATATATATACTAGAGGTAGCTGTTAAAAAGTCAAGCCGCACTGATGAGAAGTAAACTTCGAAACAGGTGTCTGCGGTGGTTGACTGATATATATGCTTCCCACTCCCATGGTTGAGCACTGTGGGGGGACATTAATTGTAAATTTACCGTTTGGCATTAGCCGTTGATAGCCGCAAGAGTAAGGAACTTGGCAGACGAAAATTCTGTCGGGATTCGATCCCGGCTAGAGGTAGTTGTTAAAAAGTAGAGCCGCACTGATGAGAAGTAAACTTCGAAACATGTGTCTGTGGAGGACTGATATATATATATATATATATATATATATATATATATATATATATATATATAGTGTGTGTGTGTGTGTGAGTATTTAGGCAGTAGATATTCTTGTAGGTATATTTTATTAAAGGTGAATGGCACGGATTTGGTATTGAGGTTTTTTTTATTAGCCTTTTCTCTTTGGCGAGCACAATGTCACGATTTTGGAGTTAAGATAATTGTCCGAAAAAATTCTTATAATCCTAGTACATGAAATGACTATCACGGAAAAAAGCAACAACTTTAACTCGTGAACATCGCATTTACATCCTTTACAAAGTGAAAAATTCATTTGGTTATCATTAATGATAGCCAAATAATTTTTTCACATTTTCGGTTTCATTTCTCTTGAGAATAACATTTTTGATAGAGCTTCATGACATAGTTCTTTAATATTTCACTGAGGATGGCTAATATATCTAATATATATATAAACCGAAACGCTCAAACTTTAGCAGAAATATTTATTTTCTTCATAGCTAAACACATACTACTAATATTTGTTTTGTTCATATTTTCCATGCTCACACACAGAAACAGACACAGACAGACAGACAGACATACACACACACACACACACACACACACACACACACACATATATATATATATATATATATATATATATTTACCAACCCAACCGCACCAACAGGATGTGACACAAGGTCAATTTCTTAAGCGGAGTTTAACAGGCTTGAATTCGGGGTTTTCCTTATCCTACACTCGTTAGCTTGCCTAGGTTAAAGAGCCCAGTCCACCCTACTATTTGACCATAGCTGGACGGAGAGTAGTTGAATTCATACCTTTCCCAAGGGTATTAGCGCAATGAGAAATGCAAATAACTTCGAGTCTTTGAACTCGGGCCGACGAGTCCATTTCCTATATCTCTAACCATTACACCACTCACCTCCAACATATATATATATATTGGTTAGGAGGTTGATTTAGAAGGCTATCACAATGCAGTTTGGAATAAAGAAAAAAATAATAATACGGTAACAATGGTGTTGTGTGTTGACCTGTATTTTTTATTATTTCTTGAATTTTCGAGGTAATACCTCTTTATCAAAAGAATTAAACTGAAGCAGTACAGCTATGGCATTTCTTCCCAAATTATTTTTTTTTTGTAAATGACGTTATTTTTGAAATAACTGTATTCCCGTGTGAGCGTGAATGCGTTTATTTTTGTTTGTACGTGTGCGTATGTTGTAATGCGCGTGACATTGAAAATGCGTGTTGGTTGTGACGTTAAGACTGTATCCTAGCGCGGGATTTTGTACGTGTGTATGTGCGAATGAAAAAGCGTATTTGTGTTTTGTGACCATGGTGATGTTTCCTGTTGGATTTTACATCAATTTAATCATTTATTATTATTATTATTATTATTATTATTATTATTATTATTATTATTATCATATTTATCTGTTTATTTACTTATTTATATCTAATTCAATTTATCTTTTTATATTTTATAATATTTTTAAATATATATATATATATATATTTAATTTATCTATTTAATTTTTTCTCCTTAACAACTAGTGTGCAATGGCTTGTGTGTTTGTATGTGTGGGCGGGATGTTGGGCTATAGATTTGAGTGCGTGTTTCGTATTAGTCTTCTCGTTGTAGATTTGTTTCATTAGTAATTCTCCATTGTGCATGTGGGTATGTGTTTCGTGCGTGTGTGCATATACTGTTACATGTGTGCGTTGGTTGTGGGTTTATTGTATGATGAACTCTGCGCTGAGTTCACTCCTGTTATTGATCTCTGGGTGTAATCTAGCGATTAGCAAGGCCTCTTTAATTCTGAGAATACCCAGATTTCTCTCTCGGGCCTCTATATTGACTGTTATATTTCTTTCTGTGTTGTTGCATTTAACTAAGTGTTTACGAAAACTGGATGCTTGTGTGTGTAAGTGTTCTTTGATTCTAATGTGTAGTGGTCTTGTGGTGCTACCTATGTAAAATTGGTTACATATGTTACATTTTGTGCGGTATACCACATTCACTTCGTGGCACATACCTGTGTCGCGGATGGGGCAGTTCGCTAGTGTACAACTAGTGGCCTCCTTATGGCGGCTTTTGGAGAGTTTTCTCCTGAGTGATGGTCCGTAATGGGCAAGTTGTATATCCAGGCCCTCCTTCCGTATCGCCCTACGTATTGCTGTGGTTATATTTTCGTTGAAATGTGGTAACCTTAAAACAGGCATTGGACGTGAGATGGTGTTTTGTGGATTCTGTTTGCTTGAGTCGTTTTGTGATTGAAGTGGGGTAACCATTGTCTTTTAGTGTGGATATAAATTGTCTGGTGTGTGTGATCTGATCCTGCTTCTTGCTGTATTTGTTTCGGATACGGGCAAGTTCGTTCTTTATGTATCCAGTCTTTGCCCCAAGGGGGAGTGCCGATTTGTGGTGGACGAACAAGTCTCTGCTGGCCGATTTTCTATAGAAGTCGGTGTGGATTTCTCCCTTGTTTAATACCTTAAGTCGGAAATCCAACAGTGATAATGATCCTGTGCAGTCAGGATGTTCTATAGTGAAATGTATGTTGTTGTCTATGTTGTTGAATGTTGATGCAATTTTGTTGGCTTCTTCACGGGAAGATGTGAGGATGAGAATATCATCTATATACCTGGTGAAGAAGGCACAAGAGCGGCAAATATTAAGCGCTTGACGTTCAAGTCTGTCCATGTAGGAGATGGCCAGTAAGCCCGAGAGACTAGATCCCATCGGCAGGACCTTTATTTGCTTATATGTTCGTTCGTGAAACGTGAAGTATGTGTTATCTACGATTATTGATAGAAGTTGGTGTATGTCTTGAGGGGTGAGGTTGTAGCAGTATAGGCCGGATGATGCTATGCGTTCAGTCAACAGGTCGACCGCTGGTTGAGCTGGTACTGATGTGTATTGAGCGGTAACGTCCAAGCTAAATGCGTATTTATTGCTTTCGAGTATATTTGATTGGGTTTGTTGCAGTTTGTGAATGACTTCGTCAGAGTTGCTGACATGTCCAGGGAGAGTTGCTAATATTGGTTTCAGTATTTTTGAAAGGAGCCATGATGTCTTATATAGTGGTCCTTCCACACTGGAGACTATTTGTCTAATTTGCGGTGTTGAATTGGTTTTATGTGTTTTTATTAGATGGTAAAACCTTGGTAGGTGCTATTTTTGCTGGTGAAGTTGTTCTTGTATCTGTTGGGGGAGTTTTCTATTTTTGCAGATTTTGGTCCATGTGGTGTTTATGCGGTTTTCTATTTGGGTAGCGTTACATCTGTGACCTTTGTATAGAGTTCGTTGTTGTTAAGGTGTTCGAATGCCAAGTTGTTGTACGTATCCTTAGGGATTATGCAGAACTCTTTTCCTTTATCAGAGGGCAGGTAATTAATTCTTTCTCTTTTAGTTTTTTAAGGGTAGAACGGTTGGGTGTTATTTTTTTGTTTCCTTTTATGATTTGGAATATTGATTGTTTGAGTCTAGATAGTTTTGAATCTAGTACTTGGTTGGCTGGAGGTGGGTGGAGTGGGTTATCTAATGTGTAAGTAGGGAGTTGGTTGTTTTTATTTGTTGTATGTGTGGGGTTGGGTGTGTTATCGATGAAGGTTAGCCATTTTAGTTGGTATGCAGTTCGACAAAAGTTCGTCTATATCTATATCTATATATATATATATATATATATATATATATATATATTAAAGACACAACGGACAAACACCTTTGATAAAATGCGAAATTATTAAAAAGTTCCAGGTTTACAAGGGTGGCCAGCGCAACTGTGGACTTTACATCGAAGAAAAATTGTGTTATCTCCAAAATACAAATGTAAATTTATTGAACAAGAGAAGCGGACTCGTTTCCAAATGTAGACATTTAAACAAATTTTTGTTATGTCACTTACCACCCGACCCTAATTAATCCCTTATTGTTCGTGCTCTATTTATCTATAAAAAAAGATTCATCTGGACACATGAATTAAGACCTAAGCATGTTTATTTTTTGTAATATGTTTTGTGTTATAACATTCCGTTGCGTTAGCACGCTTCACGATATATAAACGCTGAACAAGCCACCGTTTTTTTTTATACTTTAAGATTTTTGACCGTCTGAAGATTGCAATTATGAATGAAACTGCAGTTACGGAATATTAACTCCATAATATTTAATCTCTGATTATATATATATATATATATATATATATATATATATATATATATATATATATATATATATATTCACTTAATTTATTTACTTTTTTGCACTCATATACAACATTTCATATTTTTCCCAGACCGTCTGATATACCTTGAAAAAGGGTGAATGTTCACCCGAAATATCGGAATAGATTAAACCAGGAACAGAGTAACGGTTGAATATATAAAAATTCTGATTTTTGTTCTGTTTTTCTTGTTTTTGTTCTTTTTTTCCAATACTTCAAAAGACCAAACAAACAACGTTCACAAGAACATGACATGCATAATTATAATATATATATATATATATATATATATATATATATATATATTGCAGACACAATTAAAATGGATGGACGTCTCTTGCTGACTATTTTCTTTTAGCCGCATTCGAATTGCTTGGACAATCTTTTAATATTAGAGTGGAATTGTGTTAATGAGTGCACCGTAATTTTCCCTACAAAGTGCCATCGTCAGGGGGTTAGATTTAATTGAGCCGCTTTGTTCCGAGTTCCATTCAAACGAAGAAATGTGGGTAAAAGAACAAGTAGAAGAGGGAGTAATTAGGAGGGAGTAAACTGTGAAGAGAAGTGTGAGGATTGGGAGGAGGAGAATCGGCGGGAAATTCACTCACATTTCTTTGTTTCAATAGAACTTCAAACAAAACGACTCAATTACATCTAACCATCTGAATATGGTACTTTGTAGTGCTGAAAGTACTTGGGAAAATTACAGGGATATCATTAGCAAATTGCACCCAATACTAAAAGATTGACCCGGCAACTCGAACGGATAGAAAAGAACTAATCTGACAGGAGACATTCGTCCTGTTTAATAATGTCTGCATGAAAGAAACAAATTTGGCTAAATATACACATTATATATATATATATATATATATATATATATATAATATAATATTATATTAGTAGAAGGTATAGATAGAGAACCTAATCAAGTTTTTGCTGATATGAAAACACCTGTTTGCTTTGTGAATTCATTACGATAAACACTGATGATTCTTTTTTATGAGGCTTAAGTAGGTTATCAATCTATACCATTGTACTAAATCCGTTTTACTAACGTATTGAGCACTTCATATTCTTTATAACCCTGATTATTTCGGTTAATATCTATATCGACGGTCGATGTTGCGATTAACTGATATTCTCTTCCCGGTAAGTCATCTTCTTTATCATATATAATATAATATATATATATATATATATATATATATAAATAACATATAAATCATATATATATATATAAAACACGCAAACACGAGAATACAGTTAAAAAAAACGCACACATTTGACCATTTACACAATTTCTGTCATTTTTAAAGGAACTTTTCGTATTAACCCGATGAATGCTCTAAGCAAGAAACCGCTGGTCGTAATACCGTTCCCATAATTAAATAAATAAAAGCAAAATCTTTTATTGTTTTGATTTCTCATTGAACTATATATATATATATTATATATAATTGTGTGTTGTGTGGTTGTGTGTGTGATATATTGGTTAGGAGGTTGATTTAGAAGGCTATCACAATGCAGTTTGGAAATAAGAAAAAAATATAATAGGAGTAACAATGGTGTTGTGTGTTGACCTGTATTTTTTATTATTCATTGAATTTTCGAGGTAATACCTCTTTATCAAAAGAATTAAACTGAAGCAGTACAGCTATGGCATTTCTTCCAAAATTAATTTTTTTTTGTAATGATGTTATTTTGAAATAACTGTATTCCGTGTGAGCGTGAATGCGTTTATTTTTGTTTGTAGTGTGCGTATGTTGTATATGCGCGTGACATTTTGAAAATGCGTGTTGGTTGTGACGTTAAGACTGTATCTAGCGCGGGATTTTGTACGTGTGTATGTGCGAATGAAAAGCGTATTTGTGTTTGTGACATGGTGATGTTTCCTGTTGGATTTAATTCATTTTAATCATTTATTATTATTATTATTATTATTATTATTATTATTATTATTATTATTATCATTTTATCTGTTTATTTACTTATTTATATTAATTCAATTTATCTTTTATATTTTATAATATTTTAATATTATATATATATATATTAAATTTATCTATTTATTTTTTCTCCTTAACAACTAGTGTGCAATGGCTTGTGTGTTTGTATGTGTGGGCGGGATGTTGGCTATAGATATTGAGTGCGTGTTTTCGTATTAGTCTTCTCGTTGTAGATTTGGTTTCATTAGTATTCTCCATTGTGCATGTGGGTATGTGTTTCGTGCGTGTGTGCATATACTGTTACATGTGTGCGTTGGTTGTGGGTTTATTGTATGATGAACTCTGCGCTGAGTTCACTCCTGTTATTGATCTCTGGGTGTAATCTAGCGATTAGCAAGGCCTTTAATTCTGAGAATACCAGATTTTCTCTCGGCCTCTATATTGACTGTTATATTTCTTTCTGTGTTGTTGCATTTAACTAAGTGTTTACGAAAACTGGATGCTTGTGTGTGTAAGTGTTCTTTGATTCTAATGTGTAGTGGTCTGTGGTGCTAACCTATGTAAAATTGGTTACATATAGTGACATTTTGTGCGGTATACAACAATTCCAACACCTTGTGGCACACTGTGCGCGGATGGGGCAGTTCGCTAGTGTACAACTAGTGGCCTCTTTGGCGGTTTTGGAGAGTTTTCTCCTGAGTGATGGTCCGTAATGGGCAAGTTGTATATACCAGGCCTCTTCCGTATCGCCCTACGTATTGCTGTGGTTATATTTTCGTTGAAATGTGGTAACCTTAAAAAAAGGCATTGGAGTGAGATGGTGTTTTGTGGATTCTGTTTGCTTGAGTCGTTTTGTGATGAAGTGGGGTAACCCATTGTCTTTTTATGTGGATATAAATTGTCTGGTGTGTGTGATCTATCCTGCTTCTTGTGTATTGTTTCGGATAACGGGCAAGTTTGTTCTTTATGTTATCAGTCTTTGCCCCAAGGGGAGTGCCGATTTGTGGTGGACGAAACAAGTCTCTGCGGCCGATTTTCCTATAGAGTCGGTGTGGATTTCCCTTGTTTAATACCTAGTGGAAATCCAACAGTGATAATGATCTGTGCAGTCAGGATGTTCTATAGTGAAAGTGTTGTTGTTGCTATGTTGTTTGAATGTTGATGCAATTTTGTTGGCTTCTTCACGGGAAGATGTGAGGATGAGAATATCATCTATATACCTGGTGAAGAAGGCACAGAGCGGCAAATTAGCGCTTGACGTTCAAGTCTGTCCATGTAGGAGATG
>CM042151.1:34830350-34837850 GCA_023376005.1 Doryteuthis pealeii | reverse complement strand
GGGATTACTGTATTGAGTTCTTCCTTCCTTTATTGATAAATATTGCTCTGTATATAATCTAAAAGGTTATTATACATTGAGCTCTCTTCAGTGATTTAAAGATTCGCTGTATTTATACATACTGGATCATCAATATTAGTACAGTGGATCTTAGAAATCACATATAGAATCATCCCTTACTACCAAGTTTTGGATAAATCTTATATATATATATATATATATATATATATATATATATTATATATTATTTATACATTTTTTGAAAGCAATTACAATGCGTATATCGTATGAAATTCGATAATTATTGAAAATTGACAAGCAAACTCGGCGAATAACGTGCGCAATGTGGAACACCGTACAGCTGTTTCAACTTTATTAAGTCTCATCAGCGGTGTATACCTACGATCTCCTCCGACAGAGATCGAAATCGAGAACCCAGCACGCAGAGTCAGAAACTCTACCTCTGGGCCACCGGCTCGTAGCACCCGATACATGCCAAATCAACCTGTCAATGATAAACACACCTGTCGGAGGGAGATCGTAGGTATACACCGAGAGTTAATAAAGTTGAAACAACTGTACGGTGTTCCACGTTGCGCGCGTTATTCGCCGAGTTTGCTTGTCATTATTATTTTCAATTATCGAATTTTATACGATATACGCATTGTAATTGCATTCAAAAAATATATATATAAATAATGATATACTTTACTTAACAATGCTTCAAAAGTAAATTATCAAATTCCATTATATATATATATATATATATATATATATATATAAGTAAAGTAAAGTCGTCGGGGCGGCCTAATGTCGGTACCAGCCAATCAGTGTGGAAGTATATCCCCTTTTCACTAGCGCTAGACCAAGGAGATTGTTTTTACGCCTGAGGTGGAGCGCCACTCCTACCATCAGCTCCTTACTTTATCGCACAGATCCCTGTGCTACTCATACGCTGAGTTGGCGGGGACCGGTATCGAACTAAGAACCTTACGGTTTCTATCCGAACACTTTACCGACTGAGCTAACATATATATATATAATGGAATTTGATAATTTACTTTTGAAGCATTGTTAAGTAAAGTATATATATATCCAATTTTTAAGCCCTTTTCTTTACTAATTATTTTGCTCTGTTCAAAGAATTGAACATCGAGCTGTCTAATTGGACATGAACTCTCTAACAATACACACACACACACACACACACACACACACACACACACACACACACATATATATATATATATATATATATATTATATATATATATATATATATATAAGTGTATTTTGGGAGCATTTTTTCTTTTAAACACCTAGTGTTAAACTCTACTCACGATTCTTGTCGGACGAGTTTTTGTTCGATCCTATCTAACTGTCTGGCCATCATTTTAGTGTCAGGGTGGAACTGGTGTAGCAATCCACCAAAGGTTTCTTCACGAGCGCTTTCGGCATGTCTTTCTGCCCTCTTCAGGAGTGAAACTGATGGAATGTTTCGGTGGTCTCGTTTTTAAAACGAGCAGTAGCGCAGGAATTGGTAGTGGGAGGTAGTAGGAATTGGTAGTGGGAGGTAGTAGGACTTGGTAGTGGGAGGTAGTAAGAATTGGTAGTGGGTTACATATATATATACATATATGAGGAAGAATGAATAAAGAAAAGAAAGTACAGAATGGATAATAAAAGATGAATTTAATCAATATCACTTACACATGTGTTTCGGTCAGTTTATCTATGTGTACATAATTTAATAATAATAATAGTTTGAATCGTGTACACACACACACACACACACACACACACACACACACACACACACACATATATATATATATATATATATATATAATGCAAGGGTTGTTAAAAACCACAGAGTATTTCTTTTTCATGATCTTTATCTGAAGAAAAAAATTAATGTAAAAAATTAGAACTAAGAAAAGTAACTAAACGACTAGAAACTTGTTTAATTATTTATCTTAGTTCTAATTCTTTAACGTTTTTATTCAATAAGAAAAATAGTACTGTATTGTATAAATAAATAACATAATAAAACAGAATATAATGAATTACGTACTGTAATATGCTTCAATGTTTATATTTTTATAAATAATATTTTTCTTTGGCGTAATAAATTTGGAAGCTTATATGTTTTTAGTGAACTTACTAGCATAAGCGTATCTGAAGCTCGCGCTTACCTCAAATTTTAGCTCTCAATACAAAGCAAAAAAATCAACCGGGTGACAGCTCGTAACTCGGAAAACTCATAAGTTGGGGTCACTCGTAAGTCAAGGTATCACAGTACATCACTTCTCTATTCAGGTTACAACTGGAACTATTGTTGCTCTTCTTACTGTTTGTCAGACATCTTGGACCAAGCCCTGCAGCGATATATTCTAAATTTGTTTCAGTGAATCACGAACGTGTATCACTAACGGACTTTTAATGTATCAAGTGTGAACGACCACGGCTTTTTTTTTTAAAGCTCCATTGAAAATTGTCTAAATTAGGTTTGATTGGCTGGTTTAGCTCAGTCGGTAGAGTGTCCGCCTAGGAACCACAAGGTTCCTGGTTCAGTAACGGTCCTCGCTAACTCGGAGTATGAGTAGCACATGGGTCTGTGTGGTAAAGTGGTGGGCTGATGGTAGGTTTGGCGCTCCACCTCAGACGCAAAAAATATCTCCTTTGTCTATCGCTAGTGAAAAGGGAATAGACCCCTCGCTGTATGGCTGACCCGGAGTGGTAGTACCTGTTAGGGCCCCATCTATGGGTTAAATAGAAAAATGTATTTATAAAAAAATTGAGTATCCATTAAGAATGACTTTATTTCAAAATTTATCGGTATTAAATGACCCACTGAGGTTGATATGCCATAAAACAAACCAAACCAAACCAAAGCAAACCAAAACAAACATATTGTTAACTGCTTAATTTTAACATAAAATCCAACCAACCAACCAACCAACCAACGGCTGATTTGGATCTTGGACGCCTCAGGTTTTTTGCCCGAGTCTTGCAACATCCCTTTGCATGTCACCCTGTCACAGTTGCTAGTCACCCTCAACTGTTTCGAGCTCGGCATACTGAAACCGACGTGCTGTACTGATGATATAAGTCTTATTCGACATTCACATCGCTATTCCAAATTGAGTTAAACCCATCAGCCGATACGGTTACCGGGGTGAAGCCACATTTCTATGCTAGCTGCTCCCTAGAGCCATCAACGAAAGTTGGATGCAAATGACTGTCCAGCTATTATAGAGTCATTCAACAATGACTGACGATGCGCCAACCTCATAATTTATGGATATGACATGACATTCACTTAAAGAATTATACACACACACACACACACACACACACACACACACACACACATATTATATATATATATATATATATATATATATATAGAGAGAGAGAGAGTGTGTGTGTGTGTGTGTGATAGATAGATACTTAGATGGATAGATTAGGTATGGTCAAAATTTGGTAATTTTCACCTTTAGTTGTTAGAATTCCTAGCAAATAAGACAATTAGAGTAACCTCCCTTGACTTTCACTTTGAACTAAGCCGGTAGATATTTTGAAAGTCTCCGTGCGAAATAAACAAATCTTAGAAACTTTTTAAAAAACAATACAACTGCATACTTTGACACAAAAATATCATAAACTGTGTTCTTAATAACAACTAAGTTCATTTCAGATAATTTTATACTAGGAATTTAGCCAACTGACTTTCACTTTGAAACAAGACGGTAGCTATTTTGAATGTGTCCGTGCGAAATATACAAATCTTAGAATCGTTTCGAAAACAATAAAATTGCATGCTTTAACACAAAAATATCATAAAATGTGTTCTTAATAACAATTAAGTTCATTTCAGATAATGCACCCGCACAATTTTATGCTAGGAATTTTAACAACTAAAGGTGAAAATTACCATATCTACTAACCCCTCTGCACGACCCTTTATTCTTTTTTTTATTATTTTATCACTCTTCTTTAAATACTCTTCAATCTCAGTCTTACTCTACAAGCTCAATGTTACTCTCCAATCTCAACATTACTCTCCAATCTCAAGGAAAAATACCCCGTGAATTAGAATTTAACAAAACTTCAGAAAGAATGTATGAAACCTAAGGTAATTTTTCCTGTATTAGAAAGAGGACGTATGATAAAAATATTACATGTACATTTTTTCCTTCTTTATGATAAAAACAGAATGGTCTGTTACTTACCTGAAGTGACGACACTCATAAGAAATAACAATTCGGCGGATAAGCAACACCGGGATTTACATTTTTGTATTTCATCTAAGACGATTTGGACAATCTCATTTTTAACCGTAGTCTGCTGCAAGATGATAACAGTCGGAAGATTGAGGAACAAGAGTATTAATATGTAGATTCCTTACTGATAAGTGAGATAGAATTTTAAAATTTAAAATTTAACACACTTCACTTGAAGGAAATAAGAATTCGGCGGATAAGCAACACCGGGATTTAAGTTTTTGTATTTCATCTTAGACGATTTAGAAAATCTCATTTTTAACCGTAGTGTGCTGCAAGATGATAACAGTCGGAAGATTAAGGAACAAACGTATTAATATTTGTTTTGTTTGTTTTGTTTTGTTTTACGGCATATCAACCTCAGTGGGTCATTTAATGCCAATAAAGTTTTGAAATAAATCAATTCTTAATGGATGATACATTTTTAAAAAAATACATTTTTCTATTTAACCCATAGATGGGACCCTAACAGGTACTACCACTCCGGGTTAGAGTGGACCAGGGAGCAATGGTGATCAAGGGGTGCTTCACATCCCCCAAACCTCCAGAACTGGAATCTCACCATCAGATAGAGTTTAACGTCATTCCCAGGACACGTAGACCCGCAGCCACCGCCTTCTAGCACCCATATGATAAAAAGGGGTTGGGGCTTGCCATAAGGGCAATAGGGTTGGGAAAATCATTTAGGTGCTAGGGCTTGACGTGACCAGCCGATTGATCGGGGGGTGGCCTCTCCGACCGCCCGTCTAGCCCAAGAAAGGGCCAAAGTGGAGTATTGCATGTCATGAACTGCTCATCCACCTGTGTTCTATCCTTAAGCATCACGGGTCGCCACCCACGACCAACAGGTGGCCCCATTGGGGGAGTCTTACCCCTCTGCAGAGGTGCAGTCGGTGCATTCTAAAGCCCAGCCGACAGGGCGGATGTATTAATATGTAGATATCTTACTGATATGTGAAATAGCATTTTAAAATTTTAAATTTAACACACTCCACTTGAAAGAGTTACGAATACTTTGACTTATATTTTCCTGATTATTGTTTTTATGATATTATTTACCTCCGTCTTAATTTTTTTTCAAAGTGCCCACTTTTATTGCAATTTAATTTCGTTTTAACTGTGCACGGAGAAGATGCCCATTTAATGGCGTCTATGGACGAAATGTATCCTACGCCTTAATATAATTATATGTAAACTCTCCTTTTAGTTAAAAAAAAGAAAAAGAAGGAGAATGCAACAAATAAGAATTGCAAATTTCAATTTCAAATATAATTTTAAACATAATTTTTGTTTACTTACAGAAGAATTTATTGAAAACATATTGAAAAACTCTAAGATCTAAATTGTGACTTGTTCAATGACAATAAGTCAGTCGGTTGAGTTCAGTCGGTAGAGCATTCGCCGAGGAATCACAAGGTTCCGGGTTGGATATGGGTCCACGCCAACTCAGCGCATGAGTAGTACAGATTGTATAATCTGATCTGTGTGGTAAAGTGGGGCAGCTGGCAGTAAGTGTGGCGCTCCAACTCAGAAAAAAAAGCAACAGAAAAAACAGTCTCTACTAGTATAGCGTTAGTGAAGAGGAGAATAGAGTCCTTCACTGTTCAGCTGATACTAAAAATAGGCAACGTCACCGACTGCAATATATATATATATATATATATATATATATATATATATATATATATGTGAAAATAAAATGGAAATTAATCCGACAGTATGAATAAGATATAATGAAAAAACAAACGATGTTTACAACTGAAATAAGGCTCATCAGAGAATTGGCCCGAAACGGTTTGCACACTTTCTCTTCTGATGAGCCTATTTCAGTTGTAAACATCGTTTGTTTTTTCATTATATCTTATTCATATATATAATATATATATATATATATATATATATATATATATATATATATATATATATATATATATATAATAATAAAATTCGAAGGCAATACAATGCGGAAAAAATAAAGACAAAAGATGTTTTATATGTCTGATCGATTTCAAAGCAAAGCTTTATCATATGATAAAGCTTTGCTTTGAAATCGATCAGACATATAAAACATCTTTTTGTCTTTATTTTTTCCGCATTGTATTGCCTTCGAATTTTATTATTTTATAACATACTTAACAATGCTTCAAGCAAATTACCAATTACTTATATATATATATATAATATATATATATATATATATATATATATATATGGGTTGATATATTCTTATTTATTCGGTTACTTCTTTTTATCGACGGTCAAAATTGTGACACGCTAGATTTTTGTCTTCTCCGTTAAGTCATCATTTTCAGAAAGGTTACATATATATATATATGCCACAGTTTAAAAAAAATCTTTTTTGCGTTATAACATTCCATCGCGTGAACACGATTCACGTTTATATAAACGCTAAAAAAATTACTGTTTTTTTTTAAATCTCAACCATTTGACTCTTGTCTGAGGATTGCGTAAGCATGAAACTAATAGTTACAAGATTAATATCCATGATATAATATATTATTGATTGTAAATCTGCTCTGCTATATTAGCATTGAGCACCTTTATATGCCAATACTTTTCTCTTCCTTCTTTATTCATTCTCTCTCTCTCTCTCTCTCTCTCTATATATATATATATATATATATATATATATATATAAGTAAAAAAGTAAAGTCGTGGCCTAAAGTAGGTATCTGCCAATCAGCGAGGGAGTGGGAGTCTATCTCCTTTTCACAAGCGCTAGACCAAGGAGATTGTTTTTGCGTCTGAGGTGGAGCACCACATCTACCATCAGCTTCTTACTTTACCGCACAGGTCCCTGTGCTACTCATATGCCGAGTTGGCGGGGGCCGGTTTCGAATTAGGAACCTTGTGGTTTCTAGCCGAACGCTCTACCAACTGAGCTACGTCTGATTCCTATATAATCTGAGTCATGTACAATTACAATGAACTAGTATAGGTAGCAACTAGTATTGGCACAAACACATGAGAGGCCTGTGCAGTCACTCACACAGCTGCAGATTAAAGGGAAAAAACCCCAAAAAAACAAGTGGACACTACGCCATCGTCTTTAGTAGACAGAAGGATGCCAATCAGTATAGGTAGAATCACAGTGGTGGGAGAGCTGCTGAGAGCAGCTTAAAGTACGCAAATAGTTAAATGTTCTTAGTGAACTTATTAACATAAGCGCATCTGAATCAGCCCGTACCTTAGAT
>CM042151.1:34812850-34827850 GCA_023376005.1 Doryteuthis pealeii | reverse complement strand
ATGTGGAATGTGTTAATGTTAGACATTTCCCAGAATTTGGGCTTCCAATTCCAAGAACTGGTGGAGTTATGTCGATTTTTAGCTCTCCAAATTTGAGGGGGGTGGCGAATAATGGTAACGGTTTGTGATCTATTTTTGTCTGTAAAATAAGTTCTAGAGCTTCCTTACTCCTAAAAATTGGTTTATAAGAGCGTTTTTACCCGGGGAATCCAAAAAAGCCTGAAAGTTAATCAATTTTAAGTTATTGATGATTTCTGATTTTGACATTTTTGATTTTGACATTTTTGGATTCCTCGGGCAAAAATGCTTTTATAAACCAATTTTCATGAGTAAGGAAGCTCTAGAACTCATTTTAGAGACAAAAATAGATTGCAAAAAGTTATCATTTTTCGCGACCCCCCCCCCCAAATTTGGAGAGCTAAAAATCGACACAGCTCAAATTTTGGGGATTGTCTAACTTTAACATAGTCCACACCAGTACAACATTTTAGAAAAATTGAAGGGAGTGGGTGACATAGGGGAATGAGAATGATTAAATGAGAGAGAGAAAGAATAAGAGAAAATGAGAGAGAGAGAGAGAGACAGACAGACAGACAGACAGACATAGAGAGGGGAATGAGAATGATTAAAGAAGAGAGAAAGAGTAAGAGAAAATGAGAATGATTGAATGAGAGAGAGAGAGAGAGAGAGAGAGAGAGAGAGAGAGAGAGAGAGAGAGAGAGAGAGAGAGAGATATGGTTGATGATGGTTTTTACGTTTTACATTCTGCTTGTTGACTCGCTGCTTACTGGTTCTTCCGTCGATCTATTCACACCACAAGACTTGTTTTCTTAATAAAGCTTTATTTCCAAAACCCAGCCCATGATTCATCCGTCGCGGTGAGATCGACGCACCAGAGCTGACAATAGCGTCCGCGCTTCCCAGAAACCGGGTCGAATCTGAACTAAAGTATAACTTATTCTCACAGCTCTACCGGAAGGCGAAGTTGGAATCATCGTCATGTCATGTCAATCATAATCCCAACGGGTATGGAAAATTCCCCACCTCCGATTTGAAATCTAACGGACTTTATTTAGATATTCTAACTACAGGTACGTTCATGATTCATAAGATGCTCATAAATTATGTAACACGTCGACCGGATGCATTTAAAAAAAATCTGTCTCCTGATGATCGTCTTTCTTCTGGTTTCCGTTATGTACATTTCTCAAGTGACCAATTGGATTTAAAGCCAGCGTCATACAAGGTCAGTCAAACACCCAATGGTTTTCTTCTGAAAGTTTTTTCAATTAAATATTAAATATTATTCGTACGTAAAATATCGTTTGGCTTTTGTTCGGAACCGAAGCTACAACATCATTCAACATTTTGCACTTTTATGTTGTACGTGTTAAAGAGGAGTTTTTCTTAATTATACATCAGTGACCTATTGAGCTTATGTTTACATTTAACTAAATATTAATTTCTACATTTTAGGGGATTTTTCTTATTATGGAATTTGACTATCGCTAACGTTTTTCTAAACACAGAAAGTATGTATTGTTTAAATTAGTATTTGTTAGATTTTTAAGATCTCTCTTTTAATAATTGGTGTTAAATTTTGATTCTTTACGTTCTAAACATAACTAGATAGGGTTGTGACATTTTTTTAGCTTAATTTGGGAAAACAAGTCCTTATGATTTGCAAATCTAGTTTTAAATTCTGAATTTGTGCAAACCACGTAAAATTTAGTTTATATGTAGAAATTACCGATTCTTAGTAAACTTCACTTTTCGTCAAACACCTTCCTTTTAAGGGGCATATTTCAGGGTTTCAACAGTTGCAATTTTTCTGTATATTCTTTTCCTTATTTCTATTATCTGTGGGGTCGTTAATTCTTATGTTATTGTGTTTTTTTTTTAGCTGAGGGTTTTGGGTTATTAATGAAGCCAATTATGATTTCTTATAATATATTGTAGAAACATTCAGCGTTTATAATACGGCCGAAAAAAATCTTCAGACCATGTGTAAATAAGTAAAGTAAAGTAAAGTCGTCGGGGCGGCCAAATGTCGGTAGCAGCCAATCAGCGAGAGAGTCTATCCTCTTTTCACTAGCGCTAGACCAAGGTGATTATTTTTGCATCTGCGGTGCAACGCCACACCTTCCACCAGCTCCTCACTTTACCGCACAGATCCCTGTGCTACTCATACGCTGAGTTGGCGAGGGCCGGTATCGAACAAAGAACCTTGTGGTGTCTATCCGAACACTCTACCGACTGAGCTAAACCACTGTGTTCGAAAACGTTTGGGAAACACAGCTCTATGAAAATGAAATCAAAAATAGAATTATGTTGCAATCCAAAATGATTTCATACTCAACAATTTTTTTTATTCTGTTTAAAATCAATAGTTCATGTGATTGCCTTTATTTTCAACCAGCAGCGGCTACCTGACGTCACCTGGGTAGATGGGGATTTTTTAAAAGATAGTCCCACAGATCCATTATTACTGAATCGTGAGTTGAATCCTTGTGGGATGTCCCATTTAAATCCCTATTTAAAAAAAAATACCTTGCATTGATCCAGCTACTCTGAAAAGAAATGTTAATGTCTACTATCTAAAATATTAAATGGACAAACAAATCCATGCTGTATATCATTTAAATTTTATTTTTGAATTATCTTCACGAATATAAATCAAATCTCTATTATTTTGGCTCAAAAACCAAGCTCAGGTGATATTTAATGTGTATATATTTACTTTGTCGTTAATTGTTTTATTTCCGAAGGTTCCTCTGAACATACAGATACACACAACTGTCCTTTATATATGTATTCGAAGCGGCTACCGGCACCGCCTGGTGGTGTGAGGGTGGTGGTTAAAATGTACTCTCGTAGATCCATTATTGTTGATTCGTGAGTTCGATCCTCGCAGCAGGCCCCATTAAAATCCTATGTAAAAAAAGACGTTTCATTGACACCGACAATTTGAAAATAAAAATTAATGTCTCCTATTTAAATACTAAATGCAAAAAAATCATGCTGTTATCATTAAATTTCATTTTTCTAATTATCTTCACAAATAAAAAACAAATCTTCATTATTTCTTGCTCAAAAACAAACTCTGGTGATATTTAATGTGTATATATATTTACTTTGTCGATAATTGTTTTATTTTCGAAGTTTCCTCTGGACATACAGATACACACAACTGCCCGTTATCTATGTATAGATTACTTCTTAGTAGTCTTGGTAAGATTGACTTTACTACATTTCCAAATTTACTTCGGTGGTTTGTTCCACTTCGACCGAATGTATCTTTACAAATCACACTCCAGATGATGGTCTTTCTACAAAATTTGTTAGGGTCCCATTTATGGGTTAAACAGATAAAAATGAGTTTAAGAAATATCTTACAAAAGAAGTTTGAAAATTGAATACCCAACAAGAGATAAAACAAAAATGTCTTCGGTAAAAAAATAACCCACTGGTTGACATTCGGTAAAATCAACCAACCAGCCAACCAACCAACCAACCAACCAATCAAAATCGTCGGGGTGGCCTAAAGTCAGTATCAGCCCATCAGCGAGGGAGTTTATCCCCTTTTCACTAGCGTTAGACCAAGGAGATGTTTTTTGCATCTGAGGTGGAGCGCCACACCTACCATCAAGTGATTAATTGGATTCAGATCCCGCGACATGCAAGGTCAGTCGAACATCCCATCCCAGTGTTTTTCTTTTTCTTCTCTCATCATTTCAAACTAACTGTAAATATAATTCAATAGTTTCTTAGAAACGAATTACACAGGACAGGTTACAAGGTAGGAGTTAGACCGTTTTAGTTGGAACCCATAAATTTTCCCGGGGACTCATTCAAAGCAAATATCTGTGTCCCAGGATGCTCTAAATCAAAAAGCTATCAGCATCACTGCTGTAAGAAGATTTTATTATTTATATTTTATTATTTTTTATTATAATGTTTTATTCTTATTTTATAATTATCTTTTTTATTATCTTTGTGTTTTATTATATATATATTTTTTCTTTTATTATCTAATTATTTTAATTGTGTTTTATTTTCATTTCATTATTTTTTATTATCATTTTTTAATATTATGCTTTAGGGCAGCGTTAGCTCAGTCGGTAGAACATCCAACTAGGAAACACATGGTTCCAGGTTCAATACCGGCCTTCGCCAACTCAGCGTATAAGTAACACAGCGATCTGTGTGTCACTCCACCTCAGACCACAATCTCCTTAGTCTAGCGCCAGTGAAAAGTAGAAAAGGATAGACTCCTTTTGTTACATAATCTATGCATAGATTATTGTCAAGCCCCTGTATTTCTGAAGGGATGGCTCCTTTTCATACCACGGGCGGGACTTTCCATGGAATATTACAGAAAGCCTGCGAAATACGTGAAGTCACGTGGGACCTGGTTGGCTCTCAGTTTTAGCTTGGACGTCAGGCAGATAAGATATATTTGCTTTAGCTGGGCTCACTGCACACGGCTGTTGTGTTTAGTTAAAGAAATATGTTTAGTTAAGTAAATAAAGGTTTAAATAAATAATATGGTTTTGTGGTTGATGAATGTCTTGGAAACAAGACTGACCTAGAAGAAGAAATGAATCAAGGACAACCAGCCAGCAAGAACAGAAAAAGACGAAGTCCAGACGCTAGAGAAGAACGTAAGATACCAAAGATGAGCAGAAGAATAATAGAAGTAAAGGAAAGGGTATACAACACTTTGCTGTCTGGCTGATACCGACTTTAGGTCAACCTGACGGCTTTTACTCTATTACTTAATAAAATTTCACTTTGTTTAATTATTACTTAATAACATTTTATTACTGTAATAAATTGAAGGTGGCACGCATTCAATTATTTTCTTTTAAGCATAATGTTTTGGGTTATTGTCGTTGAGAAACACATCTCTTCAAGGCAAGTGTTTGAAGGAAGCCAAGATAATATCTTTCAATATATTGTATGTGTGTACTAACCCCTCAGCATGGGCAGTATGTGACACAAGGTCAACTTTTAAGCGGAGTTTAAGAACTTTGAAGTTAGAGTTTTCCTTTCCCAAGACAAGTCGCCGTACCAAGGTTAAATAACCCATTCTGACCTACTAGTTTCCCATAGCTGGAGGAAGAATAGTTGGATTCATACATTTCCCTTCCAATATATTTTAATAATCTTCAGCATTTATATATATTTACCAACCGCTATGCACGAGCTGGATATGACACAAAGATCGGAGTTCAACAGGTTTTTTTAATTCAGAGTTTTCCTTTTCCTAGACCGGTTGCCTAACCAAGGTTAAAGAGCCCAATCTGCCCTACTATTTATCCATAGCTGGAGGGAGAGTATGATTTATACCTTTCCCAAGGGTATTAGCTTTAAGTGAAATGCAATTACCAAGTCCAGGATTTGAACTCGGGGTGACGAGTCCATTTCCCATGACTTTAACCATTACACCACGCGCTTCAGCGTTTATAATATAGTCAAAGAAATGCTATTTAGGTTCGTACAACTACAGACTCTTTTTCACCAACTTGCTTAACTATTGATACAAAATACTTTTTTCGGGTTCACCTCGCCATGACAACGACATTGGATACCATCAGACCCTCAGAGTTTTATTTATTTATTTATTTATTTATTTTTTATTTCATCTGAACAAAAGTCGTTGTCTCAAAACGTTGAATTTTTATTCTTATTCGGTGCAAACTTTAAACGTGTCTCTTTGTCGGCTATCTAAGCCGATCTTGGTCACTTCCGTACTCCTCGGGCATCACTTGTGATTTTGCTAAATTTTGGCAACAGTGTTTTTACATAACTGTAGCGGTATTAAGTCGACAATACAGAGAACCGGATGTTCACCCCTGCGGTGTTCGGGAAAATTGTGCCATAAAAATGTTCTACACACAGGGAAGCTCCGTTCAACCTCCCGGTAAAATAAATAGACGCACAAATAGGGTCTCTTTTAAAACCAATCAAAAGTGTTCGCGCCCAAATACAAAGTCAATTCGGCTGATCCTCTTTGATCCAGCGGTTGCCTTTAAAAAGAGATACGTTTTTCACTTCGAGGCAAAGAAACACCAGAACTGGTTTAAGTCAACAACGCTACAGAGAGCCCACCTCTTACTATCACGCTACCGACATCATACCTTCTGTCATCTAACATACTACCGACTTCTCACCTCTACCATGCATACACCCTACCAATTTTCTCATCAAGCCTAGCGCCGCCCTGTCGGCTGAGGCGTTAGAATGCACCAACTGCACCTCTGCAGAGGGGTTAGACCCCCCCCCCCAACGGGACCACCTGTTGGGACGTGGATGGTGATCCGTGATGCGTAAGGATAGAACCCAGGTGGCTGAGCAGTCCATGACTTGTAATACTGCATTTTGGCCCTTACTTAGGTTAGGTTAGACGGGCGGTCAGAGAGGCCCCTCTGATCAATCGACTGGTCACGTCAAGCCTTAGCCTCTATATGATTACCCCAACCCTATTGCCCTTATGGCAAACCGGAACTCTTTTTATCTTAGGGGTGCTAGAAGGCGGTGGCTGAGGATCTTAATGTCCTGGAATGACGTTAAACTCTATCTGATGGTGAGGTTCCAGTTTTGGAGGTTTGGGGAATGTGGAGCACCCCTTCATCACCATTGCTCCTTGGTCCATTCTGATCCGGAGTGGTAGTACCTGTTAGGGTCCCATCTATGGGTTAGATAGAAAAATGCGTTTATAAAAAAAGTTGAGTATCCATTAAAATTGAATGAATTTCAAAACTTTGCCGGCATTAAATGACCCACTGAGGTTGATATCCCACTCCAACCCGTCCTTCGGGGCGGGGGTCCGGTGTGCTTCGGCGGCTGGATTGGTGTGTTGAATAGCGTCGATCCTAGGGGGCTATCCCCCCAGACAATACCTGCCCCCTTGATTTAAAGGGGCAGGGCTGTGTTTATTGCCCAGCGCCTGAGGCGCCCCTCTGGGGGGGGGGAATGCTGACAAGATCGACGCAATTTTCCACCTGCCACCCATGAGTTTCGGCTTGTGGGTGGTCCCTCGTAAATAGGGCCTTTGTGCCTGACCCGTACAAGTGGGGTATGAGGAAAATATACACTGAGGTTGATATGTCGTAAAACAAAACAAACCAATCAATCCCAGCGTCGTAAACATCAAATAGACTATTAAATACTGTTGTATATTACTTTCCACTTCCCTTGAAACACTTATGTATACACATACAAAAGAAATATCTCTTAATTGTTTTTTGCTGTCTAAGAAATTCTGCTGAAGAAAAAGGTTGTGTGTGGGCGTGGCTAGTGTAGTAAAGATGACGTGGTGGAAGGAGGGGGGAGGAAAAAAGGGAGTGATGGGTTTGTGGTTTATGGGCGTGTCCAGAGAGAGAGAGAGAGAGAGAGAGAGAGAGAGAGAGAGAGAGAGAGAGAGAGAGAGAGAGAGAGAGCAAAAACATTGTTTATATTTCTCTTCGGAAACCTTTCATGGATATTTTACGAGGGAATTAAAAATTTAAAAATTTTGCAGAATATCCGCATTCTTGTTTTATTCATTTGAGTTTATGTGACGTCATCGAACATCCTATTATGGTTACAGTGTCTGTCACCATACATCCTCCTCACCCCTGCACTCCCTCTCTCTCTCTTTCTTTCTCTCTCTCTCTCTTTCTTTCTCTCGTTTCTTTCTTAACATAAATATTTATGCAAAAGTTCTCTATCTCTCTCATACACACCTCTTTTCTGTGTTTCACTTAATCTCTCTCTCTCTCTCTCTCTCTCTCTCTCTCTCTGTCTCTATCTTTTTCTCTCTCTCTGGACACGCCCATAATCCACAAAAATCATCACTCCCTTTTTTCCTCCCCCCTCCTTCCACCACGTCATCTTTACTACACTAGCCACGCCCACATACGACTTTTTTCTTCAGCAGAATTTCTTAGACAGCAAAAAACAATTAAGAGATATTTCTTTCTCTTCTTCGTCATTTCCTTCATCTTTCTTTCTTTCTTTCTTTCTTTGTCAATTCCTTCTCTTCCTTCTACTCCGCTGGACACGCCCATAAACCACAAACCGATCACTCCCTTTTTTTCCTCCCCTCTTTCCACCACGTCATCTTTACTACACTAGCCACGCCCACATACAACTTTCAGTGTCCCACCCGATTTATTCAAACTTTCTAGAAATGTGTGCAGCAAGTGCTTGGAGCTGGACTGGATTCCAAATCCGATTTACTCTCAAGCTGAAAATTTGGTAAACGGTACCCGCCAACGCTTCAGGGTTGATACCGACTTTATGGAACTTATATCCATTTCATTGGAAGCGCGTGGTGTAATGGTTAAAGTCATGGGAAATGGTCTTGTCGCCCCGAGTTCAAATCCTGGACGTGGTAATTGCATTTGACTTAGTGCTAATACCCTTGGGAAATGTATGAATCCTACTCTCCCTCCAGCTATGGGTAAATAGCAGGGCAGACTGGGCTCTTTAACCATGGCTAGGTAACCAGTCTAGGAGAAGGAAAACTCTGAATTCAAACCTGTTAAACTCCGCTTAAGAAATTGACCTTGTGTCACATCCTGCTCGTGTGGAGGGGTTGTTAAATAGATATATCCATTTCATTGAGGATAATTTGATAGGCAGAACCTCATTGATAATAACTCACCGGTTCGCTTGCTGAATCTTATCATCAGTTGTGGAGGTTGACGGGTGTCCTTTTCCCTCTTCGTGCGTTGTGCTTCTTCGGAAACTTCCAAACTTCACAAACCACAAGTCTATTTGGTACCGCACTGTCCCATATTGAGCTAAAAGCCTCCGATGAATTTCAGCTCCTGACACCTCTTCCGACAAGAGAAATCGGGTCACTTCCTTGTTGCATACTGCTGGCTCGATCACGTGACCACAACAGTGGCACACATGCGCAGAATGTAGTGTGACAATAATAAAAATATGCTATGACGAAAGACCGGATTTTTTTTTTACTCTTCCTCGTATATTCATAAATTTAAAGCTGGACTTGCAGATATCCCACAATATGATAATTTAAATTTATTACAACATTAAATATGTTTGTTAAGAGCTATTGCGATATAGTTCAATATGTAAAAAGTATAATAGTCTTGATTTAACTCTCTCTCTCTCTCTCTCTCTCTCTCTCTCTCTCTCTCTCTCTCTCTCACTCATTTTTTCTTTCTTTCCTCCTTTTCATCATCGATTGAAACAGATTTGTGTTATTGCTTTCGTGTTCTATTGGTGCATTATTTAGCTGAGGTGACAACCCTGATAAGAAATAAGAATTCGACGGATAAGTGATACCAGATAATCAGTATTTACATATCTGCATTACATCTTGAACGATTCGGACTCATTTTTAACCAGAGGGTGTTTCAGGATGATAACGGACGGAAGATTTAGGAACAAGCGTATTCATATATAGATAACACGTTTGTTATTGTTAAAAGCTACCTTTTCTTACTTCCATATATATATATATATATATATATATATATATATATATATATATATATATATATATATATATATATATATAACTAGTCAGCATGCAACTCGTTTTTATTTTCCCTTTACCCCCCCTTCTATTGTAAAAAAACATAATTTATTTTTTCCATACAATGAATCTTTTAGGAGGTCTTTTTAAAGCATTAATATACATATATAAAGATAAATCTAATGAGTCAGACGAACCTACTATTAGTTTCGCTTAATGTTCTTCAGGGCTAAGATCTTAGCCCTGAAGAGCATTAAGCGAAACTAATAGTAGGTTCGTCTGACTCATTAGATTTATCTTTATTATTTGCTCTACTTAGGTATTGAGCACTTTTTACTTATTAGCTATTCTCCTAGCGGTTATATGAATATATATATCTTATATACATATATATACATATAAATTGTTTTTCTTTTGGCCAAAATATTGTACCAATAGATTATTTTTTGTTGGTACGACTATCTTGGTCTTTTCTTTTTTTCAAATTTTTTTTCTCCCTGGTTCATGTTTGGTAGTATATTTTTACAATCAAACTATTTGCTGGGTTTTTTCTCACCGCGAGGATTTACCAACACCCTTGGTATATTAAATTATATATATATATATATATATATAATATATATATATATATATATATATATATTATGTATATATATGGTAAAGAAAAAGGCTTGAAATCGGCATTTGCGGTTATAGATCTATTTCTACCCACAGATATCTGTCTTTACCTATGGGTTTCATCAGACCGCTAACTTTATTGAAAATGCTAAACAGATAATTCATGAGGTTTTATATATACTTTTTCGGGAATTCTTGAAAAGATATCGGGTTTCAGTACTTCTCATCGCCTTAGAGGGTGGTGGTGTTTTTGCCCATAATCTGATAATGTCGCCTAGGTGGTTCATTCCCCCTAAATAAATTCTTACTAAAAGGGATATGTATACCACAGAGGTTATTTCTCTCTAATCTCAAACCTCATTAATTCTCTTCTCAACTTCAGTTTCGTAGTCGTTGTTCTGTTTCTGGAAAGGAAACGCATTCTTTCTTATTAAAAAAGTGTTCTTTCCATTGTGGAGCCATCACTGAATTAAACGTCTGTATGGGGGGAAAACTACGACTTCATAAGAACTATATTTAACGTTGTGTATTCTATTCATATCTAAAAAGCAATTAACTTTGGAATAAATTAAGTGCCTGAATCTGAAAATGAAAAAACTGCAATATACAGAAAAGCGCTGATTTTTTTTTTTTTTCAAATTTCATTTTTATTTGATGAAATACAGGGAGTGACAGAAAAATTGATATCATTTCGTAATCTGTGTAGCATGTCCTTTTTCTTCCTTTTCTTTCTTTATGATAAAAACGGAATGGTGCATTATTTAGCTGAGGTGACAACCCTGATTCTTGACTGATTCTCGTTGAAATGATAACATATATATATATATATATATATATATATACAGAGAGAGAGAGAGAGAGAGAGAGAGAGAGAGAGAGAGAGAGAGAGAGAGAGAGAGAGAGAGAGAATTTTTTTTGCTCGTTTTTATAGTTAAATAGAAGCATTATTTATAATACGATATATTTTTTTTTCTTTTTTTGAAGGCAAAATAATGCAGATTCATGTTGAAAAACATATTTATTGAAGTATTCTTAATTTTCGGATAATATCCATCTTCAGAGAATTTATTATAGAGTTGAAAATGTTCCATCTGTGTTTTTTAAAATCAACTTGGTTCTAATGACGTTGAGTTGATGGAGATTTGAAATTTAGAAGAGATCGTAATCTTCCGTTAAGATTTCAAATTCGGTAGAGTTCTGTAGTTCCGTTGAAATCCGTGAGTTGTTAAATTGCGGGACGTTTGAAATCATTTTTTTTCTTTTAAATTTATTTTCTCTAATTTTTTTTTTTTTTTTTAAGGAATTTATTATTGCTGAGATTATCACCTTTTAATGGCTAAAGGCTTTTTTCCTGGTTAGTTTAATGACACGAAAGTTATTCCTTAGTTTTAGGATTACGTAATGTTTCAAAAAATTCCATTTTACTTGGTTCTAATTAGTCGTAATTTGCAATTAAGTCACAAACTGACCATTTGTAAATTATAACAGCATGGATATTTTTCATTTAATATTTTAGATAGTAGACATTAACACTTTTTTCAGAGTAGTTGGATCAATACATGGGACATCCCACAAGTATTCAACTCCTGATTCAATAATAATGGATCTGCGGGACTAACTTAAAAAAAACCTCTGCCTAGCCGACGCCGGATAGCCGCTGCTTGATCATTTTTCTCAGTATACATGTGCACGTTTTCAAACATTTATTGGAATTGTAATTCTTTTCTATATTGATGTTTAAATAACCTATGAATATATGAATTGAACCTAACATATCCAAATATAACAACATATACTAGTCTATCTATCTCAGTCTGTTCGTATCTCTCTCTATCAATATATATAAGGTGTGTCAAAAAGTATCGAGGTTTCGGAACTTTTTGACACACCTTGTATTCTTAAAAAATAACGTTCCATTCATTCTTCATTTCTATCTTGGTAAATACAGCTTTAAAATTGGTACTTTTTTGACACACCTTGTATTCTGAAAAAGATTAATGAATTGAACGTTATTTTTTTCAGAATACAAGGTGTGTCAAATAGTATAAAAAATTCTCGATACTTTTTTGACACACCTTGTATATTGGTCTGTTCAATATCTATCTATCTATCTATCTATCTATCTATTATATCCCGAGATGTAGGATATACAAAATTGATAATAAAAACAGTGAATATGTTAACATATAACAATATTTGTTTTATCTATTCTCAATGACAGGGAAATACAGTGGATGGTTTTGAATACAGTTCAGCTATATGTATCATACGTGTGATCACGTATGGGGCCAGTCCTTGTCTCGGCATGTGTGTGTTCATCACATGGGCCGTCCTTTGTGTTATCATGTGTGTGTTCACACATGGGGCCAGTGGCCTTGTCTGTTGACTCTCTGCTGATGAGTCTTTATTTAACACAGGGTAGAAAATGGTTCTACCCTAAAATGACTTGACTAGCCCAACTGTGCTGACCCATGTGGTCACTAGTTCAAGTGTGCTGGTGCACGTCTGTACAGTCCAAAAGACCAGTCCAAAGTAACATGGCGGAAATCCCATATCCGGGTTCCTGTAAGTCCCTTGCTGATCAAAGGGGAGCATCTCTTTAGCAGCTCGTTAGGTTTACCTAACACTATCTATCTGTATTTGTCTGTTCATATTTAAAATATAAGTAAAAAAGTAAAGTCGTCGGGGTGGCCTAAAGTCGGTATCAGCCAATCAGCGAGGGAGTCTATCCCCTTTTCACTAGCGCTAGACCAAGGAGATTGTTTTTGGTCTGAGATGGAGCGCCACGCCTATCATCAGTTCCTTACTTTACCACACAGATCCCTGGGCTACTCACACGCTGAGTTGGCGAGGACCGGTATCGAACTAGGAACCTTTTGGTTTCAAACCGAACGCTCTACCGACTGAGCTAACCCGGCCCTAAAAATGAAATGAATGTTTTGCGTTGGGGTGTACTCGTTTCTGCAGGCAAAATATTATATATATGGGTTTTAGCAAAGCATTTGAACCACGTATGTTTTTGAATCTGTGTTACGCCTCAAAATATGTGGTTCAAAGTTAACTGGCCTAAAAAAATATAAATGTTTTCAAATAAAATAACTGGTGCATTATATCCTTTATTCACTAATGTATCAACACTGAAATTTTCATTAAATTCGGTTAATATAATTAATATATATATATATTTGATACACTATTTTATTATCATTTACAGGTGAAAATGTAAAACTTAAGCATATCGAAAAATAATTAATATTCTAAGATATTTTTTAATTGATAGACCTATGAAAATTAAAATTCGTAAAAATTATTCTAAAATATAGTATATACCATCCGGTGTTCCTCGGGGACCAGTACCGGGACCTATGTTGTTTTTTAATATTTAGCAGTCAAGCACGTTAGACACTACATCACAGAGACTCCCCACCCATGATAATCATTGATAGTCTGTGCATAGGAAATAAAAAATAATTGTTTGCAAGATTCATCTAAAGATTGTCATTCTTTACAAATACATGAAACCTATATTCTCTGTATTCTTTTCGGCAGTGGGGGCAGACCCTGGACACCCTAAATTTTTTATCACTTGTCCAAAGATTTGTTTGACAACTGAGGCCTTTTTTTATTCAAATTTTTTGTTTGAACTCTAAATTGTTACACTTCAGAATCGTTCGAGAAGCGAGATTCCACGGTATATATATAATATATTATATATAATAATATATATATATATATATATATATATATATATATATATATATATGTTTAAAAAATGTTGATATTATTTAAGATGTACAAGATGTTTGAGAAAAATTGATCTCATTTCATAATCTAATAACTTGATCAATTCTCGTTCAAATAGAACTATTGGTAATTGATGAGGAAATGCGCCCCGGTCTCCTGCCTCAAAAATTGCTACCCGGTGACTATTAAAATAACGACCCAGCTCAGTCTATTCAAAACTATCCATCTTCATATCTATTTATCTATATATCTCAATTTGTTCATATTTATCTATATTACTTTAAATACTAAGATGTTCTTTTATTCATGTTTGTTTAATGTCTTATTTTTAGTTTAAATAAACAAGAATTACGACAAAAAAAGAAGCAACCCGCCCAAATACATTTACTTGTCGAAAATATCTATCTATCTATCTCCATTTGTTCATATCTATCTATATTATTTTGTTTGTTTATCTATCTATCTATCTCAGTCTATTCCCAACTATATATCCATCTTCATATCTAAACAAGAATTACGACAAATTACGATAAATAAACAAGAATTACGACGAGCTGGTGTCGTTATTTTGATAGTCACCGGGTAGTACTTTATGAGGCAGGAGATCGAGACGCACTTCCTCATAAATTACCGAACTATTTGGCGAGTATGTTAAACTACTTATTTGATCATTATCAAAAGAAATGATACAAATGGCTCTAAACAAATTGTCATATTGGGAAGATATTTGGAAATTAAAATTTATCGTTGAAAACTCTAAAGAATTAAACACTGGATCCAAAACATTAAAATTGAATATAAATTGAGCAACAGGGGAATCAAAATGGTAAATGATAAATGCAATTTAGGGGTTTCCTTTGATGTTACTTTTAAAGCTGACAATCACATTTTGTCTTTTAGATTGTGCGTAAATAGAATGATGAGATGGAAAGTTAGAGATTTTATTTCAATGGAGACAAATGTTGTTTTGAAAATAAATCCCAAATAGGACCTTATATAGAATACTGTATTGAGGCATGGACGTTGGTTGTTTTGATATTGAGATTGGAGAGTAATATTGAAATTGGAGAGTAATATTGAAATTGGAGAGTAATATTGAAATTGGAGAGTAATATTGAATGGAGAGTAAGATTGAGATTGGA
>CM042151.1:34805350-34807850 GCA_023376005.1 Doryteuthis pealeii | reverse complement strand
AAGGTCATCAGCTGCACTAATCGCCATTATGATTTCTACACTACCTTATAAAAGTCTAAGGATTCCAATAATTATGTAACACATACAGCTGCTCCCTAGTGGGGTGCTGTTTCCACGACTTGTTCAATACTGCACGCAACATTCTTGTGCAGGTCCCATCTAGCTTACTCTCAAGGCGCCTCGTCAGGGTCCAGGTGGTGCAGCCATACAGCAGTACTGATATGACTACAGCCTGGAAGAAATGTCGCTTCAGCTTGTCAGTAAGATAAGATTTCCATATGCCTGACAGTTTGTTTGTGGCCAGCCATGCCTTTCCTATTCGTGCATTATCTTCATCTGTGGATGACATATTACTACCTAGGTATGTGAATTGTTCTACAGGCTTAAGGGGCTTACCGTATAGTGTGGAGATGTCTCCTTTCTTTTTGAAGCTCATATTTGATTATTTGCTTGAAGCATTGTTAAGTAAAGTATATTATTATTTATATTTTAAAGGCAATTACAATGCGTATAAAATAGTGTCCAATGTCTAATTAATTTCGAAGTATCTTCATCTTCAGACACTGTTTTTGAAATGGACGCGGTCTTGTGTGTTTATATATATATATTTTTTTGGACGTTATAAACACGCGTTATGTGGGTTGTTAGAACGCCACGCGGAAGAAACGTGATTTCAGTTGATCAATCAATTTCAACTTCATTCGCGTGTTTATAACGTGGGGGAAAAATATAAATACACAAGTCCGCGTTCATTTCAAAAACAGTCTCTGAAGATCAAGATACTTTGAAATTAATTAGACATTGGACACTATTTTATACGCATTGTAATTGCCTTTAAAATATAAATGATAATATTTGTAAATTTTTTGGGTGTTCAGAATGTTATTAGTACTTTAAAAAGACCTCTAAAAGATTCATTAAAAAAAAAAATTGTATATATTTTACGAGAGAAGGAGGAGGGGCAAAGGCAAAAAAAAAAACTAGGATCGAAACTAGTTAGCTTGCAACTCGTTTTTTTTGCCTTTTGTAAAATATATACAATTTTTTTTAAAATAATGAATCTTTTAGGGGGTCTTTTTAAAGCACTAATAAAATAATGATATATCTTTTAAGTTGTAAAGAGACTTTACGGACACACTGTACAGCAAACAACCATTTTCAATATATTAAAAAATAAAAGCGAGCAGCTGAACTAATATAATCAGCATTCATTTTATTCCCCCAATTAATAAAAAACAATAATTATCAAGAAAAATACATAAAAACGAATTGACATGACATGCATATATTTACCTATGTAAAGAAATCATTAAACTTGTTATCAAATACAGTTTCCTGATACCGGTTATTAATCAATTGTGAGAGACGAACCTTCAAAATGGCTGACTATTCTCGTCTGCTATCTTTCAAGTTGTATTTTTTGACAAGAATCTCATGTTGTTTTAAATAATGACTATATCAGGTATATCTGAAAAATCAAAACTTCTGAAAAAATAACACAGATTCCTAGAAGAAATACCCCCCCCTTTTTTTAAGTGTTACATACCCTACCTATGAACAATAAGTGGTATGTCCCAGTCCTCATAATTACAGGAGTATTATGCTGATTGGGGAATCGTATATCGCTAGCAGTGATTTACCTTTCTTCACGCCGCTGGCGAGTATTGTATTTTGTTAATGTTATAAAGATTCCATTTCATTTCAAGCCTCCGTTTGGTTATTTCCCATTTAGTAACCTTTGTTAGGCTACAGCAATATGAAATATCATTTTTAAGGATAGGCCATTCTGGAAAAACACATGACTAAAATGGTGCGGGCATTTCTCTCCTTGGTTTTGCTGAGGACTTTTCAGCATTCTCTATGTTTAAGAGATTTGTAACACGGAATTAAGATGAAGCAATTGTTCTTCCAAGCTATAGCTGTGTCAGTACTACTGTATGGCAGCACAACTTGGATTGTTATATACCTTACCTATGGACATTGATGGGTATGTTCCAATGGATGAGCTCATAAACGACGTTCTCCTGTGGAGACTAACATTGACATGTTAGTGTGGGCCGCCCACCAAGGACCTACATTGACCAACTATGCGAGGATGCTGGTTGCGCAGAAGGACATCCCAGGGAATGAGTGATAGGGAATGTTGGCGAGAGATTGTCATGGATATCTGTGCTGCTTGCGCGACATGATGATGATGATAATGACAGGGTAGTCTTATACCACCAGCAGTGGTCTCCACGTCGCTAGCAAGTATTGTATTTGTTAATGTTATAAAGATTCCATTTTATTTCCAACCTCCGTTTGGATATTTCTCATTTAGTAACCTTAACTTGTTCTGAGTTAATGTTAATTCTTCAATAAGAAATGAAGAAGTCATCTCTCAATTGTAAATTATTTCAACTAGCAAATATATGCACCCTCCGGGTGAAAGTATTTAAATTTAAATGTAATAAAATATCGTATTAAATTAGAAAGGCTAATGAAACTAAATAAGAATGCA
>CM042151.1:34786531-34805340 GCA_023376005.1 Doryteuthis pealeii | reverse complement strand
AATGCAAGAATAAAAAAGATTTGAAACAGAGGGGTATATGCGAAAAGCAGAACAACTGACTACTCTTCGCATACTCTCGTCTTTCATTGGTTTTGTTTTTTTAATTTAAGTATTTACTTAAAAGAGGAAATAAAGAATAAAATGACTTGTTTATAGATTTCATTTCAGATTAAAATTGAAGAGATTTTTGCCTTATAATTCATTAAATAAAACCAAATAGTTAGAATCAATAACAAACTGAGCACATATTTATTGAATTCGAGTTTTTTTAAATATCAATATGCAAATTAGCCTTCTTCGTTCACACTGTAAACCACTAATTTTGTTGTATATATAAATATATATTGCCATGCTGTTTAGTATGTAGAATATGGTCAACAGTGCTTCGGCCTCTGGACGCATTGATATAATTAACGGCGTCGCATCCCAGGGGGCCATCCGCCCAGGAACACCTGCCCCCTTTGATTTCAAGGGGAGGGCTGGGGTTTATTGCCCAGTGCCTGAAAGGCGCCCCCCCTTGAGGGGGAATGCCGACGGGATTTCGACGCAATTTTTCACCTTGCACACTTCCATGGAGCTTCGGTTTGTGGGTGGTCCCACGTTAATAGGGACTTGTGCCATGACCGTACACAGTGGGGGTACGCGTAGAGAATACCTAATGTAGATATGGTCAACAGTGGGCTTCGGCCTCTGGACCAATTGATATAATTAACGACGCGTCGATCCCCAGGGGGCTATCCCCCCAGGCAACACCTGCCCCTTGATTTAAAGGGGCGGGTTGGGTTTTATTGCCCAGTACGCTGAGGCGCCCCTTGAGGGGGAATGCCGACGGGATCGACGCAAATTTTTCACCAGCTCCCCATGAGTCTCGCTTGTGGTGGTCCCACATAAATAGGGCCTTGTGCCTGACTGTAGCAAGTGGGAGTACGTGAAAATATCATGTAGATAATGGTTAACAGTATTACTAATGTTTAAACAATTTTATTTTAATAATTGAGGTTAAAATAAAAAATAAAATATTGAGAATGTGATGTCAATAACTAAGGAATTGTGATTTGAGTAGTAATATAGTTTCGGTTACAGAACAGAAAAACCACATCTCCATTATAATAAGATATAATTACCCAAAGGCAATTCCTCTTTAATTAATTATACTAATTAAAAAAAAAGTTTCTCTTCTTTTCAAGACTTCCTTAAAGACTTAAAATCTTCTTATTTCAATTCTCTTTAATTCAATCTTTCATCCTTCAAAATATTAAGGGTTTATTAAACATTCTTGTATATTCTTGTTGTCTTGTTTTTCTTCTTGATTTCCTAAGGAAATTTCTTCAAAATAGTTTTATCATGAAATAATTATTTCTTTTTTCCTTTTGGTATTTCTAAGGAGATTTCTTAACATTCTTGTACAAATTTCTTTTCCCGGGGTCATGTTCAAATCACGATTTATATGCCTGTTCTCATCCACGGGGAGAATCTTCTTCTTGACATGGTTTTCTCTTCGGCAAGGGAGATAATTCTGAGTATTTCTTAAAAAATGTACCCCCTTATTTAATTTTTTAGGCTCTGACCTAACTTTCTTCTTTAGACAGCTAAAACGCCATGAAACAGTTTCGCTCAGAACCATCAGAAACCCATGCTAACAAGAAGATAGCAAGGATGACATGTAATCGTTTGAATTCTATTATTTATTTTCTTTTATTTATCCCTTCATTTTTAATTAGTTTTCTTATATCTTTTTTAATGAATTAATTTTATTTTCAACAATAAAAGTAAATTTCTTACAATCCACGAGATGACAAGTTCTTCTTTCTTTATTATTATTATTATATTAATTATTATTATTATTATTATTATTATTATATTTGCGGGTTTTTTCACAACTGAACAATTAGCTGATCGTATTTCCCTGAAGTCTGAGTGACAACAAGTCTCCTCAGATCCCAGGACCTTCTGAGTATTCCGGCAGATTTTAAATTATTTTCAAGAATAAAAATTAAATTTCTTTAACAACACACGAGATGACTAAGTTCTTCTCTTCTTCTTCTTCTTCTTCTTCTTCTTCTTCTCTTCTTCTTCTTCTTCTTCTTATTATTTAATTATTATTAATTATTATTATTATTATTATTATTTATTTAATTAATTATTATGCGGGTTTTTTCACACCAACATTAGCTGATGGTATTTCCCTGGAGTCTGATGCAACAAGTCTCAGCTCAGATTTCCAGGACTTTTCTGAGTATTCTGGCAGATTGCATCAGTGCAGTATTCTGGAATGGTCTCAATTCTTCCTCTGATTTTCAGATTTTCCAAACTTTTTTCCCAATCTTTCTGGGACATTCAATTGCACCAACTAACAATTGGTATCACTTTGGTTTTCATATTCCATAGCTTCTTCAGTTCTCATAGCAAGGTCCAGATATTTGTCGATTCTTTTCGTTTTCCTTCATCTCACCCTGTGATCTGCTGGAACTGAAAATCCACCAGTTGACAAGTTCTTTCTTTTTTTGTTAATCAATGCAGTAGGTATTATTATTATATTATTATTATTATTATTGTTGTTTTGTTTGTTGTTGTTGTTTGTTGTTGTTAATTAACACTAAGTTTAAGTCTCCTACCGGGATTAAAGTGGATCTGTTTGGTGCCGACATAATACAGAGTTTTGTATGGGTCTAATTTTTTAGGACGTATTCCTAGTTATGCATTTACCACTTTTGGAAGTATGGTCCACATTTTAATCTCTGCACAGTTCCTGAGTGGTATCAACCACCCAACAGTCATACCCAGTCGTCTACTTATTTGTGCAAGTTTCAGCATTCACTTATTATATGATTAACCTTTTCACCGTCTTTTCCAGCAACCTACACTTGCTATTCCTATTTAATTGGGTTTGATTTGGTTTAATGGCAAACAACCCATGGGTTATTTAATCGCAACTCTATGATATTTAGACTAAACATAATATAATATAATACATATATAATATAGACAATGAATAATATAATGCGTAATATACAACAAATAATGAATAAATAATGAATAATATCTAGCAATAACATATATATATATATATATATATATATATATATATATATAATATATATATATTATAATAATTAATTTTGTTTTGAAAAAAGGCGATTAACAAGCATGTATCGCATAAAATTCGATCCTTTCTTTTTTTAATAGAAAATGAAACTTGACAAGTGTAATGCCGGCAAAGGATCGCTCGGTTGGTGTAGAACATCTACAGACTGTTTCGACTTTAATTAAGTCTCATAATAAACTTAAAATAAAGTCGAAACAGTCTATACGATGTTTCTACACACCGAGTGGATCCTTTGCCGGGATTACACCTTGTCAAGTTCATTTTTATAAAAAAGTATCGAATTTTATGCGATACATGCATTTGTTAATTGCCTTCAAGCAAAATCTAATATATACTTTAATTCAACAAAATTGCTTCTAAAAAACAAACATTAACAAAATGTTATATAATAATATATATATTATATATATATATTATATTATATAATATTATGTTTTGGCTATTCTATTGCGTATAATCAAATTATGTACCTGATGTAATTGCTTATGGTATTATTTCGTGCTGCTATTGAAAGAGATTGAATTTCTCTCTTTGAGGTTTCCTCTTCCTTGCCATGAACAGGTCATCTCGTGCACAATTTTCTTTATTTGTGCGATTGAAGTATCATCTTTGTTTCTGGATTTTGTTGTTAACTTCTTTGCCTTCGGAGATCTCAACATTATGTTTAATTTTTCATACCATCTTCATGTAAGAACAAGTGCGCAAATTGTTATAGAAATTAAACCTAACTTTCATATATGGGTGTTACATATATATATATATATATATATATATATAGAGAGAGAGAGAGAGACGAGAGAGGAGAAGAGAGGGGAAGAGCGAGAGAGAGAGAGAAGAGAGAGAGAGAGAAGAGAGAGAGAGAGAGGAGAGAGAGGAGAAAGAAAATGTAAAATGTAAAAATTTAGTAAATCTGTGCCGAGGGGTCTAATTATCGGTATCAGCGCCGAACACAAAGGAATATCTGTCCCCCTTTCGCTTTTGCGCTAGACGAGGAAGATTGTTTTTGCTGAGGTTGGTGCGCCACACCTACTGACAGCACACAGATTTGAATGACAGCTATATACTATGTATATAATATTATATATATATTGTATATGTATAATATATATGTATGTGTATTGTGTTTGTTCAGCCTTCCCAACGCATGACAGGGTGGAGACACAAATTCAATTTTTAACGCGGATCTTAACAGGTTCCAAATTGAGAGTTTTCTATCCACTAAAGCCGGTTGCAATTACCGCAGGTTAAAGAACTAGTCTTTCACTAGCTAAATAAATATATATATATAACATATATATATATATTTTGTATGAAGTAGTTGCTTAGCCAGTGGGTACGGGTAGCGATCGTTGGACGCAATAGGATCAGGGTTAAGACCGTGAAAAAGCAAATGCAAAATGCTCATACACTGTAAGTAGCAAAAATTTTATTTAAGAAATGGGATATAAAGTAACTTACTCGAGTTAACCCTGACGATTCAGATGATGAAACTCGAGTAGGTTATTTATATGCAATTTCTAAATATATCATTATATATATATATATATATATATATAGTCCTGAACAGTCGTGGAAGCAGCACCCCACAAAGAAGCAACTATATGGTCACCTGCCCCCCATCTCACAAAACTATACGGGGTAAGACCGGACTTAAGCATGCACGGACACTGCTGGAGAAGCGGGACGAGCTGCAAAAGCGACGTTCTTCCTGTGGGAGGCCAACACATGGACATGCTAACGTAAGGACGCCCACTAAGGACCTACATTGACAACTATGCGAGGATTCGGATGCTGAAGCGGAGGACCTCCAGGGGCAATGTGTATAGGGAAGGTTGCGAAGATCTAGTCATGGATACGCCGTACAGCTGGCGCGACATTGATATATATTATATAACTATATATATATAATATAATCAATAATAATGAATATTATGGATATTATATTAACGCCATAACTATAGTTTCATGCTTACGGCAATCTTCAGATGAGTCAAATTGGTTGAGATTTTAAAGCCGTTCCAGCCGGACAGGGCGGAACAACGTATATAAACGTGATGCGTGTTCACGGTGATGGATATGTTATGACGCTAAATATATATATATATATATATATATATATATATTATATATATATATATTGGGCCAGTTTAGCTCACTTGCTTGAGCGTCTGCCTGAAGAACCACAAGGTTCGCTGGTTCGCGTTAGCGGCCCTAGGCCAACTCAGTGTATGAGTAAGCACATGTAAAGCTAGGAGCTATGGTAGATGTGGCGCTCCATTCATAAACCAAAGTAATGCTACTTGGTTTAGTGGCAAAGTGTAAAGGGGATAGTCTCCCCTCGCTGTATGGCTAATGCGCGACATTAGGCGCACCCCAACAACGATATATTTCATATTTATCTATATATAATAATGTATTTGTGGAAAAAAGTGACTTACAGTTAAAAGATGGTCAAGTGGTTAGTTGATTCAAGTTTCACAATGAAGCGCGATATAACACAATATAAAGTGCTGCAAGTACGTTAAGAGAAGCAAATTTATTATGCATAAAGGTACACGGTAATAACCTACGGCAGTTTTCACCATAAGGATGCTTCAGGGTTAAATCCAGCTGATTAATCAAGATATATATAATCATATATATATATTATATATATATATAATATATAATCATGGATTATCAATATGTATATATATATATATATATATATATAATATATAATAAATAATATGTTGTATTTTAGGTGGTCTCGTCTGCTTCTCTCGTATATATTTAAAAAAAAACAATGGTGTTTTTTAAAGTTGGGGCGTGTTATTACGAAATTATTAAAAAATATAAATAAATGAATGAACTCGATATTTATGGAGTATTGGATTCACTTCTTCTTTTAATTATTTTTTGTCATAAATTTTCAGGTTCGTTAGATTACCCTTTATCAAATGATGTCATTACTGTTTAGACGGCCTTCCCTTGTTCTCTGTTGTTTATGACAGTGGCAGCGTCTGTGGAAATATTTATAATAATGGAGAATTCGCGATGTCTGCGTTCAATCCCTTCACGTGTGGTTTGTAATTTTTAAAAACCATTTAGTTTCTGATTGTTGTTCTAGATTCGTGTTGGACAATGCGTGTTCTAATAAGAATGCCTTGAAGGTGTGTAAGGTTGTGTGATAAGGTGTTAAAATGAAGTGCTATTGTACTATGCGGGGGATTTGAGATTTATAGTGGATTTGTGCGTTATTAGTCTTAGTCTAAAGAGGTGTGGATGTTTTCCTCCAAACATATCCGCTTATATACAAATGGTATACACTATATACACAATGCAGAATATTGCGGACTGTGGAATACATCATATATATGGGAATGCTGTCGTGTGTGTGTGTTTAATCAGTATGCATGTGTATATGTTCGTGTGGTGATGTGTGTGCTGTGTTGTCGGAGAAAGGAGAGCAGAGAGCAGAGCAGACGAGGTTGGGGATGAACAGACATCAATTGTCCTTTGCCTGTAATTCTGATACTATTTATTGTCATGCCGCACACTAGGCCATAACACATAGACTCGAAAGAACAAATAACCCAACAAAAAACAAAACCAAGTTCGGATAGGATAGATAGTATAGATAGATAGATAAGAACAGAGTTACTAATAGACATTAACATTGTAATTCAACGTCTATGCTCAAGTCTCATCCCGATGTATATACAAGAAACTGGACTAAACATGAGAGAGAGAAGAGAGAGAGAGAGAGAGAGGGGGGGAGAGACGGGAGGGAGGGAGAGCGGAGAGAGAGAGAAGACGCAAAGAAATATGACAGCTGTGAAGTCGTACGTATTTACAAAAATAGCAACACTCACCCCATACCAACACACGACACACACACACACACACACACGAGATGCTATAAAATAGTAACCAAGCTTTACACAGGACGTGTGTTGACAAGATATCGCCAGGGTGTGTTCAGCTGACAATGGGGTGCGAAGTCGAGAGGGGGGGGCGGTAAGTGATGTCTGAATGATTAGAACTCCGACGAAAACATTGTTTTATTGGCCCAGGAACAATTCGAGACAACGGGCAGTCATTGATTGGGACGGGTTTAAGGTGGGTCTGAGCGCAGGGGTGGATGGGAGTGGGCCGGTTCCCGCAGCTAACGCTGTATCGAGGTGCGGGGTGGGGTGTGATGTCTGTCACTCACACGGCTGCCTCACAATCAATCGTTACCGTAACGAAATAAAAACAACGGCAGTGGTATGCTACAAGCAGCATTAGAGGCTGGGCTCTCAGTCAGCTCAGTCCTGTTCAGACCCACGGCACAGTCAGATATATATGTGGCATTAGCGGCTGAGCGAGTGTCAAACATCGGTAGTCGCTAACTCTAAAGTTGACAGCAGCAGTTGAAAATTCCCTCACCTCCAGCACCTATCTACAAACGAAAATGTAAAAAAAAAAAAAACAAAAATGTGAGGAACTTATCTGAATTTTGTGTTACCCGCCCTTTCAATGACGAATAACCATTGCACAACGAGTGCCGTAAAAAAATGTGCAGTACTAAGTTTAGCCTCCACATTTTTTTTTTTTTTTTTTACATTTTGTTTCGTGATAGGGTGGAGGTGGGGATTTTCAACTGCTGACTGTCACTTTAGAGTTAGCGAGCTACCGATGTGACACTCGCTCACCGCATATGCCACAATGATATTGACTGGCCTGGGGTCTGACAGGACTGACGTGACTGAGAGCCCAGCCTCTAAGCTGCTTTGTAGCAACCACTGCCGTTGTTTCTATTTTCGTTACCGTTAACGTGATGAGCAGCCGTGTCACGTGACAGACATCCACCCCACCCCACCTACCGATCACCCGCCCACTCCCATCCACCCCTGCGTCAGACCCACCTTAACCCGTCCCAATCAATGACTGCCCGTGTTCGAATTGTTCCTGGGCCAATAAAACAATGTTTCGTCGACGTTTCTAATCATAGAATCACTACCCCCCCCCCTCTCGACTTCGCACCTCAATTGGCAGCTGAACACACCCGGCATCTTGTCAACACACGTCTGTGTAAACGGCCGGTACTATTTATAGACGTGTGTGTGTGTGTGTGTGTGTGTGTGTTGGTATGGGGGTGAGTGTGTATTTCTGTAAATACGTACGACTTCACAGCTGTCATATTCTTTGCGTCTTTCTCTCTCTCTCCTCCTCCCTCCCTCTCTCTCGCCCCTCTCTCTCTCTCTCTCTCTCTCTCTCTCTTCTATGTTTAGTCCAGTTTCTGTATATACATGGCGATGAGACTGAGATAGAGTTGATTACAATGTTTATGTCTATTTAGTAACTCTGTTCTTATCTATCTATCTATCTATCTATCTATCCACTTGTTTTTTTGTTTTTGTTGGGTTTTTTTTTTTCGGTCTAGTGGTAGTTTATGTGCCTATGGCGATGACATATAAATATGTATCAGATTACGGCAAGACATTTGAGTCTGTTCATCCCCACCTCTCTCTCTCTCTCTCTCTCTCTCTCTCTCCACACACACACACACACACAACACTACATACACATGCATACTGATACATACACACACACACACTATATTATATTGATGTTTCCCACATATCCGCTATTTCTGCATTGTGTATATAGTGTATACATTGTGTATAGCGGATATGTGGAGAGAAACATCAACACCCTTTAGACTAAGACTAAATAACCACAAATCCACTATAAATCTCAAATCCCCGCATAGTACAATAGCACTTCATTTTAACACCTTATCACACAACCTTACACACCTCAAATGCATCTTATTAGAAACGCATTTCCAACAACGCAATCTAGAAAACAATCAGAAACTAAATGGATTCTAAAATTACAAACACCCGTGAAGGGATTGAACGCAGACATCGGAATTCTCCATTATTATAAATATTTCACAGACGCTGCCACTGTCAATAACAACAGAGACAAGGAAGCCGTTAACAGTAATGACATTCATTTGATAAAGGGTATCTAACGAACCTGAAAATTTATGACAAAAAATAATTAAAAAAATAAGTGAATCCAATACTCCATATATCGAGTTCATTCATTTATATATTTTTAATAATTCGTAATAACGCCCAACTTTTAAAAAACATTTTTTTTTAAATATATACCGAGAGAAGCATACGGAGACACCACCTAAAATACAACATATATATATTATATATTATATATATATATATATATATATAAATATTGATTAATTCATTATTATATATATATTATATATATATAATAAGTATATATATATATATTATCTGATTAATCCAGTGGATTTAACCCTGAAGATCCTTATGGTGAAACTGCCGTAGGTTATTACCGTAGTAACCTTTTATGATAAATAAATTTGCTCTACTACACGTATTGAGCACTTTATATTTGTTATATCGCTGCCTTATCATTGTGAAACTTGAATCAACTAACCACTGTGACCACTTTTACTGGTAAGTCACTTTTCACACAAATACATATATATAAGTTATATATATGAATATATCGTTGTTGGGGTGGCCTAATGTCGGCATTAGCCATACAGCGAGGGAGACTATCCCCTTTACACTTGCACTAAACCAAGTAGATTAACTTGGTTTATGAGATGGAGCGCCACATCTACCATAAGCCTCTAGCTTTACCTGTGTTACTCATACACTGAGTTTGGCTAGGGCCGGTAACGAACCAGGAACCTTGTGGTTCTCAGGCAGACGCTCAAGCAAGTGAGCTAAACTGGCCCTATATATATATATATATTAATATATATATAATATATATATATATTAGCGTCCATAACATTCCATCACGTGAACACGCATCACGTTTATATACGTTGTTCCGCCTGTCGGCTGGAACGGCTTTTATAAATCTCAACCATTTGACTCATCTGAAGATTGCGTAAGCATGAAACTTATAGTTATGGTTTATAATATCCATAATATCAATTATTATTGATTATATATTATTATATATATATATAATAATATATATATCATGTCGCGCCAGCTGTAGCGGGTATCCATGACTATCTCTCGCCAACCTTCCCTATTACACATTGCCCTGGGAGGTCCTCCGTTCAGCATCCCGAATCCTCGCATAGTTGGTCATGTAGGTCCTTAGTGGGCGTCCTACGTTAGCATGTCCATGTGTTGGCCTCCACGAAGAACGTGCTTATGAGCTCGTCCCCGCTTCTCCAGCAGTGTCCTGCATGCTTAGTCCGTCTTACCCGTATAGTTTGTGAGATGGGGGCAGGTGACCATATAGTTGCTTCTTTGTGGGGTGCTGCTTCCACGACTTGTTCAGGACTATATATATATATATATATAATATTATAATATATTTAAGAAATTGATATAAAGTAACCTACTCGAGTTTCATCATCTGAATCGTCAGGGTAACTCGAGTAAGTTACTTTATATCCATTTCTTAAATAAATTTGCTCTACATTGTATTGAGCATTTTGCATTTGCTTTTTCACGTCTTAACCCTGGATCCTATGCGTTCCCAACGATCGTACCGTACCCACTGGTAGCAACTCTCATACATAAATATATATATATATGTATATATATATATATATAGTAGTGAAGACTAGGTTCTTTAACCTGGTATTGCAACCGGTTTAGTGGATAGAAAACTCTCAATTGGAACCTGTTAAGATCCGGTAAAAAATTGAATTTGTGTCTCCACCCTGTTCATGCGATGGGGAAGGTGAACAAACACACATACACATACATATATATTATACATATAACATATATATAATATATATATTACATAGGTATATAGCTTCATCAATCTGTGTGCTGTCAGTAGGTGTGGCGCACCACCTCAGCAAAAACAATCTCCCTCGTCTAGCGCAAGCGAAAGGGGGACAGATTTCCTTTGTGTTCGGCTGATCCCGATAATAGACCCCTCCGGCAGATTTACTAAATTTTTACATACATTTTCTTTCTCCTCTCTCTCTCTCTCTCTCTCTCTCTCTCTCTCTCTCTCCTCTCTCTCTCTCTCGCTCTCCCCTCTCTCTCTCTCTCTCTCTCTCTCTCTTCTCTCTATATATAATATATTATATATATATATATATGTAACACCCATATATGAAAGTTAGGTTAATTTCTATAACAATTTGCGCACTTGTTCTTACATAAGATGTATGAAATTTAACATAAATGTTGAGATCTCCGAAGGCAAAGAGTTAAACAACAAAATCCAGAAAACAAAGATGGATACTTCAATCGCACAAAATAAAGAAATTGTGCACGAGATGACCTGTTCATGGAAGGAAGAGGAAACCTCAAGAGAGAAATTCAATCTCTTTCAATAGCAGCACGAAATAATACCATAAGCAATTACATCAGTACATAATTTGATATACGCAATAGAATAGCCAAAACATATATATTATATATAAAATATATATATATATATATATATATATATATATATAACATTTTTTAATGTTTGTTTTTTAGAAGCATTGTTGAATAAAGTATATATATATTTTTGCTTGAAGGCAATTACAATGCATGTATCGCATAAATTCGATACTTTTTTTATAGAAAATGAACTTGACAAGTGTAATCCCGGCAAAGGATCACTCGGTGTGTAGAACATCGTATAGACTGTTTCGACTTTATTAAGTTTATTATGAGACTTAATAAAGTCGAAACAGTCTGTACGATGTTCTACACACGAGCGATCCTTTGCCGGGATTACACTTGTCAAGTTCATTTTCTATTAAAAAAAGAAGATCGAATTTTATGCGATACATGCATTGTAATCGCCTTCAGCAAAAATATAATAATATATATATATAATATATATATATATATATATATATATATATATATATATATATTGTTATGCTAGATATTATTCATTTATTTATTCTTATTTGTTGTTTATATTACTCATTAATTATTCATTGTTTATATTATATATATTATATTATATTATGTTTATTTCATAAATATCATAGAGTTGGTATTAAATAACCCATGGGGTTGGTATGCCATTAAACCAAATCAAACCAATCCAATAGAATGCAAGTGTAGGTTGCATGGAAAAAGAGGTGAAAAGGTTAATCATATAATAAGTGATGCTGAAACCTTGCACAAAATAAGTAGACGACTGGGTATGACTGGTTGGGGTGGTTGATCCACTAGGAACTGTGCAAGAGATTAAAATGTGACCATACTTCCAAGTGGTAAATGCATAAACTAGAATACGTCCTAAAAAATTAGACCATACAAACCTGGTATTATGTGGCACAAACAGATCACTTAATCCGGTTAGGAGACTAAACTTAGTGTTAATTAACAACAACAACAACCACAACAACAACAACAATAATAATAATAATAATAATAATAATAATACCTACTGTTGATTAACAAAAAAGAAAGAACTTGTCAACTGGTGGATTTTTCAGTTCCAGCAGATCACAGGGTGAAGATGAAGGAAAACGAAAAGATCGACAAATATCTGGACCTTCCAGAGAACTGAAGAAGCTATGGAATATGAAAACCAAGTGATACCAATTGTTGTTGGTGCAATTGGAATGGTCCCAGAAAGATTGAAAAAAGTTTGGAAAATCTGGAAATCAAGGAAGAATTGAGACCATCCAGAATACTGCACTGATGCAATCTGCCAGAATACTCAGAAGAGTCCTGGAAATCTGAGGAGACTTGTTGTCACTCAGACTCCAGGGAATACCATCAGCTAATTGTGGTGTGAAAAACCCGCATAATAATAATAATAATAATAATAATAATAATAATAATAATAATATAATAAAGAGAAGAAGAAGAAGAAGAAGAAGAAGAAGAAGAAGAAGAAAAAGAAGAAGAAGAAGAACTTGTCATCTCGTGTGTTGTAAGAAATATTTTTATTCTTGAAAATAATTTAAAATCTGCCGGAATACTCAGAAGAGTCCTGGGGATCTGAGGAGACTTGTTGTCACTCAGACTTCAGGGAAATACGATCAGCTAATGTTAGTGTGAAAAACCCGCATAATAATAATAATAATAATAATAATAATAATAATAATAATAATAATAATAATAATAAAAAGAAGAACTTGTCATCTCGTGGATTGTAAGAAATTACTTTTATTGTTGAAAATAAAATTAATTCATTAAAAAGATATAAAGAGAACTAATTAAAAATGAAGGGATAAATAAAAGAAAATAAATAATAGAATTCAAACGATACATGTCATCCTTGTATCTTCTTGTTAGCAGGTTTCTGATTGGTTCTGAGCGAAACTGTTGTCATGGCGATTAGCTGTCTAAAGAAGAAAGTAGTCAGAGCCTAAAAATTAAAAGGGGGTGACATTTTTAAGAAATACTCAGAAGTTATCTCCCTTGCGAAGAGAAACATGTCAAGAAGAAGATTCTCCCCGTTGATGAGAACAGCATTATCAAATCGTGATTTGAACATGACCCTCCGGGAAAAGAAAGTTTGTACAAGAATGTTAAGAAATCTCCTTTAGAAATACCAAAAGAAAAAAGAAAAAATTATATGATAAAACTATTTGAAGAAATTTCCTTTAGGAAATCAAGAAAGAAAACAAGACTATACAAGAATATACAAGAATGTTAATAACCCTTAATATTTTGAAGGATGAAAGATTGAAGTTAAAGAGAATTGAAATAAGAAGATTTTAAGTCTTTAGAGAAGTCTTGAAAAGAAGAGAACTTTTTTTTAATTATTATAATTAATTAAAGAATTGCCTTTGGGTAATTATATTCTATTATAATGGAGATTGTGTGTTTTTCTGTCTGTAACCGAAACTATATTACTACTCAAATCACAATTCCCTTAGTTATTGACATCACATTCTCAATGATTTTATTTTTATTTTAACCTCAATTATTAATAAAATTGTTTAACATTAGTAATACTGTTAACCATATCTACATGATATTTTCCACGTACCCCACTTGTACAGGTCAGGACAAGGCCTATTTATGTGGGACACCCACAAGCCGAGACTCATGGGTAGCTGGTGAAAAATTGCGTCGATCCCGTCGGCATTCCCCCTCAAGGGGGCGCCTCAGGCGCTGGGCAATAAACCAGCCTGCCCTTTAAATCAAGGGGGCAGGTGTTGCCTGGGGGGATAGCCCCTGGGATCGACGCCGTTAATTATATCAATGGTCCAGAGGCCGAAGCCACTGTTGACCATATCTACATGGTATTTACCGCGTACCCACTTGTACGGGTCAGGCACAAGTCCTATTAACGTGGACCACCACAAACGAAGCTCATGGAGTGGCAGGTGAAAAATTGCGTCGATCCCGTCGGCATTCCCCTCAAGGGGGGCGCCTCAGGCACTGGGCAATAAACCCAGCCCTGCCCCTTTAAATCAAGGGGGCAGGTGTTGCCTGGGGGATGCCCCTGGATCGACGCCGTTAATTATATCAATGGTCCAGAGGCCGAAGCCACTGTTGACCATATCTACATACTACAGCATGCAATTATATTTATATATACAACAAAATAGTGGTTTACAGTGTGAACGAGAAGGCTAATTTGCATATTGATATTAAAAACTCGAATTCAATAAATATGTGCTCAGTGTTATTGATTTCTAACTATTTGGTTTTATTTTAATGAATATAAGCAAAAATCTCTTCAATTAATCTGAAATGAAATCTATTAACAGTCATTTTATTCTTTATTTCCTCTTTTAAGTAAATACTTAAATTAAAAACAAAACAATGAAAGACGAGGTGATGGAAGAGTAAGTTTCAGTTGTTCTGCTTTTCGATTATACCCCCTCTGTTTCAAATCTTTTATCTGCATTCTATTTAGTTTCATTAGCCTTTCTAATTTAATACGATATTTTATTACATTTAAATTTAAATACTTTCACCCGGAGGGTGCATATATTTGCTAGTTGAAATAATTTACAATTGAGAGATGACTTTTCATTTCTTATTGAAGAATTAACATTAACTCAGAACGAGTTAAGGTTACTAAATGAGAAATATCCAAACGGAGGTTGGAAATAAAATGGAATCTTTATAACATTAACAAATACAATACTTGCTAGCGACGTGGAGAAGGTAAACCACTGCTGGTGGTATAAGACTACCCTGTCTTTATCATCATCTCATGTCGCGCAAGCAGCACAGATATCCATGACAATCTCTCGCCAACATTCCCTATCACTCATTTCCCCTGGGATGTCTTCTGCGCACACACCAGCATCCTCGCATAGTTGGTCAATGTAGGCCTTGGTGGGCGGCCCACACTAACATGTCAATGTTAGTCTCCACAGGAGAACGTCGTTTATGAGCTCATCCATTGGAACATACCCATCAATGTCCATAGGTAAGGTATATGACAATCCAAGTTGTGCTGCCATACGTAGTACTGACACAGCTATAGCTTGGAAGAACAATTGCTTCATCTTAATTCCGTGTTACAATCTCTTAAACATAGAGAATGCTGAAAAGTCCTCAGCAAAACCAAGGAGAGAAATGCCCGCACATTTTAGTCATGTGTTTTTCCAGAATGGCCTATCCTTAAAATGATATTTCATATTGTTGTAGCCTAACAAAGGTTACTAAATGGGAAATAACCAAACGGAGGCTTGAAATGAAATGGAATCTTTATAACATTAACAAAATACAATACTCGCCAGCGGCGTGAAGAAAGGTAATCACTGCTAGCGATATACGATTCCCAGTCAGCATAATATCCCTGTAATTATGAGGACTGGGACATACCACTTATTGTTCATAGGTAGGGTATGTACACTTAAAAAAAAGGGGGGGTATTTCTTCTAGAATCTGTGTTATTTTTTCAGAAGTTTGATTTTTCAGATATACCTGATATAGTCATTATTTAAAACACACATGAGTCACTCATGCATTTTTGTTAAGTTAAGTTTTTTAAGGGTCATAACTGGCCAGTTGATTCTAGTAGGGAGATCTCCTCCGATTTGGTTCCTATGGTAATTCTCTCAGGTAAAGAATCCTAGGTTCCTTCGTGGAATGTTGTTAGTAGACTGAGAAAGAATCAGCGCTTTAGTAATAAATCAGCCACACAGTATGGCCAGCGATGGCTAAGGACAGACCACATGATCTCGCCTAGTCTATATGTATAGGCAGGGAACTGGCACACACCCTTATATACAAAGAATTCCAACAGTTATAATATATTATAATATATATATAATATATTAATATATATAATTATATATATAATATATATATTATATAAGATGGAATGAAAACAACAACACAATGCTGTTTAAAGAGAGAAAACGATTTATAAAATATACATAGCTGATACTGTAATGTAACAACTTTCGTTCTCTTCTTTGCAAAATCAAGGTTTTTTGTTTAAAAAAAACAAAAAAAAAAAAAAACAGCAATAAAAAAACCCAAACTACTATACATTTAATGTTGAAAAATATCTTTTTAAAACTTTAATTGAAATTATACATTGCAATATTAACACAAACAACTGAGACTAATGTGTCTACCGTTGGGTTCAATAATTAATTTCAATGGTTAATTAAATGTATAGTAATTTAGGGTTTTTGTTGTTTTTTTAAGCAATACGTAATTAAAAACAACCTTAATCCCCAAACCCCTAAACTGTAACCCAATTCGCAAAAAGTTCATTCATAGCCTGTAGTTAAACTGTCATGGGGCCTCCAAAAAACTTTTCCGTTTTTTAATTCCGACCGTTTTGCAAGTTCAGCCCTATATTTAACTTAAAAATATCCAAAGTAAACCTACTTTAGCAATTTTAATTCATCATTTATTCATTCATAACTATCATGGGGGGGGGGGGGCTTTGCATTTTGTGCTCATCAGTGTATATATCTATATTAAGGAGGCGCGTGTTCTAATGGTTAGAGTCGTAGGAAATGGACTCGTCGAGCCGAATTCAATTCTTGGACGAAGCTGTTTGCATTTCACATGACGCTAATACCATTAGGAAAGGTATGAATCCAATTCTCCCTCAATCTATGGGAAAATAGCAGGACAGACTGGGCTCTTTGACCATGGCTAGGTAAACAGTCTAGGAGAATGAAGAGTCTGAATTCAAACCTGTTAAACTCCGCTTAATAAATTTAGTGCCATGTCAATTGCCAACAGCTTCGTCCAGGAATTGAACTCGGGTTGACGAGTCCATTTCCTACGACTCTAAACCATTAGACCACGCGCCTCCTTAAATTTGTTATATACCCACTTCATATCGGGTATATAATGGGGAGAGAGTAGAGGAGAGGAGATGGGTGCTTACTGGTTCTGCTTCGTGGTGGCCATCTTCTTCTCCTTGGTCGAGTCTTCCTTCTTCTGCTGGGTTGGGTGTCTGTGCTTATTTCTTGGTTGTAAAGATTAAGCAATACTATTGTATTTCTTTAATATTTATTAAAAAACCCAAAGCCCAAAAAGGTTTCAACCGCGCGGTGAGAAATTGGTATCTTAAGACAGACGTCTGTTCCTTTCTACTAACGGCTAAAATCTAATTAACTAAATTAGTTACCTTCTCACGCTCACCTTTAGCCAATCAGCATCCAGGTCAAAGAAGGTGAACTGCCTTGTCAATGACCTATAATGGTGAATGGTAAGTTTCCATTTACCATATCCTTATTTGAATTTTACTACACTTAGAGACATAATTCCTAGGCTACCCACGAATTGTATAACATACCTATCATTCTAATTCTAAATTCATAACACACATCGGTAGCTCGCTAACCCAAGAGTTGACAGGGCTAATACTCTTGGGAAAGGTATGCCTACAATTATTCTCCCTCCAGCTATCAGTAAATAGTAGGGTAGACCGGACTGTTTAACTTTGATTTGGTAACCTTGCTCTGAATTCAGACCTGTTAAACTCCGCTTAATAATTGACATTGTGTCACATTCTGCTCACACGGAGGGGTTGGTATATATATATATATATATATATATATAATATATAGTCATCCACAGACACATGTTTCGACTTATCAAGTCTCTTCAGTGTGGTTAGAGATTTTGTGAGCTACCTACAGCCAGGATAGAACTCTGATCGATTCAGCATCAGTCAAACTGCTTAACCGCTCGGCTATCGTCACCCACAGAATGCGAAGGGATTTTAACTGTTTTATTACACACATCTGTATGTATGTAAAGGTCGCCATAGAGTACTTCATCCCTTTTATAGGAGAGCGTTGCGTTTACGCTTTAGTTGGCGGTCATCAGCGAAGTCCCCTCCAAAGGGCTCAACCACAGGGGGATGGGGAGCATATATAGTCATCCACAGACATGTGTTTCGACTTATCAAGTCTCTTCTGTGTGGCTAGACATTTTGTGAGCTACAGCCGGGATAGAACTCCGATCGATTCAGCATATATAATATATATATATAATATAAGGTGTGACATGGCGACACTAGTTCAAATCCCGAGTCTGTATTTCGCATTGCGCTGATACCTTTGGGAAAGGTATGCATCCAACTAGTCTCCCTCCAGATATCGGTAAATAATAGGGTAGACTAGGCCTTTTAACCATGGTTTGGTAATCGGTATAAGATAAGGAAAACTCTGAATTCAAATCTCTTAAACTCCGCCTAAAAATTTACCCTGCTCGTGCGAAGGAGTCGGTAAATATATGCACAATCTTTTGAAGAACCTTTGATGTTCGCCTGAGAGATTTTTTAGGACTTACTC
>CM042151.1:34771531-34781531 GCA_023376005.1 Doryteuthis pealeii | reverse complement strand
ATATCTCCTATTTAAAGTACTAAATGTAAAATTAAAAAAAATGCATTTATCAATTAGATTTTATTTTTTAATTATCTTCACTAATATAAATCAAATTTTCTATAACAGTTCAGATCGACACCCGAAAAGAATAACAGTTCGATAACAGTTCAGATCGACACCCGAAAAGAATAACAGTTCTATAACAGTTCTATAACAGTTCAGATCGACACCCAAAAAGAATAACAGTTCTATAACAGTTCAGATCGACACCCGAAAAGAATAACAGTTCTATAACAGTTCAGATGGATACCCTAAAGAATAACAGTTCTATAACAGTTGACACCCAAAAAGAATAACAGTTATATAACAGTTCAGATGGATACCCGAAAAGAATAACAGTTCTATAACAGTTCAGAGCGACACCCGAAAAGAATAACAGTTCTATAACAGTTCAGATGGACACTCGAAAAAATAACAGTTCTATAACAGTTCAGATCGACACCTGAAAAGAATAACAGTCTATAACAGTTCAGATCGACACCCGAAAAGAATAACAGTTCTATAACAGTTCAGATCGACACCCGAAAAGAATAACAGTTCTATAACAGTTCAGATGGACACCCGAAAAGAACAACAGTTCAATAACAATTCAGATCGACACCCGAAAAGAAAACAGTATAACAGTTCAGATTTTAACAGCCAGTTCAGATCGACACCCGAAAAGAATAACAGTTCTATAACAGTTCAGATCGACATCCGAAAAGAATAACAGTTATATAACAGTTCAGATCGACACCCGAAAAGTATAACAGTTCTATAACAGTTCAGATCGACACCCGAAAAGAATAACAGTCTATAACAGTTCGATCGACACCCGAAAGTATAACAGTTCTATAACAGTTCAGATCGACATCCGAAAAGAACAACAGTTCTATAACAGTTCAGATCGACACCGAAAAGTATAACAGTTCTATAACAGTTCAGATCGACATCCGAAAAGAATAACAGTTCTATAACAGTTCAGATCGACCCGAAAAGAATAACAGTTCTATAACAGTTCAGATCGACACCCGAAAAGAATAAACAGTTCTATAACAGTTCAGATCCACATCCGAACAACAGTTCTATAACAGTTCAGATCGACATCCGAAAAGAACAACAGTTCTATAACAGTTCAGATCGACACCCGAAAAGAACAACAGTTCTAAACAGTTCAGATCGACACCGAACAACAGTTCTATAACAGTTCAGATCGACACCCGACCTAACAGTTCTATAACAGTTCAGATCGACACCGAAAGAAAAGAATAACAGTTCTATAACAGTTCAGATCGACACCCGAAAAGAATAAACAGTTCTATAACAGTTCAGATCCACATCCGAAAAGAACAACAGTTCTATAACAGTTCAGATCGACATCCGAAAAGAACAACAGTTCTATAACAGTTTCAGATCGACACCCGAAAAGAACAACAGTTCTATAACAGTTCAGATCGACATCCGAAAAGAACAACAGTTCTATAACAGTTCAGATCGACACCCGAAAAGAATAACAGTTCTATAACAGTTCAGATCGACAACAGTTCTATAACAGTTCAGACGACTTGTGTGTCTTTGTTTCTTTTCTATTACGAGGCGATCACACCCCAGGAGTTGTGTTCGGTAGCGGGCAATGAAATGTAATACTCTGACGCTGATTTTTTTTGTCTGGTGAAGCAACCAGGGAATTGAAATGAATTAAAGAGATAATGAAAATGGAAAGGTTCCCAATTTTTGCAAATGAAAACCTGAAATCGCCAGCAAGGCCATTGACAGTGTCAGATCTGTTAGATCTGCAATAAATGAATCTTCTCACAATTAAATCTCACTCAAAAAATTGAACATCCAATCAAAAATTCGTTAAATGTTAGCAAGGTTGATACCTAACTCAAAGTTTAGACTAAATTCTAAAAAAAAAAAAAATTAGATAAATAAATAGATAAAAAATCATCCAATCAAAAATTCGTTAAAAGTTAAAAGTTCCGATTTAAAAAGTCTAAAATTGCCTGTAAGGCCAGTGACACACTTAAATCTGCTCAAAAAAATCTTACTCAAAAATTGAACATCCAATCAAAAAGTCGTTAAAAGATACTGAGATTGATACTCTGGTCAAAGTTCAGACTAAATTTAAAAAAAGAAATAAAAATTGAAAAAAAAGAATAAATAAAAAATTGTGAATGCAAGAAGACTATCTAATTACAAGCATTAAGTCATCATGCGATTAAAAAAACTGAGTTGAGATACCTTACAGATTGGTCGCTTCGTGCGATGAAATGATTTACGAGCTTGGCTATCAGCAGAAAAATTGTTACACAATGAATAGCCATAGCCTATAATTTTTGTAAGGTAGTGTAGTTTAGAATTTAAAATTAATCGTAAACTCGTTGGAAAATCACCAAACGTTTGACAGACAAGTTTTAATCTCAGAGTCATCGAAAGGGGCCTCACTGATTGGCTTAGAGAGTCATGTGATCGGAAGAGTCCTGCGGGAGAAATTAGATTTAGATTTAGTTCCGAGTCAAGATAGCACCCTTAGGGGCAATGCGTATTTTGTCTCTGCTGTACTGGCTCTCGGCGCCTGTGCGTTCAGCTGGTATCAGGGAACTGAATGAAACAATAAGTATACAAAATAAGTCTCCGTGTTCCTTATTGATGAAACCCAGAACCTAGGGGCGGGGAGAGAGAGAGAGAGAGAGAGAGAGAGAGAGAGAGAGAGAGAGAGAGAGAGGGGGCATTAGAAGAATAGCAGAACCTCAAGAAATATTAAAGCGGGTTATTTGACACAATTTTCAGATTTTTCACTGGATGTTGTCGCACACTCCTAATCTTGTTTCTTTTACTTGTTTTGTTTTACGGCATATAAACACTTTTCGGGTCATTTAATGCCGAATGAATTGTCGTTTTGATATCAGATTGTTTACAGTTTCTTCTGTTACTTAAATGGTCACCCATTTACGTACTGAATACACTCCTCTCTCTCTCTCTCTCTCTCTCTCTCTCTCTCTCTCTCTCTCTCTCTATATATATATATATATATATATATATATATATATATACACACAAACACATGTATGTATATATATATATAAAGAACAAAACTCAGACAAAAATGCGTAGCATATTTTGCTGGAACTTTAAGTTCCGCTTCCTCAAGCCTTTATTCATATATATATATATATATATATATATATATATATATATATATATAAATAGCAGGGCAGAATGGGCTTTTTAAGCTTGGCTAAGTAACCAGTCTAGGAGAAGGAAAACTCTGAATTCAAACCTGTTAAAATCCGCTTAATAAATTGACCTTGTGCCACATCCTGCTCTTGCGGAGGGGTTGGTATATATATATATATATATATATATATATATATATATATGTACTTTATCGTTAATAGTTTTATTTTCGAAGTTTCCTCCAGATATATCTATACACACGACTGCCTTTTATATATGTATATTAGGAGTATTAGGAGGAGAATCCGTCGTCTAAGTACTTCAAGTGAGTTCTGCACAGAGTAATCTGTGTGTTCTTAAATAGTGGCTAGAACCATCGCCACTGTTAAGGTAAAGATGGGTAATTCCATTATATCAAGATGGTATTTTTTCTTAAATATATTTAAACAGTAAAGTTAACTGGAGGGGTATAGTTGGATTCGTACCTTTCCCAAGTGTAGTAACTTTAGGTGAAATCAGGTTGGTTGTTTTTTTTTTTTTTTTTTTTTTACGGTATGTCAACCCTTTTCGGACTATTTAATGCTGAATCAAGTGATTTTGGTTGAAAGTCAGATGATTGAAAACATTTCGCTTGGATTGCAACAATTTCGTCAATCAGACTATTACGGTCAGGTCACACGGAAAACACCGGTTTCGATTATTTCCTCGTTCAGTAACATGATATTAAAGGGTGACCCAGAAAAAAGCAGAACCCAAATTATTTATTTATTTTCCCATTAAACTAACCCTAAATCCCAACCGTAACCCTAATCCTAACCCTTACCTATTTCAAGAAACTAGTTGGACTTTAAACAAAAAATTAAAATTAACAGTTTTATTACAAAATTTGTGGGTTCTGTTTTTTCTAGGTCACTCTGTAATATCATGTTACTCAACTAGGGGGTTAGGGTTAAGGGTTAGGGTTATGGTTTAGGGTTAGGTTTAGGTAGGGTTTTAGGGTTAGTTTAATGGGAAAATAAATAGATGATTTGGTTTCTGTTGTTTCTGGGTAGTCTGTTATATCATGTTACTCAACTAGGAAATAACCCCGGTTTCTGCTCGACCACTGCAGTTAGGTAGTGATGAACCTGTTCAATCCTTAAGCAACCAGGTACTGTAAACAACCTTAGGCCTGTGTGTCATATCTACGCAAGGCTTAGCATATAAAAACCTTGATGATCCGACAAGATCAGGTCAGCCTAAAACCATGGATCCCGAGGCCGTGCTCCAAGCCATTAGAGACAAATTCGACAAAGAGCACTCAGTTAGTCGTTTTGTTTAACGGCATATCAACCCCTTTTGTGTTATGTAATGCCGAATCTATGTATTTTTGAAAGACAGACGACTCAAGTTGCTTACAGTTCCAGCTGCTGCTTAAATGGTCACCCATTTAAGTATTGATAGGCTTATCGGTGCTTAACTTCGATGATATAGCAGGAACCTCTGGTATTTTGTCAAAGTAAACATTGAAGATTTCTTGCTATTGTTTAAATGGTCACCCATTTAAGAATTGAACAGGCTCATCGCTGCTTAACTTCGGTGACATAGCGGTAACCTCTGGTATTGAGCCAAAGTAAATATTGAACATTTCCTGCTATTGTTCAAATGGTCACTCATTTAAGTATTGAACAGTCTCCTCACTTCTTAACTTCGGTGACATAGCGGGAACCTCTGGTATTTTGCCAAAGTAAACATTAAACATTTCTTTTGCAAATTGAAAGACATCACATTATATTGCGTTCTTTTTTGAACGCAATATTGATTGTTAATCATCAAATACTTTAGACATGGCAAGAATTTAAAACCATCCAATTAATTCTATTTCTCTATTTTGCTGGTGAATAAATTGTTTTGGCAAATTTAATTGTTTTATTTCATTTTTATAACTATTTTTTTGTTTCTTAAACACTTATGCGTCTATTGACCAACATTATTGATGCAAATGTCGAAGTTCTGAAAAAGAATTAATAGGGATATCAATAAATATGCGTGTGATTGTACACCCGTATATATATATATATATATATATATATATATATTAAATTTTTACTTGAAGGCATTTACAACGCATAAAATTCGATACTTTTTCTTATAGAAAATGAACTTGACAAGTGTAATCCCAGCAAAGGATCGCTCGGTGTGTAGAATATCGTACAGACTGTTTCGACTTTATTGAGTCTCATCAGCGATATATACTAACGATTTCCCTCCGACAGAAATCGAAACCGGGACCTCAGCAGGCATAGTGAAACACTATATCGCCTCGGCCACAGTACACAGCTAACAATCCCAGTGAAATTAAGCTTGTCAAATGATACTACACGCCTCTACCATAATAGGTAAGGGGGCGTTTTTGAGAGAATAATAACAACAAACAGTTCGCATGCCCTTCGGCGAAGTGAATAAGATTTTTGGATGTTTGTTTATTTAGAAGCGTTGCTGAATAAAGTATATATTAAATTTTTACTTGAATATATATATACGGGTGTACAATATATATATATATATATATATACGTTTTAAAAACGAATGGCTTAAAATTTTCCGACTGCAGTTCCTCGCCGTAGCGCGAATCTTCAGAGTAGGTATTTGCCTAACCATCGGCCTGTATTTATAACTGGGTTGTACCCATTCTCAAGTCAGTGGGCATGCTACATACCCTCCTTTACCCCCTAAGTAATGCCGGAACTTGTGCCTACATCTATTTGGTAACTCTGATCGCGAGTTCAATATCATGTCGGGGTCCCTGCATTCAGCTATTTTTAGTTTTTCTTGTAGGCACAGCATGCACGGATTGACGCCGGAACGAAAAGCGGGGGAGAAGGCCTGGCTAGAGGTTAAAGGGCAGACGTGTCTGCCGGTCCCTCTAATTGGGTTTGGGACAGCAGTAGTACAGAGTAATTTTACCGTACCCTCTATCTCTTTCTCTCTATCTTTCCTTCTCTCTGAAAAATAACCCACGAGCCTAGAAACAAATACACATCCCCTTGGGATTATACAACTTGCGTGTATGTTGTTTCTAAACTAACGAATATTACTACTACTAACGGTGACTACTACTACAACTTGAGTTGGCTTATGCGACACGTATCGTTCTGATACATATATCGTTCTGGAGTTATGCTACACAGTGAAGGGATATTCCATACTCCACCAGATGAAGTTTAACGTCATATTTAGTGAATGTGTTTATGTGTATGTGTTTATGTGTGTGTGTGTGTGTGTGTGTGTGTGTGTGTGTGTTAACATGTGTTTATGCGGTCGTGTTCGAGTGGTACATACGGGCAGGTGTTTATGTCTATTTTCCGTTGCGTGTGCCCACATTCCACTGGCTGTACTCATGCATATATATATATATATATATATATATATATATATATATATATATACGCCCGCTCGCGCGTTTTTATGCACTCGTGATCCTTTTGATTCAAATCAACTCGGCACGATTTTAACTCACGTTTCAAACAAGAAAAACACGTGACTCTCGCTTCCTTTATTTCGTCTCTGTCACATAAAAAAGAGATAGATCGATATATATATATATATATATATATATATATATATATATATATATATATATATATATATATATATGTGTGTGTGTGTGTGTGTGTATGTGTGTATGTGTGTGTGTGTGTGTGTTTCAATTTACTTAAGATTAAGTGAGGATTTGAAAATAATTAAATTAAAAGATAAGCTCAATATTTTTTCTTTTAGTTTGGTTTGATAGAAAACATGAGAGTTGGCAACAGATATAGAGAAAGAAAGAGTGTGTGTGTTTGTATTTGAGAGAGAGAGAGAGAGAGAGAGAGAGAGAGAGAGAGAGAGAGAGAGAGAGAGAGAGAGAGAGGATAGATGTAAATCATTTGATCTTTTTTTTCTTTATTTCTTTTATTTGGGAATAGAAAAAAAGATAATTTAGATGATGAAAGAAGGTTTGCTGAATGAGAGAAAGTATGGGAAAATAAAGAAAATAAGATTGAGAGAGAAAGGAAACGAAAAACAAATACACCAGAGAAAATTTACAGTAGAGAGAGAGAGAGAGACAGACAGACAGACAGAATGATATATATATATATATATATATATATATATATATATATATATATATAATCCAAAAGTCCAGAGAATAAATCTTCCTTACGAAACACAAGTGTTTTATTTAAACAAAACCAAGTCGTAGTTTGAGAGCTCAATGTGTGCTCTTAATGTTAGAGTCACAGAGCATATATATGAGTAAAAAATAATGCTAAATCTCCAAGTCTTTTGATATTTCTTTACTTATACTAGCAAATATATGCACCCTCCGGGTGCAAGTATTTAAGTTTTGATATAATAAAATATCATATTAAATTAGAAAGGCTAATGAAACTGACTAAGAATGCAGATAAAAAGATCTGCAACAGAGGGGGTATAATAAAAAAATAGAACAACTTTGAAACTAACTATTCCATCATTTTCCATTACTCCCCTCTTTCATTGGTAAATTTTCCTAATTTAACTATTTAGTTAAAATAGGAAGTAAAGGATAATATTACAGTTATTTCTTCTTGTAAATAAATTTCTTTTAAGATTTATCCACGAAATTTTTGTTTATATTTCTTAAGATAAAACCAAACAATTAGAAATCAATAATACCAAGCACATATTTATTGAAATAAAATTTTAAATATCAATATGCAAATTAGCCTTCTCGTTCAAACTGTAAACCGCTATTTAGTTGTATATATAAATACAAATGCATGTTATTAGTACGTAGATATGGTCAACTGTATTGATAATGTAAAAAATTTTTTATTAATAACTGAAGGTTTAAAAGAATGAAATCATGGAGAATTTGACGTAAATAATTAAGGGAATTGTGACTTGAGTAGTAATATAGTTTCGGTTACAGACAGAAAAACACACAATCTCCATTATAATAAGATATATATATATATATATATATATATATATAGTTCATCTATCATGTTTTCATTGTAGTAGCATAAGTAGTTAATCCAAAAGGGCTCAATATTTCATGTAAAATAGAGAGCATTAATAGTTGCAGAAAAGATATTCTCTCTACCATGGTTTTGGTGGCCAAGGTACATCTTCCTCGATAGTCCTCATGAGGAAGGTGTACTTTGAACAGCGAAACCGTGGTAGAGAGAATAACTTTTATACATACTAGCAAATATATGCACCCTCCGGGCGCAAGTATTTAAGTTTTAATGTAATAAAATATCGTATTAAATTAGAAAGTCTAATGAAACTAAATAAGAATGCAGATAAAAAGATTTGAAACAGAGGGAGCATAATCGAAAAAATAGAACAATTGAAATTTACTCTTCCATCACTCTCGTCTTTCATTGTTATTTTTTCTAATTTAAGTATTTAGTTAAAAGAGGAAGTAAAGAATAAAATGACAGTTATTTTTTTCTTGTTAATGGATTTCATTTAAGATTCATTGAATAGATTTTTCATTATATTCATTAGAATAAAACCAAGCAGTTAGAAATCAATAATTCTAAGCACATATTTAATAAAATCACATTTTTAATATCAATATGCAAATTAGCCTTTCCATTCACACTGTAAACCGCTATTTTTTGTAAATATAAATACAATTGCATGTTACTTGTATGTAGATATGGACAACACTAATAAAAAGGTGAAGCAATTTTATTAATAATTGAGGTTTAAATATAAATAAAATCATGGAGAATGTGATATAAATAACGAAGGGAATTGTGACTCGATTAGTAATATAGTTTCGGTTACAGACAAAAAAACACACAATCTCCATTATAATAAGATATATATATATATATATATACATACAGAGAGAGAGAGAGAGAGAGAGGAGACGGAGCGGGTAGAGAGATAAAGAGAGGAGTCATGGCGATTTAAGTTCTTTCGTTTTTTTTCTCTCTATTTCTTCTGGAAATAGAATGAAAGACAAAGAAGAACGAGAGAAATATAGGCAAAATAAAGATGATAAAGCCGAAAGGTTTGATTGTTTGCTTTTACGGCACATCAACCCATATTGGGTCATTTAATGCGAAATTAAGTCATTTTAATAAACAAAGGACCCAGATTGCTTACAGTACCTGCTGTTGCTTAAGTGGTCAGCCAATTAAGTATCAAGCAGGTTCATCACTGTTTAACGTCAGTGATCTAGCGGAAACCGGTGTTTCTGGTGTAACTAGACCGCAATATATATATTTACCAACCCCTCCGCACGAGCAGGATGTGACACAAGGTCAATTTCTTAAGCGGAGTTCAACAGGTTTTGAATTCAGAGTTTTCCTTCTCCTAGACCGGTTGCCTAACCAAGGTTAAAAAGCCCAGCCTGCCCTACTATTTATCCATAGCTGGAGGGAGAGTAGGATTCACACCTTTCCCAAGGGTATTAGCGCTAAGTGAAAATGCAATTACCACATCCAGGAATTGAAATCGGGGCGACGAGACCGTAATATAAGGCGAATGGTTTAGCTTAGTTGATAGAGCGTCTGCCTGAGACCCACAAGGTCCCTGGTTCGTTACCGGCCCTAGCCAACTCAGTGTATGAGTAGCACAGGGATTTGTGCGTAAAGTGAGGAGCTGATGGTAGATGAGGCGCTCCACCTCATATCTCCTTGGTCTAGAATAAGTGAAAAGGGGATAGTCTTCCTCGATGTATGGCTGATGCCGACATTAGGCCACACCGACGACGATATATATATATATATATATATATTATATATATATATATTATGGAAAAGGTGGCTTACCG
>CM042151.1:34731531-34769031 GCA_023376005.1 Doryteuthis pealeii | reverse complement strand
TAAATTTGACTTTTCCTTATATCAACAAAAGCCCGAAGAAGATCAACTAAACAGATTGAAACACTGCAGCGTTGGCTGAATAAATATCACTCATTTTATTTGAACCTGTGTTTTTAAAACATTTTTCACTATATTACATACCGTCGGATTCACTTCCATTTCTCTTCACATATATCAATGTGTATGGTTGACACGTTGGATTACTACCGCTTCTACAAGTATTGTAGAAGCGGTAGTAATCCAACGTGTTATTAGAAAAGTGCTCAATATCTGTGATAGAGCATTAATAGATAAATAAATAAATATATGTTTTATGTTATATCTATTTACATTGGAACAATTTTACTACCATTGGTTTCTTGCTGTGTAGCAGTCATCAGGCAACGGAAAGTGTTTTGTTTTTTTGTTGCCTGATGACTGCTACACAGCAAGAAACCAATGGTAACAAACCGCCTTATAGCACATATATGATAAAAAGGGTTGAGCGTTTGCCATAAGAGCAATACGGTCGAGACTATCATATAGGTGCTAGAACTTGTGACATATCAGTTTATTTTCACCTTTAGTGGTTAAAATTCCTAGCAAATAAGGCACCTAGATTAACCTCCCTTGACTTTCACCTTGAACTAAGTCGATAGCTATTTTGAAAGTCTCCGTGCGAAATATACAAATCTTAGAAACCTTTTCGAAAACAATACAACTGCATGCTTTAACACAAAAATATCATAAAATGTGTTCTAATAACAATTAAGTTCATTTCAGATAATCTTATGCTATGAATTTAGCCAACTGACTTTCACTTTGAAACAAGACGGTAGCCATTTTGAACGTGTCCGTGCGAAATATACAAATATTAGAATCGTTTCGAAAACAATACATCTGCACGCTTTAACACAAAAATATCATAAAATGTGTTCTTAATAACAATTAAGTTCATTTCAGATAATGCGCACGCACAATTTTATGCTAGGAATTTTAACAACAAAAGGTGAAAATTACCATGTCTACTAACCCCTCTACAAGATCCTTTACTCTTTTTTTATTATGTTATTACTCTTCTTTAAATGCTCTCCAATCTCAGTCTTACTCTACAATCTCAATATTACTCTCCAATCTCAACATTACTCTCCAATCTCAATTAAAAATACCCCGTGAATTAGAATTTAACAAAACTTCAGAAAGAATGTATGAAACTTAACGTAATTTTTCCTGTATTAGAAAGAGGACTATGATAAAAATATTACATGTAAAAACGGAATGGTCTGTTACTTACCTGAAGTGACGACACTCATAAGAAATAAGAATTCGGCGGTTAAGCAACACCGGGATTTACATTCTTGTATTTCATCTTAGACGATTTGGACAGTCTCGAATGTGTCCGTGCGAAATATACAAATCTTAGAATTGTTTCGAAAACAATACAACTGCATGCTTTAACACAAAAATATCATAAAATGTGTTCTTAATAACAATTAAGTTCATTTCAGATAATGCGCACGCACAATTTTATACTGGGAATTTAGCCAACTAAAGGTGAAATTACCTTATATTCTTGAGGGATACAGTGTGACTAATATTATTCCACAATTCTATAACATATTTATAGTCTTAATTTTCCCACGCGCTAATTTTCCTCAATAATTTTAGGCTAGTAGTAATTCAGGCCACCGCATATTGCCTCTAGTAAAAAGAGTTTAGATTGCAGGGCCGCGAGGCCTTTTCTTGGAATAGCTTCAATCGCAGTGGCCTAACTATAGGAGGAGCCGAGAAGTGGTCCCCACTGAGCATATTCAAAGGTAGCGCCTTTTCATCAATCTTAATTCGATCCCCTGTGAGATTGAAATTAATTTAATTTCGGCAAGCCCTTCGTAATTAATGCGAAACGTTTTCGGTAGCATCACTTAGAGAGTCTTGTCATATTTTTCGTTGGAAGAAAGAAATGGAGTTTGAATGGTAATTTTCGATGGATACCTTCACCACTAACACATTCAGTCATTTTTTTTTTTACAAAAAACGTATCGATTTTATCATATCAGTTATGCATACCCTATCGGTTGGGGACATTCCCGTCGTGGTGTAATGGTTTGCAACCTAGTCTGTGTTCGATCCTTGCTGGATGACTCATACTTGTGACCTTGTGTCACATCCTACCTGTAGCGAACGGGCTGGTTAAACAACCAGTCTTCCATCGTAGGGTAATGGTTAGCAAACTAGTCTCACAGATCCATTACAGGGTTGGACAGAAATACAACCCAGAGTAGCATCCAACTATTTTCCCTTCCGTTATGAGAATATATAATGTATATAATGATATAACTATAATTATATATAATAATATACAATAATATATATAACTATAATTATGTATATAATCTTCTTATTATAATGGAGATTGTGTGTTTTTCTGTCTGTAACCGAAACTATATTCCTACTCAAGTCACAATTCTCTTAGTTATTGACATCACATTCTCCATGATTTTATTTTTTATCTAACCCTCAATTATTAATAAAATTGTCTTACATTATTAATACTGTTAACTATGTCTACATACTAAGAACATGCAATTATATTTATATACACAACAAAATAGCGGTTTACAGTGTGAAGGGGAATGCTAATTTGCATATTAATATTAAAAAATCGAATTTAATAAATATGTGCTTAGTATCATTGATTTCTAACTGTTTGGTTTTATTTAATGAATATAAGCAAAAATCTCTTCAATGAATCTTAAATGAAATCCATTAATAAGATAAAATAACTGTCATTTTATTCTTTACTTCCTCTTATAACTAAATACTTAAATTAGAAAAAACAACAATGAAAGACGAGAGTGATGGAAGAGTAAGTTTCAGTTGTTCCATTTTTTATTATACTCCCTCTGTTTCAAATCTTTTATTATACTCCCTCTGTTTCAAATCTTTTTATCTGTATTCTTATTTAGTTTTGTTAGTCTTTCTAATTTAATACAATATTTTATTACATTAAAACTTAAATACTTGCACCCGGAGGGTGCATATATTTGCTAGTGTATATAATGATATAACTTATATTTCGTTATAATGTAATATTAATAAATAGCAGGACAGACTAGGTACTTCAATTTTGCTTAGGTAAGCAGTCTATGAGTAGGAAAACTCTGAATTCAAAACTGGTAAACTCCATAAAAGAAATTAACCCTGTGTCACATTCTACTCGTTCAAAGATGGTAAATATATTTACAAGAAATAGGATTTCGCATTAAATAGACAAGAAAGGATTGATATGTTATTAAACACCAATCAACTAATTATTTTTTTTGGTTGGTTGGATTTTACGGCATTTCAACCGTTGTTGGGTTATTTTATGCTAAAAACGTTTTGTTCTATTCATGCTTGATGGATACTAAATTAAAAGAAAAAAAAAATTTTTTTTTTAACACATCTTTTTAAAACTCATTTGTTTCTTTTTAACTCATAGATGAGACCCTAACAGTATTACCACTCCAGGTCAAAGTGGACCTGGGAATAATGGAAATGAAGGGGTACTCCACACTCCCCATAGCTGCAAAATTACAACTTCACCATTAGATAACAACCAATTGTACATTCCATTTAAAAAATGTATCTTCCAAATGATTTTGATTTTAAATACAAAATACAAATATATTGTAAACTTTTGATAGGCTTCCTGGAACCTTTTATTTAAAAAGATTCTTGCTCTCTCTAACTTTTAGAGCCTGGCTATGTCCCTTCTTATAGGGGCCGGATTAGCTCAGTCGGTAGAGCGTTCGGCTAGAAACCACAAGGTTCCTAGTTCGATACCGGCCCTCGCCAACTCAGCGTATGAGTAGCACAGGGATCTGTGCGGTAAAGTAAGGAGCTGATGGTAGGTGTGGCGCTCCACCTCAGATGCTAAAACAATCTCCTTGGTCTAGCGCTATTGAAAAGGGGATAGACTCCCTCGCTGACTGGCTGATACCGACTTTAGGCTGCCCCGTCGACTTTACTTTACTTTTATGTCCTTCTTGGTAACGCCTCGTATATATAAATCCATCTTTGACATTCCTTCAAAATAGTGAGAAAATAGAAAATGCCCTTAAGAAAGATATGGATCCAACTATTCCGCCCCCCATATATGGGTAAATAGTAGAGCATACTGGATTCTTTATGTTACATAAGGAATAGGCATAGCCAATCACGTACCTAGGTAGGAATATCTCGCCTACAGAAAGCGATGTTAATGCACGCACAGAGAATTCATGGTCTGCTATAAACAGATTATCAGTCATATGGAAATCCGATCTCACTGACAAGTTTAAATGACAACTCTTCCAAACTGGGGTTGTGTCAGTACTGCTGTATGGCTGCACCACCTGTACCCTGACGAGGCGCCTGGAGATTAGGCTAGATGGGAGCTGCACAAGAATGCTGCGTGCGATCTTAAACAAGTCGTGGAAAGAACATTCCACAAGGAAGCAGCTATACGGTCACTTGCCCCTATCTCACAAACTATCCGAGTGAGACGAATAAAACATGCTGTACACTGCTGGAGAAGCAAGGACGAACTCATAAGCGACGTTCTCCTGTGGAAACCAGCACATGGGCATACTACTTTGGGCCGCCCAGCAAGGACCTATATTGCGCGGATGCTGGATGTTGCGCAGAGGACCTCCCAAGTACAATGAATGATAGAGAGGGTTAGCGAGAGATTGTCATGGATATCCCTGCTAAATGCGCGACAGGGTGCTGCTGCTGCTGATGATGATGATGATGAGACTTTTAGTCATTGCTTGACGACGATGTAAATAGTCATCGAAACTTCATTTCCTTTTTTGATAACTCAAACAGAAAATGCTGGGCTTTCATCCTCTACGCTTTGAAAGTGGCAAACTGGCAAAGTGGGCCCACATAAAAATGTCCTTATGTCACGCCCTCATAAGTGGGATGAGAGGCAGATACCTATCCCCTTTTCGCTAGTGCTACACCATGGCGACTTTTTTCTGAAACGGAGCACTACACCTACCGTCAGCTCCTTATTTCATCACACAGATCAGATTACTCAATCTGCGCTACTCATGCGCTGAATTGGCAAGGAGCGGTACCGGACTCGGAACCTTGCAATTCCTAGGTGAATTCTCTACCGACTGATGTTATTACAGAATTTATATTATTCGAAAAATCTCTAAATGCAAAAGCCATATAACATAATTGAATAAGAAAAATGTTGCGAAAGTCAGCGAACAAACTTTTAGAGCTGTTGCACACTGGTATCAAATTCTATATGTTATATAGCGGCTTCAAATTCACGGCCTACTTCGTGTATTTGTATACGTAGCGGGTACCGTCACTAACCCTAGACGATATGTGTAGTTGTCGTTTAATGAAATCACAACACATGGGTATAGTAGTTGACTTTATCTATCTCATCGGCTGTACGTGGTGCGCGGCGAGCGTGACAATAGGAATGACCGAGGGTTGACGATGACTACTACTACTATTGGGATGACTGTCGCTTGTTGAGGTAAAGGGGTGGCTGGTGGCGTCTCACCGCCCTTGGCCGCGACGGACCGTGTCGACGGTCACTCACTGTTCGCCGTCCTCTTTCTGACTATCCAACTGACTGCCTGTGGTCTGACTTCCTTTTATATATCTCAAACGCCTACGCGTTTTTTTGTTCGCTTTTACCGGGAAAAAGTCCTTTGTGATTTTTGTCGTCCCCTCTCTGTTTAATTTAACCGGAAATTTCTATTTCAGTTTGTACAATATCCAACAGAGCCTGGCTATGTCCCTTCTTGGTAACGTCTCGTATCTATGTATCAATCTTTAACATTCCTTTAAAATAGTAAGAAAATAGACTTTCAGTGATTTTGTCTTGGTGATGATGCAAATAGTGAAAATCGAAATATCATTTCCCTTTTTGATAACTCGTACAGAAAATGCTGGGTTTTCATCCTCTACGCTTTGAAAATGGTAAACTGGCAACGTTTCTGGAATCAATTTCCTTTAAAACTATATCTTCTAAGAGATTTTGATTCTAAATATAAAATTCAAATATAGTATAAACTTTTGATATAAATCCTGGCCCCTCTTTTTTTCAAAAAAAGATTCTCGCCCTCTCTTTTAGAACCTGGCTATTTCCCTTCTTGGTAACGCCTCGTATCTATGTATCAATATTTAACTTTCCTTCAAAATAGTAAGAAAAATAAACTTTTAGTCATTTAGACTTGATGATGATGTAAATAGATATCGAAACATCATTTCTGTTGTAGGGTTGTTAAGGGTCACAAATAAAAAAAATAAAAAACTGGTGAAAGTTGACACAAGTGTATTGAGAAGAGAAAGTAGAATTTACAGAAGGAAGGTGAAGTTACGTCCGACAATACAGTCTAGAACTGAATCGCGTCGCTCACCCCAAGCTACAATTGTCTTTGCTACTTATAGTAATAGTAGGATCATTCCATTATGTAGATAGGTTATATCACCTATAACAAAACCCAACCTTTTTGATAACTCATACAGAAAAATGCTGGGTTTTCATCCTCGACGTTTTGAAAGTGGCGAATTTGGCAACGTTTCAGGAATCGATACATATGTGTTTCTTTGTTTGTTTATGCTATTCGTGTATCTAGGGAAATGAGAGTTGCTGCCAATGTTTACGAATGCGTTACTTTTATCCGAAAAAGGAAGATCTTCAATAATCTAACCAAACATATCTTTTATATCAGTCTTAGGAAAATAAGCACCGCACACAACAGACCGCACCCCGACTTTAAGATCACCGAAGAATATATATTCGCGGTTTATTACAGGCGCACATAAAACGAAAATAAAAACCTTACCTACTCCAGGACGGCATCTTACCCTTTGCAACTCACAAAACGATTTTACTGTTTTATTACGCCAAATTGTTTAGCTCAGTAGGTAAAGCATCGGCCTCGGAACCTGAAGGTTCCAGGTTCGATACCAACCCTCGTAACTCAGCACAAGAGTAGCACTACTTGGAGCTATGCGGTAAAGTAGACAGTTGATGGTAGATGTGGCGCTCCACTCCAAAACAGGTCTAGCGCTAATGAAAAGTGATAGAATTCCTCATTGTCCGGCTGATACCGACAATAGGTCACTCTGTCGAATTTTTATGTAGTAGTGCTCAACAAGCTAGTCTTAAAGGCCATTACTCCAATAGCGAGTTCGATCCTTATTATATGCCACATACTTGTGACCTCATATAAAAAGGAATTGATAAATACAGTAGGACATTCAGTCGTGGTACAATGGTTAGCAAGGTGGTCTCGCGGTTCTATTGCTACTAGATAGCGAGTTCGATTCTAGCTGGATGCCCTATATATACAACAGAGAAAGTTTCAAGTACATCATGTAAACTATCTGATAAATCTCTAGATAAATGAATTTGAAAAAAAGAATAACAATTGAAATCTACTGTAACAGCTGTCGTCTACAAATACATGACGAATATTGAAGCAAGTGCGCCACATCGTGATATAATTTCGCAGATCTGTTAGTAATGAAAATTGAGTTCGATTCCCCTTGAATTCCCCTATACTTGTGACCTTGTGCCATATCCTACCTGTAGCGAAAGGGGCAATGGCTAGTCTCGTAGATCTATTACTACTAAATATCGAGTTTGATTCCCCTTGCGATCTTATGTCACATCCTATCTGTGGCGAACGGGTTAGGTAAACATCCAAGGCATAGCGAGTACGATTCTCACTGGTTGCCCTATATTGCCTATTGCCCTTATGGCATAAAGTTTGATCCTTTCTTGATGTAGAAAGATATAGTATCAGTTTTAATCCTTGTCCGCTGATCCGTCTTTAAGTAGTTGTATCAGAGTTATATTGTCTTGAAGTAGAGAGTTGTATAATCCTCGTTTGTTTCTCTGTCCTTCTCAGGCGAGTAATTCTAGGACAATTTATCAACGTCTTTAAATAGTAAATGAGAACATGTTTGGGTATTTTTGATTGGTCGATTCAACCACCGCTGTTTTGGAAAGAGTCTATAAATATAAGTCGTGGTCATTAGCATACCTTATACCACTAAAATATCCAACAGTTTCCCTCAATGGTTATGAACAATTCTTGAAAACAACAAAAAATGGATATATTTGTTTTATGACTATTACAATGAGATTGATCCTCACTGCGTGCCTTGTACTTTTGACTTCGCCAGACCCAACTTATAAAAAACAGTACTGGTCACCATAATTGGCACCCATGTTTTTAACCCATTGCCGTTTGCAACTATAATCAAATTCCTAGAGTCTTACGGTCATGTTACGTTGAAAGCATCGGTACTCGCTAGATCACCGAAGTTAAGCACTGATTTGCCTGTTTAATACTTAGAGGGGTGACCATTTTAAGCAACATCAGGTGCTGTAAACTACCTGATATCAAAATGATTTGATTCGTTATTAAATGACCCGGAAAGAGTTAATATCCCGAAAAGAGTTGATATGCGGTAAAAAAAATAATGAAATAAGATAAAATAAACAAAAATAAAAAAAAGAACAAAACACAACATCTAACGATATTCTTAGTGTTACAATCAAATTTCCAGCGCTGCGTCGAATTTCATCCCACGTTACATTTGCTGACCCATTTTTTTTTTCAGCTGCTAGGGAATCTTCGAATGCGATTTCAATTGTCATTCTTATATCGTAAATTAGAAAATAAGCAACAGAGAAAGTTTAAAGTACATCATGGAAAATATCTGATAAATAAATAAATAAATGAATTTAAAAAAGAAAAAAAAAAAATTTTTAAAAATCTACTGTAACAGCTGTCGTCTACAGATACATGACAAATATTGAAGCAAGGACGCCACATCGTGATATAGTTTCGCAGATCTGTTAGTACTGAAAATTGAGTTCGATTCCCCTTGAAATCCCCTATACTTGTGACCTTGTGCCATATCCTACCCGTGGCGAATGGGGCAATGGCTAGTCTCGTAGATCCATTACTACTAAATAGCGAGTTTGATTCCCCTTGCGATCTTATGTCACATCCTATCTGTGGCGAACGGGTTAGGTAAACATCCAAGGCTTCCCATCGGGTTGGAGGAGTAATGAGAAAACTAGTCTCGCAGATCCAATACTACTGAATAGCGAGTTCGATTTGATAAGAAGGGGTTGGATAAACACCTAAAGCGTCCCATCGTGGGGCAATGGTTAGCAAACTAGTCTCGCAGATCCATTACTGGTTGCCCTATATATGCGATCTTGTGTCACATCCTACCCATGATGCACGTGTTATGTAAATACATACAGAGTGAATATTGAAGCAATAGATATAAAAAAAACAACAATTTTATTCGCTGGCCCCGTAACCTGATGTAGTCGTAGGGGTGATATTCATGTATCCTGGTGGAGCCCGTCCCTATCCAGGTCGATAACTAGTTTGAATTTCTTCTCCTAGTTCGGTTGCCATACAAATGTTAAAGCCAATATACCCTTCTATAACCAGATAGTCCTCATCCGTAATAGTCTGTGCGGGATATCGATATAAGCAATTTTTTGAAAAAATTTTTTAAAAATTTCTATCGACTTAAATATCGCCTTTGTCTGCCATTAAGCACATTATTGTGTCACATCCTATTTATAGAAGTTATAAGCAGGTTTGCAGAGTTCGAAGTTATAAGGTTCAACTCCAATTCCTAGTATTCCTGGTATTAAAGCTAAGTGAAATGCAGGTTGTTTGGTTGTTTTATTTTACGTCCCTTCAACCCTTTTTCGGGTCATTCAATACCGAATCCCGCCATTTTGATACGTAAAGAGCTTAGATTACAATTCCAGCCGTTGCGTAAGTGATCTCTCAATTAAGTACTGAACAGGCTCATTGCTGCTTAACTTCGGTGATGTAGCGAGAAATGGTGATGTAATCGCCTCATTCAGGATTTGATAGAAACAACAGATAGAAGGAAATGATAAGAACTAGCACCCCCCAAAAAAAACACCCTCCGGGTGGTGTAAAAGTTAATTTTGAAATATTTTTCCCGAGGGGGTGGGAGTTAAAAATTCCGTTTAGTTCCGTATTATAAGTAAGTAAAATCATCAATTTTATTAAAGGAGTAAAAAAAATTAAAAAAAATATGAAATGGAAACTTAGTTCTGTCTGCCTCAAATAAAATCTTGCGTGCATGTATTGTTACATACTTATAGGATCACCTAATATTTATGGCAATAATGTAGAAACATAATGGCGATTAGTGCAGCTGATGGCCTTGAGAGTGAGTGACGGCGCTTGACCTCACTCTCACCTTGCCTTCCAGGGATAAATCGTGAGAACCGGAAGGCACAGAAGACCCTGTCTTCCGGTTTAAGTAATAATAAGTAACTCAGTCAGTTAGAAGTTAGAAGCCGAGCTCGTAGGATGTGAGGATCTGCGCAGACGTCTGGTTTGGGGATTAACAATAAAATAAGATGAAAAGTAAATCGAAGTCTTGTGTTATTTACCTAAAAACTAACAATGACACAGGGCTTCTGATAACGAGAAATCCCCATAGAAGACCAGACCCGAAGTCCCCAAGAAAGTCCAGACATTAGAAGAGACCAGACGCAAGATGTTAGAAGATAGAACCAAAGCCGGCCAGAAGAAAAGACGACTAGAAGTAAGAAATAAGAAAGGGTATACAACATTATATCGATTTGGTACCGTGAAAACCTCAGTACGTAACAGTATTAATAATTAATCAAATAATTATTTTGAATATTTTACACATACATTTTACACAAAATCATAGGTATTCATTAGTTTGTAAACTTTTTAGTTAACCTCTTAATACTAAAAAAAAAATGTCGATTTCTTGTTTGTATATATTTTTCTCGTAAAACTCCATACGTCAGATAACTTTGAATATATATTGAAATAAAACAAACTATAAAAGGGTTTTGTAATTTGCTTGAAGCATTGTGTTTATATTGGTTTGTTGGTTGGTTTTGAAGGCTATCACAATGCAAGTGTAAAGAAAAGTAACTGTGGTGTTGTTTGTTAACCTGTGATTTCTTCTCAATTCCTAATATTTCGGGATAAAAAATCCCTTCTACAGAAGATTACTAGAACTGAAGTTGTTGCTAGTGGCTGTTCATTTGTTCTGTCTCATGTCATCCAAATTCTGTGTGTGTTTGTCTATGTGTAAGTGTGTGTGTAAGTGTGTGTGTAAGTGTTTATGTTTGTGTGTCTGTTTATTTGCATTTCTTTTTTTTTTGTTAATTATTACTCCAGATTTGGCTCGCCCTCTAAGCATTTTTTAAAGTTTTTGTTTACTAACAGGAAACAAACTATTTTTTTTATCAAAACAAACATTAAGGACCGTCTAAGTTTGCATACACAAATTTTGAGTGTATATAATATACTTCCCAACAACTCCTGCGACAAACCGCATTGGTTCCTACCTTTCCTTTGGATCTCAACGGCTGTGTGGAGAGGGAGGATCTGCTGCTTGGGCGACAGCTCACCCTCCATAAAAAAGTGGACACTATGCCATCGTCTTTAGTAGACGAAAGGATGCCAACTATATAATATAAGGTTAATCTTTATCCTATGTATTGACGATTCGGGGTAATGTGACGTAAGCAGTGACGTAGTTTCGGTTACAGACGAATAAAGACCGAATCTCCATTACTAATAGATTTGAAACAATGCCATGGCACTAGAATTGGCACACTTTAAATAAAGTTGAAAAAAGCAATTACATTTAACTCACCTGTGATAAATTGCCAACGAACAAATGACTTGAATTAGAGAATGAATAATTACTTTAATGATTAAAAATGCCAATTGTTATTTCCTGTTCCTTTCTGAAGATGAAGATGAAGACAAGGAAGCTGTCTGAAAACATCGGAAGTACTATCAGTTCGTTTATAGTAGTTGCTGTTGCTTAAGTGGTCACCCAATTAAGTATTGAACTGACTTATCGTTGTTTAACTTGGATTATCTAAAAACGACCCTTTCAGCGTTACTTGCTGATTATTTTGTTTTACTGCATATCTAATCTATTTAGGTCATTTAACGCTGATTCAAGTCATTTTGATAAACAACAGACTGAGGTTGCTTACAGTACCTGCTGTTGTTGAAGTGGTTACTCAACTGAGTTGTGAACTAGGTTATCGTTGCTTAACTTTGGCTAAAATAAAAATAGCTAAATGAAACTCGAATTGAAAAAAAATAAGAAAACACCAACGTAATATAAAAGAAATAACTTGCTAAATTCAATAAACCATAGATAATGATAAGTACACAACACCCCTAAAGAGGCACTCGTCGTGTAATGGTTATCGTCTTAGGATATGAACACATTGACACGAGTTGAAATCCTGGATGAGGCTGTCTGCATTTCACATAGCGCTAATATCAACTAATCTCCCTCCAGCTATGGTAGGATAGAATGGGCTCTTGGCTGGGCAAATTGTCTTGGAAAAGGAAAGCTCTGATTTCAGGCCTGTTAAACCATGCAGTTACACACACACACACACACACACACACACACACACACATATATATATATATATATATATATATATATATAAACTCCTCCGTACGAATAGGATTTGACACAAAGTTAATTTCTTAAGCGGAGTATCATTGATTTGAATTCAGAGTTTTCCTTCTCCCAGGCTAGTTGCTTCACCAAGATTAAAGAGCCCAGTCTGACCCCCCTATTTACCCATAACTGGACGGAGGATACTTGGATGCATACATCTCCTAGGTGTATTAATGCTACTAGCAAAATAAAAAACACCCTCCGGGCGATGTAAGAATAGATTTTCAAAATATATTGGGTGGGAGTTAGAAATTTGATGTCAGCGAGTTTGTACCCTAAGTAAGTAAAATCATCAAATTCATTAAAGATTAAAAAATAAAACAATTTGAAATGTAAACTTTAAATATATATTAAAATAAAACAAACTATATATAGATATATAACACCAGTCATGTATTTATTAAAACTTGTTTTAAAAAAACAATGAGGACTGTCTAATGTTGCATGTTCAAATTTTGAGTGTATTTATTCTATGTTATGACGATTTTGGGTAATGTGACATAAGCAGTGACGTAGTTTTTGTTACAGACAAAAACCGGAAGCGAATCTCCATTATTAATAGATTTAAACATAACTCATTATGAATAAAAAATATCCTAGTCTTTGATGAAAAATCATTGTATCATTACCATATAAGGATAACACGATCAATTCCAAATATGTTTTGGTTAATCATAACCCTTGTTGTGTATATTTGATATAGTCAATATGTTTCAGCTAACGAATTGTATGGCCTTCCTAAGTTTTACGGACCATATTACCTTTAGGCACCCTTTTTTGATCTCGATTAAGAAAGGGCATGTTTTTCATTTACACCGTCAATATCCGATTGTTTGTTAGGGGTTAGGGTTAGGGGTTAGGGTTAGGGGTTAGTTTTATATTTTTTAAAAAATCTAAAAATCGTCTGTTAAAACAACCGGATATTGACGGTGTAAATGAAAAACATGTCCTTTCTTAATCGAGATCAAAAAGGGGTGCTTGAAGGTCATATGGTCCAGTTTTACTGTCTGCATGGAAAGAAAATAGCCCTTTTTTTGACAGTTGGGCTGGCTTAGCTCAGTTAGTAGAGTGTCCGGTTGGGAACTTCAAGGTTCCCGATTCGATTCCGATTGAGGAGCTGATGGTAGGTGTGACGCTCCACCTCAGACGCCCAAACAATCTCCTTGGTCTGGCGCTAGTGAAAAGGGGATAGACTGCCGTAAACCAAAAGACAAACAAATTACACAACTTCATTATTTAACTTTAATTAAGAGGGTAGAGCACTTGCCTAGGGAATCGCAAGGTTCTTGGTTCGATACCGGTCCTCACCAACTCAGCGTATGAGTAGCACAGAGATCTGTGTGGTAAAGTGAGAAGCTGGTGGTAGATATGGCGCTCCACCTGAGAGACAAAAACAATCTCCTTGGTCTGGCGCTAGTGAAAATAGGATAGACTCTCTCGCTGTCTGGTCGATACTGACTTTAGGTCACCACGACAACTTTACTCTATGTACTTAGCCCTTATGGCAAGCCCCAACCCCTTTTTATCATATGGGTGCTAGAAGGCGGTGGCTGCGGGTCTACATGTCCTGGGAATGACGTTAAACTCTATCTGATGGTGAGGTTCCAGTTTTGGAGGTTTGGGGAATGTGGAGCACCCCTTCATCACCATTGCTCCCTGGTCCACTCTGACCCGGAGTGGTAGTACCTGTTAGGGTCCCATCTATGGGTTAAATAGAAAAATGTATTTATAAAAAAATTGTATTATCCATTAAGAATTGATTTATTTCAAAACTTTATCGGCATTAAATGACCCACTGAGGTTGATATGCCGTAAAACAAAACAAACAAACAAACAAACAATCTACGTACTTATGTTAGCAAACAGATTTTTAAATCGAAGCCAGCGCTACTCAAAGTGCTGGTATGTGTACCGGTGCTGGTACACAAGTCAACCAACCAGCCAACCAACCAACCAACCAACCAACCACACAGTAAATTAAAAGGCTTTGTGGGTTAAATTCAAAGAATACCCGACATAAAAATGAAAAAAAGAAAAAGAAAGGGCAATGTGTCTTTACTTAAATAGAATCTGAACAGACCCCAAATCCTTCTAGGCAAATATTCTTTGGACAAACGAAACCAAAATTTATTTATGTTGGCAATGCGCACCAGTGAATTGTTTATTGATGACGAAATGAAGTTTAACTTAGGTGGAAAATACATACGATATCGTCTATACATAAGTACGTTACTAACTTTCTTTTTTTTTATAGATAAAATGTTAATTTCCTTCTAAATCAACATCATCATCATCAACATCATCATCATCATTACACGCTGATAGCACGGATTCTTATGACTCTCTCCTCCCCCTCTCTCTCTCTTTCTCTATTTCACCACGCGTCCCTATCGGTCATCGCTTCTAGCACGTCCTCAAACATCATCATCATCAACATCATCGTCATCATCATTACACGCTGATAGCACGGATTCTTATGACTCTCTCCCCTTCTCTCTCTCCCCCCTCTCTCTCTCTCTTTCTCTATTTCACCACGCGTCCCTATCGGTCATCGCTTCTAGCACGTCCTCAAACATCATCATCATCAACATCATCGTCATCATCATTACACGCTGATAGCACGGATTCTTATGACTCTCTCCATCTCTCTCTCTCTCTCTCTCTCTCTCTCTCTTTCTCTATTTCACCAGGCGTCCCTATCAGTCATCGCTTCTAGCACGTCCTCAAACATCATCATCATCAACATCATCGTCATCATCATTACACGCTGATAGCACGGATTCTTATGACTCTCTCCATCTCTCTCTCTCTCTCTCTCTCTCTCTCTCTCTCTCTTTCTCTATTTCACCAGGCGTCCCTATCAGTCATCGCTTCTAGCACGTCCTCAAACATCATCATCATCAACATCATCGTCATCATCATTACACGCTGATAGCACGGATTCTTATGACTCTCTCCATCTCTCTCTCTCTCTCTCTCTCTCTCTCTCTCTCTCTCTCTCTCTCTCTCTTTCTCTATTTCACCACGCGTCTCTATCGGTCATCGCTTCTAGCACGTCCTCAAACATCATCATCATCAACATCATCGTCATCATCATTACACGCTGATAGCACGGATTCTTATGACTCTCTCCATCTCTCTCTCTCTCTCTCTCTCTCTCTCTCTTTCTCTATTTCACCAGGCGTCCCTATCAGTCATCGCTTCTAGCACGTCCTCAAACATCATCATCATCAACATCATCGTCATCATCATTACACGCTGATAGCACGGATTCTTATGACTCTCTCCATCTCTCTCTCTCTCTCTCTCTCTCTCTCTCTCTTTCTCTATTTCACCAGGCGTCCCTATCAGTCATCGCTTCTAGCACGTCCTCAAACATCATCATCATCAACATCATCGTCATCATCATTACACGCTGATAGCACGGATTCTTATGACTCTCTCCATCTCTCTCTCTCTCTCTCTCTCTCTCTCTCTCTCTATTTCACCACGCGTCTCTATCGGTCGTTGCTTCTAGCAAGTCCTCAAACATCATCATCATCAACATCATCGTCATCATCATTACACGCTGATAGCACGGATTCTTATGACTCTCTCCATCTCTCTCTCTCTCTCTCTCTCTTCTCTATTTCACCACGCGTCTCTATCGGTCATCGCTTCTAGCACGTCCTCCTCACTCCTCATCGATTACCTAGAGAAAGGAAGAACCATCAATAGCGAATATTATATAGCATTATTGGTGTGTTTGAAGGAAGAAATCGCCAAAAAACGGCCACAAATGAAGAATAAAAAAGTGCTCTTTCACCAAGACAATACACCGTGTCACAAGTCAATTGTAACGATGGCAAAACTACATGAATTGCACTTCGAATTGCTTCCAAACCCACCCTATTCTCCAGATCTGGCCCCTAGCGACTACTGGCTGTTTTCAGACCTCAAAATAATGCTCCAGGGAAAGAGATTTTGCTCCATTGAAGAAGTGATATCGGAAACTGAGGCGTATTTTGAGGCCAAAGACAAATCGTTCTACAAAAAAGGCATCGAATTGTTAGAGAAGCGTTGAATTTAGTGTATCACCCTATGTAACGTAGCGGCGTCGTCACGGTACCAAATATCTATTATGTTATATACCTCTCTTATTCTTCTGGCCGGATCTGGTATATCTTCTATCGTCTATCTTGGTCTGGTCTTTCTTATCTGGGTTCCGTGTCTGGTTCTGTTGGGGAGCGTTACTTATCAGAAGCCTTGTGCTATTGTTAGCTTTTAGTAATAACAACAAGACTTCGATTTACAATGATGTTACTTTATTCATGAACCCCAGACCAGACAATCATGCAGTGAGCTCACATCTTCCTAGCTTCGCTTCTAACTTCTAACTGTCTAACTGCAACTGACTAACTCCAACTGCAACTAACTGAGTTGCTTACACCTTAAACCGGAAGGGCTTCTATTGACTTCCGTTCTCACGTTCCATCCCCAGAACACAAGGTGAGAGTGAGGTCAAGCATTGTCACTCACTCTCAAGGCCATCAGCTGCACTGATCGCCATAAGGATTTCTATACTACCTTAAAAAGTAATAGGGATCCAATTAATATGTAACACCTAGAAGGAGACTATGTTGATAAATAAAGTCGAATTTGTCAAAAAAGTTGTTTTATTAGTTAGGCCGGGGACTTATTTAGTGATGGGTGATTACTGCCGAGGTCATATTTTATATTTTGCCTTTGACACAAATTCAAAAATCATGTTTTGTTCATCTATTTTAAAAATCTTTGGTAAATCCACATTTTTCTGAAGATATTCTACAGGTTATTGCAAAATATTCGAGGGTTATGGTCATGTTGACAGAAACGGTAAATGTTGTCTTTCCCTGTCACAGTGGTTAGCTCGATCCTCATTAACAGGGTTTATTTCAGAATTTTCCTTCACATAGACTGGTTGCCCAACCAAGGTTAAAGAACCCAGTACGCCCCACTATTTACCCATAGCTGGAGGTAGAATATTTGGATGGATTCATTTCCCAAGGGTTAGCGCTATACGAAATGCAATCAGTCTCGTCTTGGATTTGAACTCGCGTCGCCGTCCATTTGCTTCGACGATAACAATTACGACACGGGCACCTCCTATCATTACTGTTGAGAGTACGGTCCTCACAGGGTACCTGAACCTTCTGCCTTACTGAAATATCGTGCTATTTCAGTAAATGAAAACTTGATTCTACGCAGTGGGTGGAGTGGTTAGTCTAGAACTCGTAAAATACGATATGAGATGTTTCATAATGGTATTTTTTCTTAGATATATTTTCTACAATTAATTTACACCAAGAGCACCTCTAATAATTTATGTAGTGAGTACTATCCTCACGGGGTGCCTCAACCTTGCGCCTTACTGAAATGATATTGATGTTATCTCATTAAAAGAAAACTTGTCTCCAATCTTGGCGGGGGGTTAGTTGGTTAGTTAATACGAGTTGAGATGTTTTATAATGGTTTTTTCTTCACACATATATTTTCTACAAATAATTTACATCAGGAGCACATCCAATCATCACTGTAGTGAGTACGATCCTCACCGGGTGCCTCAACCTTGCGTTTTACTGAAATAACATTGATGTTATCTCAGTAAAAGAAAACTTGACTCCAAACTGGGGAGTTGGGGTTGGTTAGTCTCGTTCTCGTAAAATACGAGTTGAGATGTTTTATAATGGTATTTTTTTTTTAGATATATTTTCTATTGAAACTGCAAATTTAACTGATTGCTGTAAAATCAATAATCGATCGATCAGTCAAGAATGAAGAGGATGGACATTTCTGGAAATAGATAAGTTGGCAGGGTAGTTTATCTTGAAACGTCAAAATCAAATGGTAAATGGAGAGTAATCAGCATATGAATTGCCAGACATCAGTCCGGTCAAGGTTGACCCACACACCAGCGTACAGTACGAAACATCTTAGACAGTCTTATAGATGGCCTAGTCTGGCTTTAGGCGTGGTTACTCGAGAGTACCAATCGTATTATATTAGCGAACTGGATTGATGGGTTGGTTGAATTTTACGGTATGTCAACTCTTGTTGGATAATTTTATGCCGAAGATGTTTTGTTGACCCATACACCGGCGTACAGTACAGCCCAGCCGAAAAAGGCCGATTTTTCTCTTCTTCAGTTTCTCGTCCCGGGGGTCACATCCGTTTCCGGTCAAAACCCGGAACTTCCGTTTTTGTTTTTAAATCTATTTCCGGGGTCATTTGTCGGTCAAATTACTGGCACCCCGTTGAGTGTTTACACTTCTAAATTTTAACCTTTGTTTGTTCTTATTTCTTTTTCCTCTCTTTCTCCAGAAAGCCGAATATTGTTTTATTTTCAATCCCCAAATTCCCGGTAGACCATAATAATTACGGTACAATACATTAGCGCCATTTTTATCTATAATTTTCTTGGATTACGTACTATTGAACGTCATTGGATCCAAAGAAGGAAAATGGTTTCACGCTAGAATATGCAAGAAGCGGACGATACCCCACAGATACAGACTATGCAGATGAGTTTGCGCTTCTCGTAAATACATCAGCTGAAGTCGAATATCTGCTGCATGGCATGGATCAGGCGGTATGTGAAATTGGCTCCTACGTGTACAATCATCAACTGCGTTTTGATTTTTCGCAATTAAACTATTACAGAAACAACACACGCAGGTTGTATAGTCACAGGGGGCGGTTTATTTCTTTCACGCTCGTGGGTTCTTTTTCTTGGTTATTTTCGCTGCATTATAGCCCCGTTCAAAATCGTAAAGCATAAGTTCTCGAATTAGACTACCTTGCACGTATATCTGTGCGGCTTTCAAACCACACACAGAGTGGAGTAATGCACGCCTCAGTGCAGATACTTCAAACTACAGCGGGTACCTCAACTGCTTGAACTGCCACGGTCACATGATATGCGTGCCGAAAATCATAATATCAGAGTGTGTGAAAAGAATTTCGTTTTTTTTTCAGACCTTACAGGATTATTTTATACTAGCACTGTTACCCTGCATTAAGAAGTTAAAAAGAAATCTATTACCAATATTTATATTTATATAGAGACTATAAGCGACTACCCGGTGTTGCCTGGGCAGACGGTGGGGGTAATAAATATTTAGTCTCGTAGATCCATTGATTGTTTTGGTCTTACATAATTGATTAATTTTTAAAAATTAACGTAACCAATGACTTTCCCTTCTTTTACAATTCAAATCCTAACCTTAAAACATCTCCATTGATATAAATAAAATCTTTAAAAATATATTTTTGCTCAAAAGCAAACTGGTGATAGTGAATGTGTATATATAGTTAATTTGTCATTAATTGTTTTATTTTCGCAGTTTCCTCCGGACATACAGACACATGCATACATACATACATGATGGTAACAAACTCGTGTTCAAGTATTGCCATTGCTTGATATAAAAAAATGTCCAAAAATGTTCAAAGAATTAATGGTGAGCTTCAAAAAGTTCAACAATGAGCTGCACGAAAGTCGCTCTTTAGTCCTGCCAAAGTCTTGCACATCTTCACACATTTACAGGTAATTCTAGGGAGCACAGGGTATTTTATTAGTCCATCCCGCCGATGCACAGATTGGTGACTGATCAGGTCAGCCTTGCTCATACATAGCCTTCCACACGGGTCACATAGTAGACCGATTCGAAGCCCTTGGTTGTCTAATTTTTTTTTATTCTTGCGAATATCTCGTTTCAACTGCTCATGTTGTATACAGTTGGTCTCAAACTTGTTGTGCCCTCCTGTAAAGCTCTTTAACCACTGCCCACGGTCCAAAGCCTTACTCTCCCATCTCATCGATGTTACATTTTTCAAGGTCGACCTCAGCAATCCTTGTTTCTCATCTTGGGCCCTTGAGCCAAACGCTTTCCGTTTATAAGTTCGCCATAGAACAGTTGTTTAGGAAGTCGTTCATCGTTCATCCTTAGCAAATGCTCACTCCATCTCAATCTATGTTTTATTATGAGAGATTCTATGCTTTGACATTTGGCTCGCTCCAGAACCTCGATGTCACTGACGTACATTTGCCAGCGCACCCCTAATATTTATCGTAGGCATTGCTGGTGAAAGCGCTCGAGACGTTTAAGATGTTTCTTGTACGTGGTTCAGGTTTCGCAAGCATAAAGGAGAGCAGATAAAATACATGCAACATATACCTTGACCATTGTTGCAACTGAAATACCACGGCAAATCCAAAACCTTCTGTTTAATTTTCCATATGCATCACTTGCCTTGCTGATCCGAAAGCAGATCACGAAAGCAGATCATACATAAATACATACATACATACATACAAACATACATACATACATACATACAACTGTTCTTTATATATGTATAGATTGATAAAAATTATTTTTCTACATATTCGTTTTATTCTTTTTCATTCTTTAAGTCGTTTATATTCTACTGTTAATGATCAAAACGTTACCGACAAAATCCAAACTGACATTAACAATCTTGTAGATTGGTCTGATAGATGGGAAATGAGATTCAATACATCTAAATGTAAGGTACTTCACATAGGAAGAAATAACTCAAAACATGAATACTCTATGAGAAAAAAATTCTCTAATGAAAGAGAAATACTAAAGGATACAGAGTTAGAAAAAGACCTTGGTGTGAATGTGGACCCTGAATTAAAATTTTCCAAACACATAGAAATACAAGCAAACAAGATATTAGGATTAATACGAAGGTCATATGAATACATGGATAAAGAAATGCTGAAAAATTTATTCACTGCATTGGTAAGACCTCATTTGGAATTTGCTAATTTAATTTAAGACTAATCAAGGACACAAAATTCATTGAGGGAGTTCAGAGGAGAGTGAATGATTTAAAAACCCTTTCGTGTGAAGAAAGACTTAGGAACATTGACTTACCAAGTTTGGTTTATCGACGTATAAGAGGGGATATGATTGAGGTCTACAAATATACACATGGTTTTTATTCAACGAACTTTGACCTACTAAACATTGCTCAAAATAACAATACCAGGGGTCATAAATTAAAACTCTTAAAAAATTTTGTAAAGCAAATGCAAGACAAAATTATTTTAGCAACAGAGTGGTGAATACATGGAATAAACTTCCATCATCAATAGTGAATGCCCCATCTCTAAACTCCTTTAAAGCAATGTTGGATAATCTGTGGAAAGATTATAAATATTATGTGGAATTAAGATGAATGTTTATAAGGAACAGCTGACAGGTCTCAGACCTAATATACTAGCTGAAAGGATATTATTATTATTATTATTATTATTATTATTATTATTTTGTTTTTTACACCTGTCGTAGCTGGTGGTTCACTGGAGGCTAAGTGACAGCAAGTCTCCTCAGGACTCTATGACTCTTCTGAGTATTCTAGCCGATCCCAACAGTGCTGTAGTTTGGATGCTCTCGAGTCTTCCTCTGATTTCCAGTTCACCCAAATTCTTTTCCAGAGCTTTGGGGATCGTTCCAAGGGCACCAATTACAATTGGTACGACCTTCACTTTCCGTAGCTTCTTCAGTTCTCTGGCAAGGTCCAAGTATTTGTCTGTTTTTTCGCTTTCCTTCATTTTCACTCGGTGATCAGCTGGGACAGCAAAATCCACAAGATGGGAAATTCTCTTTTTCTTGACAATTAATACTAGGTTTGGTCTCCTGGCCGGGATTAGGTGATCCGTCTGTTCATCGAAATCCCAATGCCTAGTTTTGTACTCTCTTTGTGCTAGTTTGCTGCATTCGCTTATTATGTGATTGACTGTTTCGTCTCTCTATTTCCACATTCTGCACTTGCTATTCTGCTGCGTCTTATCTATTTTTGACTTTATATAGTTTGTTCTAATGGCATTAACCTGTCAATGATACTGAGACGTCTCTACCATATGAGGCAAGGGAACGCTAAGTGAACAACAAACACGATGCTTTATGCTCTTCGGCGAAGGAAATAATATTTTTGGGATGTTTGTTTATTTTTAGAAGCATTGTTGAATAAAGTATATATTAATATTTATATTTTTGCTTGAAGGCAATTACAATGCGCATATCGCATAAAATTCGTGATTTTGACTGATCGTCGAGGTTCTTGCAACCTTAGCAAAAGTTACTTTTTCTGAAGAGTGAAGGATTCTAATTCGTATTATCAAACGTTATCTACTCTATCGACTGAGCTAAACCGAATTCTGTTTTTATACCATTACATGCAAACAAATTCAGTGGATTTATTTATTATTAACATTTTTTCATCCTTGAGAGTTTTCCCCAACAGCCTTAGCTAGTGGTCTTTCACTGTACGTCTCCTCAGGTATTCTGTACTCTTCTGAGTATTTTAACCGTTCTCTACAATGCTGTTGTTTGGATGGTCTTGATTCTTCCTCTGATTTCAAATGGGGATCATTTCAAGGGCACCAAATTACAATTGGTACGACCTTTATCCCCATGTTCCACGGTATATTTCCAGTTCTCTAGCAGGTCTAAATATTTGTATATCTTTTCGTTTCCTTTCATTTTCACTCTGTGATCTGCTGGGATGGCAAAATCATCAAGATCACAAGTTCACATCTGGGATTAGGTTATTATTATTATTATTATTATTATTATTATTATTATTATTATTATTAGCAAAATAAAAGGACACCCTCCGGGCGATGTAAAAATATTTTTTTGAAGATATTGCCTGAGGGGATGGGAGCTGAAAATTCAATGTCATAGAGTGTGTACCATAAGTATGTAAAATCGTCAAATTTATTAAAGGAGTAAAAAAGAAAGACAATTTGAAATGGAAACAGTTCCGATAACTTTAAATATTATATTAGGATAAAACAATCTATATATAAATATATAACGCCGGGCATCTATTTATTGAAAAGTGAGGATTGTCTAACGTTGCATGCTCCATTTTGAGTATATTATTCTATGTTATGACGTTGGATTATGTGTTGGGTAATGTGACGTAAGCAGTGACGTAATTTTTGTTACAGACGAAAACCGGAAGCAAATCTCCATTATTAATAGATTTCACACCTTTTGAGTTTTTCTTTCACTGGAGTCTGAGTGACAGCAAGTCTCCTCAGGTCTCCAGGACTCTTCTGAGTATTCTAGCAGATTGCAGCAGTGTAGTATTCTGGATGGTCTTGATTCTCCCTCTGATTTCCAGATTTTCCAAACTTTTTTCCAATCTTTTTGGACCGTTCCAAGTGCACCAACTACAATTGGTAGAAACTTTGACTTTCATATTCCATAACTTTTTCAGTTCTCTTGCAAGGTCCAGGTATTTGTCCATTTTTTCATTTTCCTTCAGCGTCACGCTGTGATCTGCTGGAACTGCAAAATACACCATTTGACAAGTTCTTTCTTTTTTGTTAATCAACACTAGGTCTGGTCTTCTTGCCGGGATAAGGTGATTCGTTTTTTTCTCAATGTCCCAGAGAATTTTATGCTTTTCGTTCTGAAGAACAGATTCTGGTTTATGCATATACCATTTGGTCAAAATTTAATTTTTTGCATGGTTCCCAGTGGATCACCTTTCCAACCCAGATTCTTCTTCTTCTTCTTCTTCTTCTTCTTCTTCTTCTTATTATTATATTATTATTATTATTATTATTATTATTATTATTATTATATATTATTATTATTATTTACTCCTTTTGAGTTTTCACATCAGCATTAGCTGATGGTCTTTCACTGGAATCTGAGTGACAGCAAGTCTCCTCATGTCTTCAGGACTCTTCTGAGTATTCTGGCAGATTGCAGCAGTGCAGTTATCTGAATGGTTTCTGAATGGTTTCAATCCCTCCTCTGATATCCAAACCCTTCAAACCCCATTTTCAATCCTTTTGGGACTGTTCAAAGTGCACCAACCACAATTGGTATCACTTTCATATTATTATTATTATTATTATTATTATTATTATTATTATTAGTTTTCTTTTTAATATTTGAATGATTTGCATTGTAATCATAAAACCTGTAGATTATTCAACACGTTCATTCCTGTGTTGTTTTTGAACAGCAATATTTATACCTAGTATCAGCAAATATCAATTTCACGCATTTTTGTTTTAGTTTTCAGATTATGATAATAAATTGGATGTGCAACATGAGGAAATATAATTGATAGATTATTACCACGGCAACAGGTTAATTAGTTATCCACAAAACAGAAAAAAATATATTTGAAAGAATTTGAGGTTGTAGTAATCACAGAGCAGAAAATTATAATCATGATTGTAGTTTAATAATTCAATCTTTTCACAATGTTTAAATTAAGACGAAAGATTCAAAGCCATGGATTTATTTAATATAACTAGCAAATATATGCACCCTCCGGGTGCAAGTATTTAAGTTTTAATGTAATAAAATATTGTATCAAATTAGAAATGCTAATGAAACTAAATAAGAAAGCAGATAAAAATATTTGAAACAGAGGAGGGTATAATAAAGAAATAGAACAACTGAAACTTACTCATCCATCACTCCCGTCTTTCATTGCTAAATTTTCCTAATTTAACTATTTAGTTAAAATAGGAAGTAAAGAATAAAATTACAGTTATTTTTTCTTGTTAAGGGATTTCTTTTAAGATTTATCCCTGAGATTTTAGATAATATTCATTAAGATAAAACCAAACAATTAGAAATCAATAATACTAAGCACATATTTATTAAAATGAGATTTTTAATATCAATATGCAAATTAGCCTTCCCATTCACACTGTAAACTGCTATTTTGTTATATATATAAATACAATTGTATGTTATTAGTATGTAGATGTTACCAACAGTATTAATAATGTAAAACAATTCTATTAATAATTGAGGTTTAAATAAAAATAAAACCCTGTAGAAGGTGACGTAAATAACTAAGGGAATTGTTACTTGAATAGTAATATAGTTTCGGTTACAGACAGAAAAACACACAATCTCCATTATAATAAATGTTATAAAAAGCTTCTTTTTTGTTGTTCAAATGTTAACATTCCCATACTGAATGATTTAAAAATTAATAAAAATAAGATTAAGTAATATTTTATATTAATTAATTAACACATTTCGTGAAATCAAAATGATTTTATTTGTATTATTTAGATTTTTGGGGGCTTTTGTACAAGTCTTTATTTATATACACAATTTTTCGGTCGACATGCTCTCTGACCTTCTTCGGGTGTTTCATGTTGAACTCGGAAACAATCTTGTTGAACTTGGGATCTTTCATATCATAATCGGGAACCTTCACGGAACTTCGAAGCGAACCCTTTACTTATTACATTAGGGTAAATTATTAAAAGTCATTGATTTATTTAATATAATGTTATAAAAAAAACTTTTTTGTTTTTATAATGTTAACATTCCCAAAATTAATTAAAAAAAATGAAGCAATATTTCATATTGGTTAATTGACACATTTTCTGTGGTGCTATTATGATTTTATTTGTATTATTTAGATATTTCGGGCTGTTGCTCTCAACTTTATTGTTACTAGCAAATATATGCACCCTCCGGGTGCAAGTATTTAAGTTTTAATGTAATGAAATATTATGTTATCTTATAGAAAGAATAGAATTACTGTTAATATTGTTAATGGATTTCTTTTAAGATTTATCTCCAAGATTTTTGCTCATATTCATTAAGATAAAACCAAACAATTAGAAATCAAATATACTAAGTATATATTTATTAACATCAAATTTTTAATATCAATATGCAAATTAGCCTTCCCGTTCACATTGTAAACCGCTATTTTGTTGTATATATAAATACAATTACATGTTATTATTATGTAGATATGGTCAACAGTATTAATAATGTAAAACAATTTTATTAATTATTGAGGTTTAAATACAAATAAAATCATGGAGAATATGATGTAAATAACTATGTGAATTGTGACTCGATTAGTAATATAGTTTCGGTTACAGACAGAAAAACACACAATCTCCATTATAATAAGAAGATATACACAATGTTTCGGTCGATATACCCTCTGGCCTTCTTTAGGTGTTTTATGTTGAACTCGGTAACCATCTTGTTGAAATGGGTCGTGTCGTGTCGTGATCGGGAGCATTTACGGAACTGCAAACTTAACGCATTATTTAATCCATTGGAATAGATTGTTCTCATTCCATTAACCTTGGTCGAGTATGAGTGTTAAGCTATGTTAAGTATTCTGTTATTTTTGCCCGTAGCCAGAATTGAACCTGCAGCCTGCAGATGAATGTCTCTTGGAACTGTATTAACTCAACCCTTATATCTGTTGCACCATGTGTCTCGAAATTCAAACAAAAATTTTTTTTTTCATTAATATCTTATTATAATGGAGATTGTGGATTTATCTGTCACAATTCCCTTAGTTATTTACATCATATTCTCTATGATTTTATTTTTTTTATTTAAACCTCAATTATTAATAAAATTGTTTTATATCATTAATACTGTTGACCATATCTACTTACTATTAACATGCAATTGTATTTATATATACAACAAAATAGGTTTACAGTGTGAATGGGAAGGCTAAATTGCATATTGATCTTAAAAAAATGATTTTAATGAATATGTACTTAGTATTATTGACTTCAATTTTTTTGGTTTTATCTTAATGAATATGAGAAAAAATCTCGGGAATAAATATTAAAAGAAATTCATTAACAAGAAGAAATAACTGTGATATTATCCTTTACTTCCTATTTTAACTAAATAGTTAAATTACGAAAATTTACCAATGAAAGACGGGAGTAATGGAAAATGATAGAAGAATTAGTTTCCATTTTCAATCATACCCCCTCTGTTTCAAATCTTTTTTACCTGCATTCTTATTCAGTTTCATTTGCCTTTGTAATTTAACATGATATTTTATTATATTAAAACTTAAATACTTGCACCCGGAGGGTGCATATATTTGCTAGTGAATATAAAAAAATGCATATCAATTTACTGTAATGGGTTTTTTTACCCAGTTTTTCATCTTAAATTGACGTATAGATTGTTGTCCCAGGGAATGTACATAATACTTAAAGATTATTGAATATTTCGAAGTCATCTTTTTCTCTTCATTTGGGTGCGGGGAGGAGGCATCTCACAAATAGTATAATATCTTTTAAACATTTACCAAAACTAATAATTACACACACGGCATTTGGATGATGATAAAATGACACCCAACGCAAGTACAAACGCCACAAGATTATCATTTAGTAGTACAAAATACCCCCCCGGGCGATGTAAAAATAGAATTTTGAAACATATTGCCTGAGGGGTGGGAGTATAAAATTCAGTGTCAGCGAGTTTGTACCTAAGTAAGTAAAATCATCAAATTCATTAAGGATTAAAAAAATAAAACAATTTGAATTTAAACTTTAAATATGTATTAAAATAAAACAAACTATATATAGATATATAATACCAGTCATGTATTTATTAAAACTTGTTTTAAAAAAACAATGAGGACTGTCTAATGTTGCATGTTCAAATTTTGAGTGTATTTATTCTATGTTATGACGATTTTGGGTAATGTGACGTAAGAAGTGACGTAATTTTTGTTACAGACAAAAACCGGAAGCAAATCTCCATTATTAATAGATTTGCAAATTGGACTGAAAGTTACTTTATTTAGAGCCATTTAAGATTTACAGTAAAATCACACTTAAAGCGCCGGTTTCTGATTGTTCTCAGAATGAAAACTTACCCAGCGCTTAGATAAGTGATCGCTTACGTAGTCGATAACATAAGATTGTGTGGCAAAGCTTATTAAATTGTAAGTTATAACATTTTAAATGATTGCTCTAATGAAAAGATCATTATGGTATGTCATTTTTGCTGGGTTATGGTGTTACACACACACACACACACACACACACACACACACACACACACAAAAACAAAAAACCCCAAAAAACAAAACAAAAAGAGAAAACAGTATTATCTGCGTTATTCGGATTATTGTCCTCATCTTCATTGTTAGCCTTACAACGTTTCGGCCGATATGCACTCCGGCTTTCTTCAGGTATTATAAAGGGTTTGGTTCAAAGTTCCGTGATGGCTCCAGATTACGACAAGAAGATTCCCGATTACGACAAGAAAGTTCCCGAGTCCGAAAAGAAGGTTCCCGAGTCCGACAATAAATACCTGAAGAAGGCCGGAGGGCATATCGACAGAAACGTTGTACAGATAACAATGAAGATGAGGACAATAGTCCGAATAACGCAAATAATACTAATCATCAAGCCTCATCTCAAACATTCAGAGAAATAAAAGAAAAAACATTAAATTAAAACTTCTAAAATAAGATATCCAATCGAATTTAAAGAAATTTTCTTTTTTACTCGCAGAAAAAGAAAAAACGGAGAGAGAGAGAGAGAGAGAGAGAGAGAGAGAGAGAGAGAGAGAGAGAGAGAGAGAGAGAGAGAGAGAGAGATGTTTGAGTTATAGTAGTAGTCGTTTAGTAGTAGTTCTAGTAGTCGTTGTTAGTTCAGAAACAACATACGCAGGTTGTATAGTCACAGGAGGCTGTTTATTTCTTTCACGCTCGTTGGTTCTTTTTCAGAGAGAGAGAGAGAGAGAGAGAGAGAGAGAGAGAGAGAGAGAGAGAGAGAGAGAGAGAGAGAGAGAGAGAGAGAGAGAGTTCAAAAGGAATATTTAAGAAATATTACAGAAAGAAACGACTCAAGTGAATGGGAGATATCGGATACTCTGATGGTTAAATTGCTAAGGTAAGCTAGTAAACAGACCAATACATGTGAGAGTTCGATTACCACTGGGTGTCCTTTACGTCCTATGCTGGGACCCGAAAAATAACCTTGACATAAACAAGAAAGCTCAGGATACGATGAACCTAATGTCGAAGTTTTAAAAAAAGAAAGCGCAGTTGATCACAGTAATGTGACCAGATGATTAATGCGTCTGGAACTGCCGAATTGTGCCTCACGTTAACAAAATATTGCAAAACTTTTGACTCAGGAAGAAAGTGCAGTTGATTACAATAACGTGACTAAATGGTTCAAGTGATTTTAGAAAAAGGATTCGGAGCTGCCGAATTGTGTGTCACGTTACAAAAATATTAAAAAAAAAAATGTTTGACTCACAGAGGAAAGCGCAGTTGATCACTATAAAGTGACCTGATAGTTTATGAAATTTCAGAAAAAGCATTCGAAACTGCCGAATTGTGCCTCACATTACTAAAATATTGCAAAACTTTTGACTCACAGATGAAGGCGCAGTTGATCACTATAAAGTGACCCGATAGTTAATGAAATTTAAAAAAAAACATCCGGAGCTGTCGAATTGTGCTTCACGTTACTAAAAATATTGCAACACTTTTGACTCACAGATGAAGAGACGCAGTTGATCACAGTAAGAGACCAGATGGTTAATGAAATTAATCAGTCGGTCAGCATCTTTTTTGGGATAATCCCATACAGTCTTCGCACTAATAATTAATTTAATTTATTCTTTAGAAAATCAAGTGGTTCGATGCTACTCAAGAAATAAAAGTAATTCTGGCTTTGACAGATTCTCAAAAAATAAATGCCTACCACAGTTTCTTAATAATCTTATTATAATGGAGATTGTGTGTTTTTCTGTCTGTAACCGAAACTATATTCCTGCTCAAGTCACAATTCTCTTAGTTATTGACATCATATTCTCCATGATTTTATTTTTGTCTAAACCTCAATTATTAATAAAATTGTCTTAAATTATTAATACTGTTAACTATGTCTACATACTGACAACATGCAATTATATTTATATATACAACAAAATAGTGGTTTACAGTGTGAACGGGAAAGCTAATTTGCATATTAATATTAAAAAATCGAATTTAATGAATATGTGCTTAGTATTATTGATTTCTAACTGTTTGGTTTTATTTTAATGAATATAAGCAAAAATCTCTTCAATGAATCTTAAATGAAATCCATTAACAAGATAAAATAACTGTCATTTTATTCTTTACTTCCTCTTTTAACTAAATACTTAAATTAGAAAAAATAACAATGAAAGACGAGAGTGATGGAAGAGTAAGTTTCAGTTGTTCCATTTTTTATTATACTCTCTCTGTTTCAAATCTTTTATTATACTCCCTCTGTTTCAAATCTTTTTATCTGTATTCTTATTTAGTTTCATTAGCGTTTCTAATTTAATACAATATTTATTACATTAAAACTTAAATACTTGCACCCGGAGTGTGCATATATTTGCTAGTAATAATAATAATAATAATAATAATAATAATGATAATGGAACCATAGATAATCTTTATATGTTCACATGAAATAACAGAGTCTTTAAAATAAAATGAACAAAATGCTTTAGATACATTCTATATATGAAAAACAAAACCATATAAACAATATAATAATTAAAGTCGGCGCAGTGGCCTATTATTGGTATCAGGTGGAGAGTGAGGGAGCCTATCCTCTTTTCGCTAGCACTAGACGAAAGACATTTTTTTGCGTCTGAGGTGGATTACCACACTTACTGACAGCTCCTCACGTTTCCTAACAGATCCAGCATCCTACGCTTAACTCTAAAGTTTTCGATCAACTCAGCAAAGGTCTTTTTGAGATTCCACCACACACACACACACACACACACACACATATATATATATATGTGTGTGTGTGTATGTATATAATATATATATGTGCGCACGTGCGTGTGTATGTATGTGTGTGTGTAGGTCTCTTCTCCCTTCCTCCTTTCTTTTTGTCGTTCCCTTGATTTGGTGAGAGGGTTAACCGTGTTTCTTTGATCATATATATATATATATATATAATATATATATATATATATATATATATATATATTATGGACTCTCCCGTCGATTTTCGACGTATGAGGGTTCATACACACAATGAACACCTACACAGTGATTTGTTTATAGTGGTGAAGGCTTGTGTTGGACCAGCCACACTTTTTGGCACAGTCGATATATATATATATATATATATATATATATATATATATATATATATATATATATATATATATATATATATATATATAGAGTCTCATGGAATCCCACGGTATGCGTGTCAACCTAAAACTCCGATAATATAAGTCATTCAGATTTGAGGGTTAACTGCGTTTCTTTGATTATATATATATATATATATATATATATATATATATATATATATATATATAAATGATATTTTTTCATATTATGTTACTTCTTTAGTTGTTTTACGTTTGGTTTGTACATTTTGTTAGATTCGCTTAAGATCTTGTGACAGCCTTAGTCTCCATCATTTAAAGGCTTGTATGTATTTTTATATCATTAGTTTCAATACAAAAAAAAAAACAACAAAAAACAACATCTTGTCTCATCTACAAAAAGACGACATCTGATGTTTTTTTTCCTGCGTTTTGCCAATATTTACCTTGACGCAGTCTCGTTCTACTGCCTTTTACTCTAAACATCAACTCTAAGTGGTCACATTCCTCTTTCTTTATTTCATTTGTGTAACCATGTCCAATGGAGTTGTGTTAACCCTTCTTGGCACAACGTTTTTTTGTTTTTTATTCTATTCCATATTGATTTTAAAAACTGTTTACCCGCTTGCTAAGCTTCCATCAATTCTCATGCTGTTTCGACTAATTGTCAGGGTTCTCTCTCTTCTCACAATATGGCAACAACACTGGAATAGCAACATCCACAATAAACTCTTCCTAATCAAACCCAATTTGGGAGGCTGGAGACCAACTTTGAAAAAGTCTAGAAAGGGACAAATCATTGTGTCCCGATTACGTATTGGTCACCCAAGACTAACGCACTCCAATATACTCAAACAAGAACAGCAACCACAATGTGAAACATGTCAAACACCTTTGACAGTTAAACACTTATTCATGGAATGCAGGTTTTTGCTCACATCAGAAACCGTTATTTTAAAGCAAACAATATGAAAGATCTGTTTGAAAATGTCAACATGGAAGACATTCTCTCTTTTTGGAGGGAAATAAAATTATACCATAGAATATGAAACTAATCAATACCAAACAACATAATCGCCAATAATGCTAACACATTTTTAAAGCCAATTACTAAAAATCATAAATATAAATACACAATATGTATCACTTCCTAACCGTTAGGCATGACATAACCCCAAACGCGTTGATATGCCGTTAAAATCAACAAACAGCAAAACAACAATAACAACAACTCTCTTCTCTCCTCCATGTTCAGGTGGGAGTCCATGTTACGTAGTTGGTTGGTTGGTTGGATTTTACGGCATTTCTACCCTTGAGTTATTTTATGCCGAAGCCGTTTTGTTTTATTTGTTTTCATAGTCAATCCACGAATTAAGTAACAATAAGAGCAATTTGAAAAATACAACCGGGACTGTCATATACGTGTCAGGGTTCGATGTGACCAGCCGATCGATCGGATCGGATCGGGTCCCTCTAGTAAGGGCAGAAGTGAGTGTTGCATGTCTCGGGACCATTTATTACCCGGGTAACAGACTGTTCAGCCACCACAATCCAGGCTGCAGGTATTACGGGTCGCCACCAACGGCCAACAGGTGGCTCGATTGGGGGGTACCCCTCTGTTGAGGTGTAATCGGCGTATTATATCGCCCCAACTGACAGGGCAGAGTGCTGTTTGGTTTCACTTTGCGCTCATGCACTTGAAGAAAGGGATGTTTCCATCTCCTCTCCCCGCTAGCTATGGGTAAAATAGTAAAGCAGTCTGCCCCCCCCCTAGCCTTGTTCTAGCAACCATTCTGAGAGAAAGGAGAAATTAATACAAAATATATATGTATTTACTAACCCCTCCGCACGAGCAGGATGTGACACACGGTTAATTTCATCAGCGGAGTTTAACAGGTTTTAATTCAGAGTTTTCCTTCTCATAGACCGGTTGCCTAACCAAGGTTAAAGAGTCCAGTCTGCCTTATCCATAGCTGGAGAGAGAGTAGGATTCATACCTTTCCCAAAGGTATTAGCGTTAAGTGAAATGCAATTACCACATCCAGGATTTGAACTCTGGGTGACGAGTCCATTTCCTATGACTTTAACCATTACACCACGCGCTTCCCACCAAATACAAAATATATAGAGACAAAATCTAATTCACCAAGGAACTTTAACTTTAAGACATGTAAAAATCATTCAGTAGCAAATCCAAACTAACAATATGATGAGTGCAATTTTTCATGTTTTTTAGTATTATTTGTATTATTCGGACTATTGTCCTCATCTTCATTATTATCTATATATATATTTACCCCCACCCCAACGAACAGGATGTGATATAAGGTCAAATTCTTAAATGGAGTTTAACAGGTTTGAATTCAGAGTTTTCCTTCTCCTAGACTGGTTACCTAGCCATGGTTAAAGAGCTCAGTCTGCCCTGCTATTTACCCATAGCTGGAGGAAGAATTGGATTCATACCTTTCCCAAGGGTATTTGCGCAATGTGACTTGCAAACAGCTTCGTTCAGGAATTGAACTCGTGTCGACGATTCCATTTCATATGAGTCTAACCATTTGACCATGCGCCTCCATAATTGTTATCGGTATGAAGTTTCAGCCGATGTGCCCTCCGGTCTTCTTCAGGTATTTATTGTCGGACTCGGGAACCTTCTTGTCGTAATTGGGAACTTTCTTGTCGTAATCGGGAACCTTCTTGTCGAAATCGGGAGCCATCATGGAACTTTGAACCTAACCCTTTATTCAGTCCACGGGGGTATCCTGTTCTCATTCCGCTAACCATAGCTGGGGTAGAGGTGTTAAGCTTGTGTTAATTATTATTCTATGTTACTGCTGTCCCTGACCAGGATTGAACCTGTCACTTAGAACTGTCTGAACATAACTCCTTTATCCACTAGGCTATGTGTCTCATTGGACAATCCAGTGTGAATTTTGGGAATTTATAAACCTAATGTCTTGTTTTGCCTAGAATATCTACCTATTTACATATGTATGATTTATTACCTAGACTCATATTTAAAAAAAATCTAATCTAGCCTTTTTAATTATAGGTTCCCATATTGTGTTTATTTCTGTGTTAGGTCTACTTAAGAGATTACTATAGCCTATCATATAAGCTGATTCTTTGAGGCGTCTTGTCTTCCAATGTTCTTCCCTATCTAATATCTTAACTTAATATAAATAATACTCATTATCAAGCCTCATCTAAAAAATTCATGTTTTTTATCTGGAAAAAAGCTTACACTGGGATAAAATATACGAAAACCTACACGTGCAAAATTTCATCTAGGAAAGTTATACTTGTAGTCAAAAAAAGTAATACAAAATAACCACACACCGAAAAAAGTTGTTGCTGTCCCTAAAGTGAAAATCCGGGTAGTTTGAAGTAAAAAAGGAAAACACATTTTCCCTGAAGCACTTATCTGTCTTCCGTAAATAAAAAAGAACAATCGTTAATAAGATTTTATATTTAGATCTATTTATTCCGCTAAAAATTGACTCTAATATATATATATATTATACATACATATATGTATATTATATATATATATATATATATATTATAAGAGAGAGAGAAGAGAGAGAGAAGAAGGGATAAGTGGGGAAAGCGCATTTAATATATAGAGAGAATATGTTTAATACGCCGACTGCCACCTCTGCAAAGTGGTAAAATCCCCTAAAGGACGGAGTCCTGAGTCTCATGACATGCAACACTCTACTTTGCCCTTATGCTAGACGGGTGGTTGGAGAGACCCCCTCCATCAATTGGCTGGTGATGCTAAGCTCAATCACCTATATGCCTGTCCCATGATGGAGCGCGTATTATAATGGTTAGAGTCTTGGGAAATGGACTCGTCAATCCGAGTTCTATTCCTGGACGAGGCTGTTTGCATTATCAATAGCCCTCCTTACACTTGGGAAGGTATGCATCTCACTATTTTCATTCCAACTACTGGTAAAATCTTTGAGCCGACTGGGCTCTTTAACGTTGGGTAGTAACCAGTGTAGGGAGAAGGAAAATTGACCTTGTGTCGAATTCTGCTCGTGTGGAGGGCTTTGTATATATTTATATAATTGTCCCTACCCTGTTGCCCTTGACTTGATTCGGCATTAAATAACAAAGAGGGTTGATATGCCGTAAACCAAACAAAAAAAAAAATTACACAACTTCATTATTTAACTCGGAGAGAGTAGAGCACTTGCGTGGGAATCGCAAAGCTTCTGGTTCGATACCGGTCCTCACCAACTCAGCCTATGAGTAGCACAGGGATCTGTGCGGTAAAGTGAGGAGCTGGTGGTAGATGTGACGCTCCACCTAAAAGACTAAAACAATCTCTTGGTCTAGTCCTAGTAAAAAGGGGGTAGACTCACTCGCTGTCTTGCTGATACCGACAATAGCCACCCCGACGACTTCACTTACTTTTTTTATTTACATTCTTACCAATTTTGTTATTACAAGATTTTTCACGTCTAAACAAGATACCAGGATTTATTATGCATAGTTGAACATTATAAAATCCTCATCATCCATCATCCTCATCAGATTAAGCTGAAAGCACGATTTTCCATTATTCCTCTCTCTCTCTCTCTCTCTCCTCTCTCTCTCTCTCTCTCTCTCTCTCTCTCACACACACACACACACACACACCACACACACACACACAACTATATATATATATATATATATATATATATATAATTTCTAATATATAATTAAAGATAATCTTTTTATTTGTTTACTGATCTATCTAATTAATTCAATTTATCTTATTTTATTTTACAACTGTAAAAAAAAAGCTAGAGTAAATTCTTCTATATTGACCGTTTTTATTTTTATTTTTATTTTGAATGCAAGATAGTTACAATGTAGCAATATTCACGGAATTCAACCAGAGAAAATATTATATATATATATATATATATATAATATTATATATATATTATATATACATATAAATTCAAACCATTCTCAACAGATATTACAAAGGTAAGAGACGGATTCTTATCTTCTCTAATAACTTATAGAATAATTATATTAACTTGATGCTTCAAAGGAGTCAATAATAGATGAGAAAAAATTTCTATCAGGGACCCCCTCTCAAAAAGTGTTTTAATACTTTTGAGAAGGGTCCCTTGAAAGGATTTTTCATTTATCCCCCTCATTTCATTCAATTATTTTATTAAAAAAGCTTTATATTATTATATATATATATATATATATATATATTATATATATATATATATATTACCTTATATATATATATATATATATATATATATATATAATATATATATAATTTATATAATATATTACTTTTTTACTTTATATATAAAAAACAAAATATAATAAATAATTAATCATTTATGAAATACAGAACATAAAATTTAAATAAATAAAAAATAAATAATCATAAAAATTCATTTTCTAAAAATCTTTTTGAATTCCAACCGTCACATTTTTAATACCCATCCCCTTCCGAGTAAGTTAATTCGTCTTGTTGCCAACATCTCAAAATCCGCTACATTGGTGAGTTCACCGACAAAAAAGATATACATATCGGCATGACCGATAAAAATATGGCACGCAATGCCCACATTGGTGAATAATGTAACAACTTTCGTCCGTTTTTTGCAGAATTAAGTTTTTTTGTTTTTGTGAACTGATTTGACATTTTTCTCCGACCCAAACACCACGGAGTGAATGAGCTCTGATGATGATTTTTGTAAAATCGAAATATTGATCAATATCAGCTATGATTATATTATAAATTGTTTTCTCTTTAACAGCATTGTGTGTTTCATTCCACCTTTTCATACTACTATATATTATATATATATATTATATATATATATATATATCACCGTTCTCCCTTGCAAGTCCTCCTATGACATCTAGTATCCCACAAAAAAATTCATTTTCCTTTGTTCTATTCATTTTTTAACAAAATAATCATAATGATAAAGAATATATTTCTGAACTGAGTGTGACTAAAAGTCACGGA
>CM042151.1:34722851-34731521 GCA_023376005.1 Doryteuthis pealeii | reverse complement strand
CATCTTGCGGATTACACATTATCCCTCTACAACATAGTGTCACGGTTGCGCTCTGATGAGACGTGACCGAAAAAAGATAATATTATGTGTGTGTGTGTGTGTGTGTGTGTGTATTGTGTATGTATGTGCGGTGTGTGTGGTGTGTGTGTGTGTGTGTGTGTGGCGTGTATGTGTGTTGGGAGTGGACTCAGGACATCCCCATTACCTTAAAAAGACATTAGCAAAATTATTTTAAAAAAATGAAATTACTATATATATATAATATATATAATAATTATATATATAGTTGGTGTGTTGTTGGTGTGTGTGTGTTGTCTTAATTGGAAGTCTACCTAAATTTGAAAGTTAAAATTAAAATAATAATTAGGCGGCATATTATTAATAATTAACTTTCAAAATTATGTAAACTGCATTAGGCACATATTATCCCAAAAAATTGTCGGCTTAAAAAAGCCATATTCATAACATACCGCGAGTGTATTTACTTTCATATAAGTATATATATATAATATAAAAATATACAATAACAAGGGGCATAAAAAGTATCGCGATTGAAGCTGTATTCTACCAGATAGAAAACTGAACAATGAATGGAACGTAATTTTTTTTTCAGAATAAAATGTGTGTCATTAAAAATGCCGAGTTTGAAGCTGTATTTACTAAGATAGAAAGACAATGAATGGAACGATTCATTTACAATACAAGGTGTGTCAAAATTGACTTCAATCTCAACTTTTTTGACACCACCTTGTATATATATATATATATATATAGTATATATATATATATTATAATATACTATATATACCCAGATACCATACATTTTTTGGTAGATTTGTGAGAGGGCCTTACCCTGATACAGGGCATTCAGTCAGCTATGTAAGCCCTGTCGTTAGGTCGTGTGTCGGATTTTCTGTGGGAATTTTTAGACAGTAGCAGTATTAAAAACTCATGTTTGTTTGTTTTGTTTTTATATTTCATTGTTTGTTTATGCTTTTCAAGTTTTCTCATCTTCATTGTTATAGATGTCAACCTTAACAAATAAAAAAATCTGTTACAACGAACATATTACTCTATTAATATAAATTAATCTTACAGATCAAGTTTTGTTAAAGTAATTCACCCGATAGTTCCCAAAAAATACCGCTTGAATTATTCTTCTAACATTTTTCTTCAAATAATCCAGATTAATCTTAAGATTGTACGCTATTGCTGTTTTCCATGCTGATTTAGTTTTTTTTTTTTTTTTTTTCAAAATACATTCCTCTATTGGAAAAAAAATTCATTATTAATATACTTAGGTTGTTGTTTTTCATTTGTTTTTGTTTGTTTGTTGTTTTTATTATTTGTTTTCTATTTTTTTCATTTTTGGGGGCCTGTATTGTAATAATTTTTAATTGTGTGAAAATTAGTCAAAACAGATTAATACGAGGGGAATTTATCTTCAGGTTGTTTTTTTCTCCATTCTTCCTTTTCAGAGATAACAGGATTCCTTTTTTATTTTGTGGTTTCCGGAAAGCTTATGAAAAACACAATAACAAAAACAAAATACCATATAACTGATTATTAAACGGTTGTGAAAAACAATTATCATTATAAAGGTAGCGCAAATAAGTGGAATGCAACTCATTACTAACAAAAAATCCAAACATTAAACCTAAAATGGAACTTAAAATACACAAAAATAGAAGAGAACAGGTTGTGCTTGGAACCCGCCTTCACATAGGCCACACTAATCACCCATTACATTTACTAGAGGCACAGACATCCCCAATACGGCACTTACATGCCAAGAGAGATTTACAGTAAACATATACTGCTAGAGTGTGTAAGACTTGAACTAGTGCCAACAAAATACTCCCAAGCAAGTAATTTGAAAAAAAACTTTCATGAAAATAAGACCATCCAGGATTTTACATTCCTAAAAGAAGTGGGATTGTACTCAAAAATACGGTAACTGAACAATAGTTAAAAATCTTTTAATATAAACATGGTAATCTTCAACTTCTTCCTCGTAAATTCTTACTATAAAAAACTGAACCCTTCATTTATGTGTTTGTTATAAATGTTTTAAATAAAAGAAAATATATAGTTTGCAATAAATGTTTGTAAATAAAGAAAATATATTCAGTATTGTAAAATGGCGAAGAAAAATAAAACATTTATTGCAAAAACACGGACATAAATGAGGGTTCAGTTATTTATGGTAGGAATTACGAGGAACAAGTAAAGGATTACCTATACATTTGATTTTTCTACCAAATTATCGCTACAAATCCAAAACTTGGTCGGCATTTAAATTACCCACCGTGGTTAATATGCCGTAAACAAAACCCAAACGAACCAAACTTTTTGGATAGAAATATATATAACTTGAATTTAATAAATGAGTTTATCAATTTCTGTTAATGTACACACAGGGTATATCATTCTACTATAGACAGATTATCAGTTGGTTCCGTGTATGGGAACAAGTAAAGCGACAATTTCTTCTATATCTAGCTGTTCAGTTGCTACTCTACGGCTGCACCACTGGATCTAACGAAGCGCCTATGGAGAAGCAAGTTACGAACTCACAAGTGGACGTTTCGTGAAAACCAGCACATTAGCACGTCAGCGTGGCCATCAAACAAAGGACCTCCTTAACCTGCTCTTGTGCGGATACTGATGCTGCGCAGAGGACCTCTCGAGGCAACGAATGAGGGGACGGTTGGCGAGAATTGTCATGGATATCCCGTGCTACTAGAGCGACATGATGGATGGTATATGATGATGATGATGATTGATGTTTTTATCAAAAAGGATTCGCGGTATTTCAATAGAAGGAGTGCATAGTTTAATGTTATTGTCGAAGGAAATGGAATCGACGTCACAGTTCAAATTCGAACGAGTCTGTTTTGCATGTCACATAGTGCATAATACTTCTTAGGAAAGGTATGAATACCACCTAATTCTTCGCCCAGCTACGTGTGAATAGAGGATAGACAGGATTTCTTAACCTTGGTATGTCAAACCTGTCCTAGGAGAAGGAAAAGATCCCATTTAGCTTAGGTCGGTAGAAGTCCGCCTAGGGAACCACAAAAGGTTCAAGGGTTCGATTACCGGCCCTCGCCCAATCAGCATAAGAAATAGCACATTGAAATATGTGCGATAAAAGTGGAGGAGTGATGTAGGTGTGGCGCTCCACCTAAAACGCCAAAAGAATATCTTGCTAAGGAAAAGCGGATAGACTTCCCTCCCTGTCTGGCTGATACCGACTTTAGGTCATCCGACGACTTTACTGAGAATTCCGCTTTAAGCTTGACCTGTGTCACCTCCTGCTCATGCGGAGGGATTAGTTAAATTAAATATTGATACATAATACCGGTGTCCAAGAGTTTTTTCCTCCATAGAAACCCTATGCAAGCCCGGAAGCCTGGTAAATATGTGTACCCACTTAGTGGATACAAGTGTCTTTCATGCTAAAAAAAATCTTTCATAATAGGAAATAATTTTGATTGAGAAAAAAAATCACCAATTCCCTGCGGTAAAAATTTTGAGATTAAAAAAAAGTTTAAGAAAAAAAAAAAAAAAGAAAAGAATATTCTTTTACAACATAACCGATTTCTCCTTTGATCTAAGTTTTGTGTCACTAAAATATTTCAATTTCTCTGTCTCTTTTTGTTGGAACTTTGTAGATATTTTTTTTTTTTTTTTGCATGTCAGTACTGAACTTCTTAAAACATATTCCACAAACTTTAAAGCTTATAATGTTCTTATCTGTTGTACTATTCGGATTATGCGGACTATTGTCCTCATCTTTATTGTTATCTGTACAACGTTTCGGCCTATGTGCTCTCTGTATGTATGTATGTATGTATGATGTGTACAGATAACAATAAAGATGAGGACAATAATCCGAATAATCAAATAGTACAAATTATCAAGCCTCGTCCAAAAATCAGATAAATAGATTCTTATCTATTGTTTACTGGTTTACAGTCAAGAATAGTAGAGAATGATTTTATACGAGGGTTTTTTAATAAACAAGGGACATTCTCTTTTGAAAAAAGCAAAATAATATTTTTAGAATTGCAAAGAAGTTCAAAATAGTATTAAAATGAAAACAGAACAGGCAGGAAGCACACAAATGGTGAGCACGCCTGAAATGGTGGATTCGGTTAATGCACTCATTCTGACAATAGAAGACATTTCTGAATAACTGGGAATCTTATGTTGTACAGCGGCATATTATTTGGCGCGATGATCTTATCTGATCTTTTGACCCGTATTGTCCAACGCATTTTATAGTAAAATCATGTCAAATGCATTTTATAGTAAAATCATTGTCCAATACATTTATTAGTAAAATCATTGTCGAATACATTTTTATAGTAAAAATCACATTTTTAGTAAATCAATACATTTATAGTAAAAATCATTGTCCACATGCATTTTAATAGTAAAATCATTGTCCAATCATGTTATAGTAAAAATCATTGTTCAATACATTTTATAGTAAAAATCATTGTCTAAAGCATTTTTTAGTAAAAATTCAATCGTCAATACATTTTTTATAGTAAAATCATTGTTCAATAAAATTTTTTTAGTAAAAATCATTGTCCAAATACATTTTATAGTAATATCATTGTCAATGCATTGTTATAGTAACAATCATTTTTAATACATTTTATAGTAAAATCATTTTTCAAACATTTTTATAGTAAAAATCATGTTCAATTACATTTTATATAAATCATTGTTCAATAAATTTTTATAGTAAATCATTGTCAATACATTTTATAGTAAAATCATTGTCCAATACATTTTTATAGTAAAATAATTGTTCAAAACATTTTTATAGTTCATTGTGCCAATCATTTTTATCGTAAATATCATTTTCAATACATTTTTATAGTAAAATCATTGCCCGAATAACATTTTATAGTATAAATCATTTGTTCAATACATTTTAATAGTAAAAATCATTGTTCAATGCGTGTTAGTTTACTTAGACTAATTTTCTCACTATTTTTCTATGTCTCCACCTTTCTCGATGTCTATTGTATCGTTGAATGTCGAATCACAGGGTCAGTATTTAGGTCAGTGGAAGACAATTCCAAGAGTTACATTAGCATTGGATTATGAGGCGTAAGAGAGAGGGAAACTGATGCATGCTCTTGCAAAAAAAAAGTTAGATATTCTAAACTGAAAATGATACTTCCAGCGAGATCGAAAGGAGTTAGCTTGCTAATCACAACACCACAATGGGACACAATTACTGTGAAGGTATGTGTATGGAGAAAAAGAAAAACTGATAAGAAACTTAAGTAAGTCAAACGTAAAGCAATTTTTGGACCATTTCTTCGACGCGTTAACTGGGAGCTGAAGCGGAAGTTTACAGCTTTGTGATCGGAGACAATGGGCTGGTGCTAAGATCACGAACACCGCTTAAATAGTGATGTTTAGTCGTAGTAATAAGCTCTCATTGACCGCAGATTCCCGAGTTTGTGTTTTTTCACCTTTTTTATTTTTTAATACTGTTTCATTCTAATGTTAGACCGCGCTGTCCGCTGGGGCGTTAGAATGCACCAACAAAACCTCTTCAGATGTAAGACCCCAATGGGCCACTGCTGGCCGTGGGTGGCGACCCGTGATGCTTAATGATAGAGCCCAGGTGGATAACCAGTTCATGACATGCAACTACTCCACTTTGGCCGATCAATCGGCTAGTCACGTCAAGCCCTAGCAGCTATATGATTTTCCCCAACCCTATTGCTCTTATGGCAAGCCCCAGCCCCTTTTTATCATATGGGTGCTAGAAAAGGGTGACTGAGGTCTACATGTCCTAGAATGATATTAAACTCTATCTGATGGTGAGGTTCCAGTTTGAAGGTTTGGGGAATGTGGAGCACCTCTTATCACCATTGCTCCCTGGTCCACTCTGACCCGGAGTGGTAGTACCTGTTAGGGTCCCATCTATGGGTTAAATAGGAAAACATGAGTTGATAAAACAAATTTTATTATCCATTAAGAATTGATTTATTTCAAAACTTTATGGTATTAAATGACCCACTGAGATTGATATGCCGTAAAACAAAACAAACCAAACCAAACTAATGTTAGAAAGTTAGTATTTTATGAACATATCTTTGCGTTGTGTGATTTATGGATTTAATCCTACTAGAGAAATGCACCTAAAATTATTATTTATATGTTCAGAAAGAATGGAAAAGATTAAGTTTGCTTTTATCGCTACATATTGGCTCGTTTAAAATCGTTGGTATTGCATTTTAGAATAAAAATCATTGGCCAATGCATTTCCAAAGTATGTTTATAGTAAATATTCGTTTTCAGCTCATTCTTATAGCACAAAATCGTTTCCAATGCATCTTTAGAGTAAAAATCGTTTCCCAATGCATTTCCAGGGTATTTTATAGTAGTAAAATCGTTTCCCATTGTATTTATATATTCATATGTTTCATAATGTATAGTATAAAATCGTTGGTAATGCATTTTAATCAAACACTCATTTACAGTGTATGTTCATATAAAAAAATTGTTTCCAGTGCATTTCGTGTGTAAAATCATTTCCAATCATTTTTATAGTAATCATTGGCATGCATTTATAGTATAAATATTTCCAATGTATTTTTATAGTAAACATTTTTAGCAATGTGCTTTCATAGTAAAAATTGTTTGCAGTGTATTTTTTAAAAGTAAACACCGTTTCCAATGCCTTTTCCTAGTAAAATCCTCAGCAATAAATCGATTTTGTAAAATCGTTGGCAATTCGTTTTTTATAGTAAAACTAATTCCCTATTCATTTCTATAGTAAAAAATCGTTAGCAATGCATTTTATAGTAAAAAAAGATATTTCTAAAAAATAAAAAATTAAAAATGAATATAAGACATTGATATATAGATGCCTCAGAAATAAATGCCCTTATTTATTTTCACGGGAACTACAATGGATCCAGGGAAAACTCTATTTTTCCACATAATCTGTTATGCATTTTTCCTGGATAAGAAAATGAATTGGGTCGATGAAAGACGGACTACGCGGACAACATTTTATTGACAACAAGGTTGTTATCGCTGCTATTTTTTAAAAAAGTGTCTTACCTCCGCTGGTGCAGATTTACAATTGCCTGTATTACGGCCCCTTGTTCATCGCTGGCGAGAATGCACATCCAATATTAGTGACTGTGAGCAAATACAGTGTTTGGTAGCTGGAATCTTGCTCTGTCCAATGGTGTTATTGTGTTCCCTCTATCCGTTGGTGTTACCTTGGAAATAAATAGAAATATTCTATTTTAATGACTTTAATAATTTGAACCAGATGATATCAAATTCAAATATATTTTCTATTCTAACACAATGTTCTGTATATGTTACATAATTAATGGGGTAGCCTATTCATTTTGTAATGAAGTGTAGAAATATTTGAATTCGAAAGTTAACAGTAGGTATGGAAGATAACAGTAGATTTGATTGAAAACCTTTAACTCCTAGTTAACCTTTAAGCATTGAATTCTCATTGGTTGGGAGTGCCATGTGTAATAGTGAAATCTGTGGGAAAAGCTGAGTAGTTTAGAGTGAACTTAGACGATTGACTGAGGCAGATGCGAATGGTGTATGTTACAGAGTAACTGGAATGTTGGGTCTTAGGAAAAATAAAAGACGTCAAGTTTAAAATGAGTCTTTTTGTTCATTATTAAGAACAAGTAATGGACCCAGAGATTCATTTAGCACAGAAACCCCAAACTAATCCAAGATGATCCTGAAGACCAGATAGAATAAATAGAAATTATAATTGCAACATGACTATGTTTGAGGTGAGTATGTGAACTCAGATAAAACAGAGTTCATAAGTTTCAAAAATAAAGGAAACATCTCCACACTCAATGGCAAGCCTCTTAAGCCAGTAGAACAATTCACGTACCTGGGTGGTAATATCTCCTTCACAGAGAGCGATGTTAATACACGGATAGCAAAGGCATGGTCGGCTACAAATAGATTATCAGTCATATGGAGGTCCGATCTCCCTGACAAGCTAAAGCGACAGTTCTTTCAGGCTGAGGTTGTGTCGGTGCTGCTATATGGCTGCACCACCTGGACCCTAACAAAGCGTCTTGAGAATAAGATAGATGGGAGCTGCACAAGAATGCTGCGCGCAGTCTTGAACAAGTCATGGAAGCAGCACCCCAAAGGAAACAGCTGTACGGTCACCTGCCCCCATTTTACAAACTATCCGAGCGAGACGGACATGGGACACTTGGAGAAGCAAGGATGAACTCATAAGCGACGTTCTCCTATGGAAGCCAACACATGACATGCAAGTGTGGGGCCCCAGCAAGGACCTACATTGACCAGCTATGTGAGGATGCTGGTTGCTACACAGAGGAGCTCCCAGGTGCAATGAATGATAAGGGAAGGTTGGCGAAAGATTGTCATGGATACCCGTGCTGTATGCGCGACATGGTGATGATGATGATTGTATGATTGTATGATTATCATTATAATGATTTATAATAAAGAAGCCGGTAAAATAAGGAATAAAAATAACGGAGGAAAAGTGACCCTACGTATCCCAACTTTGAAAATATCGAATAATTCCTCGAAAAATTAATACAAAAAAGATTCCTCGAAAAATGAAAAATGAATCAGATATATTAATATACAAACTTT
>CM042151.1:34710351-34715351 GCA_023376005.1 Doryteuthis pealeii | reverse complement strand
TACCCATAGCTGGAGGGAGAATGATTGGATTCATATCTTTCCCAAGGGTATTAGCACTATGTGAAATGCAAACAGCCTTGTCCAGGATTTAAACACGATTTAAACGACGATAACCATTACACACAAACACCTCCTATCGAGTGTTATATTATATGAGATGGAAGCGCGTGGTGTAATTGCTAGAGTCGTAGGAAATGGACTCGTCGACCCGAGTTCAAATCCTGGACGGGGCTGTTTACATTTCACATTCCGTTGGGAAAGGTATGAATCCAACTGTTCTCCCTCCAGTTATGGATAAATAGTAGGGCAGACTGGGATCTTTAAGATTGATTAGGCAACCAGTCTAGGAGAAAGAAAAATTGACCTTGTGACACATCCTACTCGTGCTTCCAACAAATATAGAAAATATAGTGATAGAAAATCTCTCTCTCTCTCTCTCTCTATATATATATATATATATATATATATATATATATATATATATAAAGCGGTGGCAACAAAGCACCGACACATCAACATCTTCAGGGACAGTCTTAACATGCGACATCTGTGGTCGAGAATGTTTTTCGAACATTGAACTTCACAGGAGGCGCTGTAACTTAAGGGGTACAAGAACTATATAGTCTTCCGAGACTGCAATGATGAATGAATGAATGAATGTATATATATATATATATATATATATATATATATATATATATATATTAATAAGTCATCCACAGACACGTGTTTCTGCGTTTCACGCCTCTTCAGTGTGGCTAGACACAACAACTATCCTTGGCTAGGGTTGAACCCCGACTGACTGTTTGCCAGCCTGATTTCTTATCCCCTCGGCCACTGACAGCTGCTGTAGCGGGGCTGGTGTTTAAACTATTAAAATACATAGGTTTGTTTATATATTTTCCGATCACAGAGAGATCTAGTTTGCTAGCAAACGATCATTGCTTATATGCTTAGTAGTGAAAGTTAATTTAGATCACCCCTTAGAGAGCTCATACCAAATTTATGGGAGCAGTAAATGTAGACTCCGTTTTTATAGAAATTCGACCTCCAGTCATTTTTGTATATTGTTTTTTTATTGTTTTTTTTTATTGTTTTTTTATATTGTTGTTATTGAGGGGTGACTTACTTTGTAACAGTGTATTGAAATGACAGTACAGGTTAATTTGATTACAGCGGTCATTCTGTTTTATTTAATTTCAATGGAATGGGGTTTTTTGAATGCCAAGAAGACTGTTTTGAATAAAATCAACATTCCATTCATTGTCCATTTCTGTCTTGGTAAATATAATTTCCAGCAAGATACCTTTTGAATACACCTTCTATAATGAAGCATTCCTATTAACAAGATAAAAATTTGATGTACTGAATATGTAAATACCTTGGTACCCCCTCACTATAATCTGATTGGACAGTGTCCTCTATAAATATTCGACACTGTGGTGGTACAAGCGCTACAAGTCCAGTGTGCTTCGGCCACTGGACCGGTTGTGTTTAATTAATAGCGTCGATCCCAGGGGGCTACCCACCCCAGGCAACACCTACCCCCTTGACTTAAAGAGGCAGGGCTGGGTTTATTGCCCAGCGCCTGAGGCGCGCCCCTTTGAGGGGAATGCCGAGGGGATCGACGCAATTTTTGTTCTTTCCCATCCATCAGCTTCGGCTTGTGGGTGGGCCCACATTAAAACGAGGCTTGTGCCCAGCCCATACAAGTGGGGTATGAGGCAAATATACCTACTAGTCCAGTGTGCTTGGCCACTGGACCGGTTGTGTTTAATTAATAGCGTCGATCCCAGGGGGCATTATACCGCGGACATTCCTCCTGAAGGGGGAGCCTCAGCTCTGCCCCTTTAAATCGAGGGAGCAGTATTGCCTGGGGGTATAGCCCCCTGGGATCGACGCTATTAATTAAACACAACCGGTCCAGTGGCCGAAGCACACTGGACTAGTAGGTATATTTGCCTCATACCCCACTTGTATGGGCTGGGCACAAGACCTCGTTTTAATGTGGGCCCACTCACAAGCCGAAGCTGATGGATGGGAAAGAACAAAAATTGCGTCGATCCCCTCGGCATTCCCCCTCAAGGGGCGCGCCTCAGGCGCTGGGCAATAAACCCATCCCTGCCTCTTTAAGTCAAGGGGGTAGGTGTTGCCTGGGGGTGGGTAGCCCCCTGGGATCGACGCTATTAATTAAACACAACCGGTCCAGTGGCCGAAGCACGCTGGACTTGTAGGCGCTTGTACCACCACAGTGTCGAATATTTATAGAGGACACTATCCAATCAGATTATAGTGAGGGGGTACCAAGGTATTTACATATTCATTACATCAAAATTTCATCTTGTTAATAGGAATGCTTCATTACAGAAGGTGTATTCAAAAAAGTATCTAGCTGGAAATTATATTTACCAAGACAGAAATGGACAATGAATGGAATGTTGATTTTATTCAAAACAGTCTTCTTGGCATTCAAAAAACCCCATTCCATTGAAATTAAATAAAACAGAATGACCACTGTAATCAAATTAACCTGTACTGTCATTTCAATACACTGTTACAAGTAAGTCACCCCCAATAACAACAATATAAAAAAAACAATAAAAAAACAAACAAAAACAATATACAAAAATGACTGGAGGTTGAATTTTTATAAAGACGGAGAAGTCAGTAAAGTATACATTTACTGCTCCCATAACTTTGGTATGAGCTCTCTAAGGGGTGATCTAAATTAACTTTCACTACTAAGCATATAAGCAATGATCGTTTGCTAGCAAACTAGATCTCTCTGTGATCGGAAAATATATAAACAAACCTATGTATTTTAATAGTTTAAACACCAGCCCCGCTAGAGCAGCTGTCAGTGGCCGAGGGGATAAGAAATCAGGCTGGCAAACAGTCAGTCGGGGTTCAACCCTAGCCAAGGATAGTTGTTGTGTCTAGCCACACTGAAGAGGCGTGAAACGCAGAAACACATGTCTGTGGATGACTTATTAATATAATATATATATATATATATATATATATATATTATATATATATTACCATTCATTCATTCATTCATCATTGCAGTCTCGGAAGACTATATAGTTCTTGTACCCCTTAAGTTACAGCGCCTCCTGTGAAGTTCAATGTTCGAAAAACATTCTCGACCACAGATGTCGCATGTTAAGACTGTCCCTGAAGATGTTGATGTGTCGGTGCTTTGTTGCCACCGCTTATATATATATATATATATATATATATATATATATAATATATATATAGAGAGAGAGAGAGAGAGATTTTCTATCACTATATTTCTATATTTGTTGGTAGCACGAGTAGGATGTGTCACAAGGTCAATTTTTCCTTCTCCTAGACTGGTTGCCTAATCAATCTTAAAGATCCCAGTCTGCCCTACTATTTATCCATAACTGGATGGAGAACAGTTGGATTCATACCTTTCCCAACGGAATGTGAAATGTAAACAGCCCCGTCCAGGATTTGAACTCGGGTCGACGAGTCCATTTCCTACGACTCTAGCAATTACACCACGCGCTTCCATGTCATATAATATAACACTCGATAGGAGGTGTTTGTGTGTAACGGTTATCGTCGTTTAAATCGAGTTTAAATCCTGGACAAGGCTGTTTGTATTTCACATAGCGCTAATACCCTTGGGAAAAATATGAATCCAATCATTCTCCCTCCAGCTATGGTAAATAGTAGGACTGACTGGACTCTTTGACCATGGTATTTCAGCCAATATAGGAGATGGAAGACACCGAATTTAAAGCTGTTAAACTTCGCTTGAGAAATTGACTTGTGTCACATATTCTCGTGCGGAGGGGTTAGGTACATTCATAATAACTAAATTTCCTAAATATCATCCACCCTGTCGGCTGGGGCGTTAGAATGCACCGACTGCACCTCAATGGGGTCACCTGTTGGCCGTGGGTTGGAGCGGGAATAGTTAGATTCATACATTTTCCAGGGGTATTAGTAACATATAAATGCAACCAACCTGGTCCAGGATTTGAACTCGTATCGCCGTGTTCATTTCCTTCGGCGATAACCATTACACTACGGGCACCGGTATAGGAGAAGAAAAACTCTGAATTCAAACCTGTTAAACCTCGTTTAAGAAATTGACCTTGTGTCGCATCCTGCTCATGATAAATATATATCGCTATATTTTCTAATCACCCTGTCGGTGGGGCTTTGAATATACAGATGGTATCCCGTGCAGAGGGGTAATAATAGCCCCCAAAGAAAAGGTTGACAAAACTGCGTCTGCCCTAAGCTATGCAGTAGAGATTCAGGTTGAACAGGTGTATTTTAAAGAAGCGCATGCCTATCTGCGTAGTCTGCATCAATAATAGTTTCAGCTGGATATCGATTGCTTCTCGCCTTATTTTTAATGTGAAGCTATTTTCTTTCATTGGATCTTTTGACGTTTGTAGAACGTAATCTAGGTTAATTATGAATAAAAATGGTGCCAATGTATCTCCTTGCAAGATTTCAGCGACAATATCAAAGAAATCAGTGTCACTATCAGGTGAGCGAACCATGACCTTCATGTCTTTCTACAGAATGATTTATAAAGATTAATTTTTATTCAAAAAATTCTAATCAGCTTGAGTGACAGTAATGAGCTAGTGTTGCCACTATATATATATATATATATATATATATATATATATATATATATATATATATATATGTAAATTGAAAATGGAAGTGAATCCGATGATATGTTGACAAGAGAAATAAAGGAAAGAAAGTATTGAATGGATAGAATAGGATATTTTAATTAATTTAACTTACAAGTGTTTCGGTCAGGAGTTTATCCATGTGTACATTATTCTATCTATTATTATTTTTAAATAACAAAATGAATTATTATTGTTATTATTTTATTTCATTTTGTTATTGCATCTTGGACGATTTGGACGGTTTCATTTTTAACCAGAGGCTGTTGCAGGAGGATAACGGACGAAAGATTTAGGAACAACCGTATT
>CM042151.1:34687851-34705351 GCA_023376005.1 Doryteuthis pealeii | reverse complement strand
GACTCCGTCCGTAAGCATCACGGGTCGGCACCCACGGCCAACATATAGCCCATTGGGGTCTTACCCCTCTGCAGAGGTGCAGTCGGCGTATTCTAACGCCCGACACAGGCGGAATTACAGGACCTGATCTGTTATTAGCCTTTTAGTTGGTCTTGATTGGCCAGAGTCAAGCGTGAGAATCAAAAGAAAAGAGAAGCGTAATTTTGAAATAGTTTGTATCTGCTATGTCAAGAAAATTTTGTATCTCTAAAGTAATTTTAAATATATTTTCAATATTAATAATATCTTAATGTTTTTGCTCAAAAACCAAGCTCTGGTGATATTTAATGTATATATATTATATCTACTTTGTCGTTAATTGTTTATTTTCGAAATTTCCTCCGGACATACACACATACATACATACACCACATCTGCCCTTCATATATGTACTAGCAGCGGCTACCCGGCGTCACTGGTAGAGGGATTTTTTAAGTTAGTCCCGTGGATCCATTATTATTACTGAATCGTGAGTTCAATCCTCGTGGGATGCCCCATTTAATACAACTTTAGCCTCGATATTTTTAACACGCCTCGTAATCCCATCTTATTATAATGGAGACTCAGTGTCTGTCTGTAACCGAAACTACGTCACTGTTTACGTTACAATGCCCTCAGAAATTGCCTAAGTTTATCAACGAGTATTTAATTTATAGTCAAAATCATTAATATATGTTTTTTACGATATCTCTATGAAAATCAGAGTAAGATTTGCCTCAAAACAACCCATGTTATTAGTGCATTTAAAATCCTGCAATATATCTTATGTATCACTAACAAATAAAGGTCCACATGATATATGTAGTGTTTAATTTGCATACTGGTTTTAACGAAATCGGGTTTAATAAATAATTACTTGGTGTTATGGATCTCTAAAATTATTGTTTAATCTCTAACGAATTAAAATCAATCCTATGAATGATTTTATATAAAAACCAATAAAAATGTAATTAGAATAAGTGTAATCTTTTTATATGCGTTCTTATATAATTTTGTTAGTCTTTCTAATTTACTATATTTCATTACATTAAAACTTAAATACTTCACACTTGGAGGCCGTATATTCTTTCTAGTAAACTTAAATATATGAACTTAATACAAGGTTTCTAGCAGTTTAAAAAAATATGATACCATCATTTATAATAAAAAAAATTAAAAATAAACTATTCCCCCTTTTTATCTAATTCATTTATATATAAAAAAAAAAGTTTTGTATATTAATATATCTGATTCATTTTTCATTTTTCGAGGAATCTTTTTTGTATTAATTTTTCGAGGAATTTTCGATATTTTCAAAGTCTGGGATACGTAGGGTCACTTTTCCTCCGTTATTTTCATTCCTTATTTTACAGGCTTCTTTATTATAAATCATTATAATGATAATCATACAATCATACAATCATCATCATCATCATGTCGCGCATACAGCACGGGTATCCATGACAATCTTTCGCCAACCTTCCCTATCATTCATTGCACCTGGGAGCTCCTCTGTGGAGCACCAGCATCCTCACATAACTGGTCAATGTAGGTCCTTGCTGGGCGCCCCACACTTGCATGTCCATGTGTTGGCTTCCACAGGAGAACGTCGCTTCATGAGTTCATCCTTGCTTCTCCAGCAGTGTCCTGTCCGTCTCGCTCGGATAGTTTGTAAAATGGGGGGCAGGTGACCGTACAGCTGTTTCCTTGTGGGGTGCTGCTTCCATGACTTGTTCAAGACTGCGCGCAGCATTCTTGTGCAGCTCCCATCTATCTTATTCTCAAGACGCTTTGTTAGGGTCCAGGTGGTGCAGCCATATAGCAGAACCGACACAACCACAGCCTGAAAGAACTGTCGCTTTAGCTTGTCAGGGAGATCGGACCTCCATATGACTGATAATCTATTTGTAGCCGACCATGCCTTTGCTATCCGTGTATTAACATCGCTCTCTGTGAAGGAGATATTACCACCCAGGTACGTGAATTGTTCTACTGGCTTAAGAGGCTTGCCATTGAGTGTGGAGATGTTTCCTTTATTTTTGAAACTTATGAACTCTGTTTTATCAGAGTTCACATACTCACCTCAAACATAGTCATGTTGCAATTATAATTTCTATTTATTCTATCTGGTCTTCAGGATCATCTTGGATTAGTTTGGGGTTTCTGTGCTAAATTAATCTCTAGGTCCATTACTTGTTCTTAATAATGAACACAAAGACTCATTTTAAACTTGACGTCTTTTATTTTTCCTAAGACCCAACATTCCAGTTACTCTGAAACATACACCATTCGCATCTGCCTCAGTCAATCGTCTAAGTTCACTCTAAACTACTCATCTTTCCCCACAGATTTCACTATTACACACGGCACTCCCAACCAATGACAATTCAATGCTTAAAGGTTAACTAGGGGTTAAAGGTTGTCAATCAAATCTACTGTTATTTTCCATAACTACTGTTAACTTTCGAATTCAAATATTTCTACACTTCATTACAAAATGAATAGGCTACCCCATTAATTATGTAACATATACTGAACATTGTGTTAGAATAGAAAATATATTTGAATTTGATATCATCTGGTTAAAATTATTAAAGTCATTAAAAATAGAATATTTCTATTTATTTTCAAGGTAACACCAACGGATAGAGGGAACACAATAACACCATTGGACAGAGCAAGATTCCAGCTACCAAACTCTGTATTTGCTCACAGTCACTAATATTGGATGTGCATTCTCGCCAGCGATGAACAAGGGCCCGTAATACAGGCAATTGTAAATCTGCACCAGCGGAGGTAAGACACTTTTTTTAAATAGCAGCGATAACAACCTTGTTGTCAATAAAATGTTGTCCGCGTAGTCCGTCTTTCATCGACCCAATTCATTTTCTTATCCAGGAAAAATGCATAACAGATTATGTGGAAAAATAGAGTTTTCCCTGGATCCATTGTAGTTCCCGTGAAAATAAATAAGGGCATTTATTTCTGAGGCATCTTATATATCAATGTCTTATATTCATTTTTAATTTTTTTATTTTTTAGAAATATCTTTATTTTTACTATAAAATGCATTGCTAACGATTTTTACTATAGAAATGAATAGGGAATTAGTTTTACTATAAAAAACGAATTGCCAACGATTTTACAAAATCGATTTATTGCTGAGGATTTTACTAGGAAAAGGCATTGGAAACGGTGTTTACTTTAAAAAATACACTGCAAACAATTTTTACTATGAAAGCACATTGCTAAAAATGTTTACTATAAAAATACATTGGAAATAATTTATACTATAAAATGCACTGCCAATGATTATTACTATAAAAATGAATTGGAAATGATTTTACAGACGAAATGCACTGGAAACAATTTTTTGATATGAACATACACTGGAAATGATTGTTTGATTAAAATGCATAACCAACGATTTTATACTATACATTATGAAACGATTTTATACTATAAAATACATTGGGAAATGATTGTATATTAAAATACAATGGGAAACGATTTATACTATAAATACCCTGGAAATGCATTGGGAAACGATTTTTACTCTAAAGATGCATTGGAAACGATTTTGTGCTATAAGAATGAGCTGAAAACGAATTTTTACTATAAACATACTTTGGAAATGCATTGGCCAATGATTTTTATTCTAAAATGCAATACCAACGATTTTAAACGAGCCAATATGTAGCGACTAAAAGCAAACTTAATCTTTTTCCATTCTTTCTGAACATATAAATAATAATTTTAGGTGCATTTCTCTAGTAGGATTAAAATCCATAAATCACACAACCAAAGATATGTTCACATAAAATACTAACTTTCTAACATTAGTTTGGTTTGGTTTGTTTTGTTTTACGGCATATCAACCTCAGTGGGTCATTTAATGCCGATAAAGTTTTGAAATAAATCAATTCTTAATGGATAATAAAATTTTGTTTATCAACTCATGTTTTCCTATTTAACCCATAGATGGGACCCTAACAGGTACTACCACTCCGGGTCAGAGTGGACCAGGGAGCAATGGTGATGAAGAGGTGCTCCACATTCCCCAAACCTTCAGAACTGGAACCTCACCATCAGATAGAGTTTAACGTCATTCATAGGACATGTAGATCCTCAGTCACCCCTTTCTAGCACCCATATGATAAAAAGGGGCTGGGGCTTGCCATAAGAGCAATAGGGTTGGGAAAATCATATAGCTGCTAGGGCTTGACGTGACTAGCCGATTGATCGGGCCAAAGTGGAGTATTGCATGTCATGAACTGGTTATCCACCTGGGCTCTATCATTAAGCATCACGGGTCGCCACCCACGGCCAGCAAGTGGCCCCATTTGGGGAGTCTTACCCCTCTGAAGAGGTTTTGTTGGTGCATTCTAACGCCCCAGCGGACAGCGCGGTCTAACATTAGAATGAAGCCAGTAAAAACAAATAAAAAAGGTGAAAAAACACAAACTCGGGAATCTGCGGTCAATGAGAGCTTATTACTACGACTAAAACATCACTATTTAAGCGGTGTTCGTGATCTTAGCACCAGCCCATTGTCTCCGATCACAAAGCTGTAAACTTCCGCTTCAGCTCCCAGTTAAACGCGTCGAAGAAATGGTCCAAAAATTGCTTTACGTTTGACTTACTTAAGTTTCTTATCAGTTTTTCTTTTCTCCATACACATACCTTCACAGTAATTGTGTCCCATTGTGGTGTGTGATTAGCAAGCTAACTCCTTTCGATCTCGCTGGAAGTATCATTTTCAGTTTAGAATATCTAACTTTTTTTTTGCAAAGAGACATGCATCAGTTCCTCTCTCTCTTACGCCTCATAATCCAATGCTAATGTAACTCTTGGAATTGTCTTCCACTGACCTAAATACTGACCCTGTGATTCGACATTCAACGATACAATAGACAATCGAGAAAGGGTGGAGGACATAGAAAAATAGTGAGAAAATTAGTCTAAGTAAACTAACACGCAATTGAACAATGATTTTTACTATAAAAATGTATTGAACAATGATTTATACTATAAAAATGTATTGGGCAATGATTTTACTATAAAAATGTATTGAACAATGATATTTACGATAAAAATGTATTGGACAATGATTTTACTATAAAAATGTATTGAACAATTATCTTTACTATAAAAATGTATTGGACAATGATTTTACTATAAAAATGTATTGGACAATGATTTTACTATAAAAATTTATTGAACAATGATTTTTACTATAAAAATGTATTGAACATGATTTTTACTATAAAAATGTTTTGAACAATGATTTTTACTATAAAAATGTATTGAAAGATGATTGTACTATAACAATGCATTAGACAATGATATTACTATAAAAATGTATTGGACAATGATTTTACTAAAAAAATTATTGAACAATGATTTTTACTATAAAAATGTATTGAACGATTGATTTTACTATAAAAATGCTTTAGACAATGATTTTTACTATAAAAATGTATTGAACAATGATTTTTACTATAACATGTATTGGACAATGATTTTACTATAAAAATGCATTGGACAATGATTTTTACTATAAAATGTATTGGACAATGAATTTACTATAAAAATGCATTGGACAATGATTTTTACTATAAAAATGTATTGGACAATGATTTTTACTATAAAAATGCATTTGACAATGATTTTACTATAAAAATGCGTTGGACAATACGGGTCAAAAGATCAGATAAGATCATCGCGCACAATAATATGCGCTGTACCAACATAGATTCCCAGTTATTCAGAAATGTCTTCTATTGTCAGAATGAGTGCATTAACCGAATCCACCATTTCAGGCGTGCTCACCATTGTGTGCCTTCCTGCCTGTTCTGTTTCATTTTAAATACTATTTTGAACTTCTTTGCAATTCTAAAAAATATTATTTTGCTTTTTCAAAAAGAGAATGTCCCCTTGTTTATTAAATGACCCTCGTATAAAATCATTCTCTACTATTCTTGACTGTAAACAGTAAGACAATAGATAAGAATCTATTATCTGATTTTTTGAGACGAGGCTTGATAATTTGTACTATTTGGATTATTCGGATTATAGTCCTCATCTTTATTGTTATCTGTACACACATACATACATACATACATACATACAGAGAGCACATAGGCCGAAACGTTGTACAGATAACAATAAAGATGAGGACAATAGTCCGCATAATCCGAATAGTACAACAGATAAGAACATTATAAGCTTAAAGTTTGTGAGATATGTTTTAAGAAGTTCAGGTACTGACATGCAAAAAAAAAAAAAAAATATCTACAAAGTTCTACAAAGAAAGAGACAGAGAAATTGAAATATTTTAGTGACACAAACTTAGATCAAAGGAGAAATCGGTTATGTTGTAAAAAGAATATTCTTTCTTTTTTTTTTTTTTCTTAAACTTTTTTTTAATCTCAAAATTTGTTTACCGCAGAGGAATTGGTGGTTTTTTTCTCAATCAAAATTATTTCTATTATGAAAGATTTTTTTTAGCATGAAAGACACTTGTATCCACTAAGTGGGTAGCAATATTTACCAGGCTTTCCGGGCTTGCATAGGGTTCTATGGAGGAAAAAAAAACTCTGGGACACCGTATTATGTATCAATATTTATTTAACTAATCCCTCCGCATGAGCAGGAGGTGACACAAGGTCAAGCCTTAAGCGGAATTTCAGTAAAGTCGTCGGATGACCTAAAAGTCGGTATCAGCCAGACAGGGAGGGAGTCTATCCGCTTTTCCCTAGCAAGGATATTCTTTTGGCGTTTTAGGTGGAGCGCCACACCTACCATCAGCTCCTCCACTTTATCGCACATATTCATGTGCTATTCTTATGCTGAGTTGGCGAGGGCCGGTATCGAACCCTTGAACCTTGTGGTTCCTAGGCGGACGTTCTACCGACTAAGCTAAATTGGGACTTTTCCTTCTCCTAGACAGGTTGACATACCAAGGTTAAAGAACCCTGTCTATCCTACTATTCACACGTAGCTGGGCGAAGAATAGGTGGATTCATACCTTTCCTAAGAGTATTAGCACTATGTGACATGCAAAACAGACTCGTTCAGAATTTGAACTGGTGACGTCGATTCCATTTCCTTCGACAATAACCATTAAACTATGCACTCCTCTATTAAATACCGCGAATCCTTTTGATAAAAATCATCATCATCATCATCATCATCACCATCATCATGTCGCTCTAGTAGCACGGATATCCATGACAATCTCTCGCCAACCGTCCCCATCATTCGTTGCCCTCGAGAGGTCCTCTGCGCAGCATCCAGTATCCGCACAGAGCAGGTTAAGGTAGGTCTTTGTTTGATGGCCCACGCTGACGTGCTAATGTGCTGGTTTTCACAACGTCACTTGTGAGTTCGTACTTGCTTCTCTAGGCGCTTCGTTAGAATCCAAGTGGTGCAGCCGTAGAGTAGCACTGATACAGCTACGACTTGAGAGAATTGTCGCTTTAACTTGTTCCATGGAATTGATAATCTGTCTATAGTAGACCATGCCTTCCCTGTGTGTACATTAACAGAAATTGATAAACATTTTTATTAAATTCAGTCACTATTCATATTTCTATCCAAAAAAGTTTGGTTCGTTTTTTTGTTTTACGGCATATGAACCACGGTGGGTAATTTAATGCCGACCAAGTTTTGGATTTGTAGCGATAATTTGGTAGAAAACAAATGTATAGGTAATCCTTAACTTGTTCCTCGTAAATTCCTACCATAAAATAAACTGAACCTTCATTTTATGTACGTGTTTTTGCAATAAATGTTTTATTTTTCTTGCACCCGTCATTTTACAATACTGAATATATTTTCTTTATTTACAAACATTTATTGCAAACATATATATTTTCTTTATTTAAAACATTTATTGCAAAAACATAAAATGAGGGTTCAGTTTATTTTATAGTAGGAATTTACGAGGAACAAGTTGAAGATTACCAATGTATATATGTATAGATTTTAACTATTGTTCAGTTACTCGTATTTTTGAGTACAATCCCACTTTTAGGAAATGTAAAATCCTGGATGGTCTTATTTTCATGAAAAGTTTTTTTCAAATTACTTGCTTGGGAGTATTTTGTTGGCACTAGTTCAAAGTCTACACACTCTAGCAGTATATGTTTCACTGTAAATCTCTCTTGGCATGTAGTGCGTATTGGGGATTCTGTGCCCTCTAGTAAATGATAATGGGTGATGTAGGTGTGGCCTATGTGAAGGCGGGTCAGCACAACCTGTTCTCTTCTATTTTTGTTGTATTTTAAGTTCCATTTAGGTTTAATGTTTTGGAGTTTGTTTGTAATGAGTGCATTCCACTTATTTGCTACCTTTTAATGATAATTGTTTATCACAACCGATTTATAATCAGTATATGGTATTTTTGTTTTTGTTATTGTGTCTTTCATAGCTTTCGGAAACACAAAATAAAAAGGAATCATGTTTATCTCTGAAAGGGAAAGAATTGGGGAAAAAAACAACCTGAAGATTAAATCTCCTCTTATTAATCTGTTTTTGATAATTTTTCACAACAATTAAAAATTATTAAAAAAAGCCCCCAAAAATTAAAAAATAGAAACAAAAAAAAAAAAAACAAACAAACAAACAAAAAAACAAATGAAAAAACAACAAACTAAGTATATTAACTAAGTCGATTTTTTTTCCAATAGAGAAATGTATTTTTGAAAAAAAAAAAAAAAAAAGAACCTAATCAGATGGAAAACAGCAATAGCGTACAAAATCTTAAGATTAATCTGGATATTTTGAGAAAAAATGTTTAGAAGAATAATTCAAGCGGGTATTTTTGGGAACTATCGGGTGAATTACTTAACAAAACTTGATCTGTAGATAGATATTATATTAATAGAGTATATGTTCGTTGTAAGAATCTTTTTTATTTGTTAAAGGTTGACATGCAAATAACAATGAAGATGAGAAAAAAATTGAAAAGCATAAACAAACAAATGAAATAATAAAAACAAACAAACAAACAAACAATGACGTGTTTATACTAGCTACTGTCAAACAATCTCCCACAGAAATCAACACTCGACCTAACAACAGGGCTTACAATACGCTGACTGAATGCCCTGTATAAGGGTAAGGCCCCTCCACAATTACCAAAATAAATGTATGGTATCCTGGGTATATATATATATATATATATATATATATACAAGGTGTGTCAAAAAAGTATCGAGTTTGAAGGTAATTTTTGACACACCTTGTATTGAAAAAAAATGAACGTTCCATTCATTGCTCATTTCTATCTTGGTAAATACAGCTTCAAACTCGGCACGTTTATGACACACCTTGTATTCTGAAAAAAAAAAGTTCCATTCATTGTTCATTTCTTTCTTGGTAAATTCAGCTTCAATCGCGATACTTTTATGACACCTTGTATATATATATATAATATATATATATATATATATATATGAGAAGTAAATACACTCGCGATGTTTTGATAAGGCTTTTTTTAGCCGACAATTTTTTGGATAATATGTGCTTAATTGAAGTCGTACCTAATTTTGAAATTCAATTAATTAATAATTAATGCCCGCCTAATTAATTAATTATTAATTAATTAACTTTCAAAATTAGGTACGACTTCAATTAAACACACACACACACACACACACACACACACACACATATATATAATATATATATATATAATTCATTTTTAAATAACTTTTGCTAATGTTTTTTAAGGTAATGGGGATTGTCTGAGTCCCTCCAACACACACACACACACACACACACACACACACACACACACACACATACATACACATACACACACACACACACACACACACATACATATATATATATCTTTTTTTCGATCACGTCTCATCAGAGAAGCATACCGTGACACTAATGTTTGTACGAGGGATAATGTGTATAAAATCCGCAGATGTGGAAGTAAAAAAAAATATATATATATATATATATATATATATTGCGTAGCAAAGTTGTGAGAACAGGCATATATATATATATATATATATATATATATGTGTATGTGTGTGTGTGTGTGTGTGTGTGTGTATAGACCAACCCCGATTCCCACCATTTTGGGAAAATTGTATAAATCTTCCCCTAAGTTAGGGAAGCACTGGAGACAACGATCAAGCCTGTTAGAGTGAAGACTTTATTGAACAATGGTTAGCGATTACAAGACGTCGCTGTGCGTCTGTTATGATCCATCCAGTGTTTGCTGTTTGAAAGATAGCGAAAAAGAAAAGGAATCGTAAACTGGATTTCTAAATGAAAACAGTCGATATTGGACTGAAATAGAATTTAGTTCTACTGGCTGCACGTCAAGCAAATCCGACTTTGTATTTTTGACGTTTATCTTTTACAAAAAAAAATGCCCCGATTCAACGAAATATTGGCTTTAGGTAATCGTCTTATTCAAACTTCAAAGATACAATATGTTCGAATGCTTCTTAAGCATGCTGTAGAGATTACATTTACTTGACACGGTTTCCTTATTTGACTTCCGGGGACACAAGAGTTAATTAACCCCCGTGTCTGCCGTTAGGCGCTAAGTGGCGTAGTTATCAGTAGAATAAAAGTTAAAGCGACAAGGTCAGAGATCCATTTTACCTTCTACTCCTTGAGAGTTACGCCTACTGTTCAAATGCTTCAAAAATATGCTGTAGGGATTACCTTCCTTACTGGCCACGTTTCAGGGGACACGAGAGTTAATTAACCCCGGAGTCTGCCGTTAGGCGCTAAGTGGCGTAGTGATCAGTAGTTTAAAAGTTAAGCAACAAGGTCAGAGATCCATTTTACCTTCTACTCCTTGAGAATTACGCATACTATTCAAATGCTTCAAAGATATGCTGTAGGTATTACCTTCCTTACTGACCACGGTTCCCCTATTTGAATTCAGGGGACACGAGAGTTAATTAACCCCGGTGTCTGTCGTTAGGCGCTAGGTGGCGTAGTGATCAGTAGTAGAAAAGTTGAAGCGCCAAGGTCAAATATTCATTTTACCTTCTACTCCTTGAGAGTTGTGTCTCCTATTCGAATGCTTCTAAAATATACTTTAGGGATTACCTTCCTTACTTGCCACGGTTCCCCTATTTGAATTCAGGGGACACGAGAGTTAACTAATCCCCGTGTCTGCCGCTAGGTGGCGTAGCGCGCCGTAGTAGAAAAGTTGAAATATACTTTAAGGATTATATTCCTTACTTGCCATGGATATATTCATTTAGATAAAAATAGTTTTTATTTACAAACTATTTTTTATGCTTATTTAAATTAAAGAATATTAGTCAGAAATCGTTTCACACAATCTATAAAATTTATTTTCCATGTGCCTCTACGAGGATTCCTATCTGAAAGAATTTTGCTATTTTCAATAACAATATCAGTTCATTGTTAGTGAAAAATGAATTTTTTTAACATATGACAACAACAACAACAACATAAAATAATTATTTTTTATTAACTGTTCTTAGAGGCACATGGAAAATAAATATTATAAATTGTGTGATACTATTTTTGAACTTACTTTCCTTACAAACAATTATTTCTATTTCATGGATGACTTTTGCTGGATTTCACAATATATATATATATATATATATATATATATATATATATATATATAGTTGAATGAAGTGACAAATAAAAGTTTTAGCTTTTATTCATTTATTTGGGAACGATATTACTACCAATGGTTTCCTACTAAAAGCATTCATCAGGTAAACGAAAATTTTTTTAAATGACAGAAATGGTGTAAATGGTCGAATGTGTGCGTTTTTTTTAACTGTATTCTCGTGTTTGCGTGTTTGCGTGTTTACGTGATGTAGAATGTTCTTTTTGTTTGTACGTGTGCGTATTTTTGTTTGTGCGTATGTGTATGTGCGCGTGGAAATGCGTGAAGGCTGTGATGATATGTGATACGCGTGTGAGCGTATTTTAGTTTGTGTGTATGTGTGTGATCTCATGCGCGTGTACGTGGGAATGCATGAAGGCTGTGATGATATAATTGTCTCCACGCACGTGTGTGCGTATGAATATGCGTATTTGTGTTTGGTATTCTTGTTATGTATGTTATGTGCAATTAATATTGTATTTTTTAATTATGCTGTTAATAATAATGACTGTGTTATATATTGCGTTGGTGATGTAATGTGAACGTTATATTTGTATGATATTATTGTACAATGTAGACAGGTAGAGGGAAAGATACTTACAGTTTGGCGGATCTGTTGCAGTGATTACTTTTTTTTTCTAATAGAATAATTGGGTAAAAGAGGTATGTGTGGGTTATGTATATGGATCGAAGTGTGATAGTAGGTGTTTATTTTCATGTCGGCATTTCGATAGGATTTCCGATTTTTTGTTTATTAGCGTGTGTTGTGATGGATGAGTGATAATATAAAGTTTTTCTTGGAGACAAAGAAGGCATCTTTTAGATGTTTTGCTGTAAGCGGGTGCAACTTTCAGAATCTCCCAGCTCACGTCTGGCGAAATATATATATATTAGCATTAGCATTGGTATTTCAGTCTCGGAAGACTATAATAAAGTTTTTATGTGCCCCTGAAGTTACAGCGCCTCCTGTGACTGTGAAGTCCGATGTTTGAAAAACATTCTCAACCACAGATTTCGCATTTGAAGGCTGTCTCTGAAGATGTTGATATGCCGATGCTTTCTTACCACTGCTTTCTTCTAGACCTCTTAGCTTCATGGTGTTGTGTCAGGGTGACTTCTGACATGAACAGTCCTCTACGGAGATTCTGCCGCCACCGAGGGCGGTCCTGAGCCAAATTTTTCCAGCACCGCCCTCGGTGGCGGCAGAATCTCCGTAGAGGACTTGTTCATATATATATATATATATATATATATATTTACTTAGGTGCGGTACCAGGTAAATTGGTAATAGGATGAATCGAAGCTGGTCTTTTCTTCCAACGGTACGGTGTTGAAGAGTCCAGGTCCGATTTGAGAGCGCAATGTTTAATTTTTATAAACAGAGCAAACTAATTAGTGAAGACAAAAAGCTTAAAAATCGGGTATTAAATGATTATGGTCCGTTTCCATCCATGGGTATCTGAACACCCTATGAGTTTCATAATATAAAGAATGTGATCTGACGAAACTCATATTTACGTTTTTTTGAGAAATTGTTTCTTCAGAGTTTTTATTTCATATGGTACTATCGAGTAGGAATAATGTTAAACATATCTATAAGATGCATAGATGGGACCCTATCAGCTAATAACACTACGGGTCAATTTGGACCTGGGAGTAATGGCAATGATGAAATACTTCAAATTATCCAGATCCCCAGAAATGGAACCTCACCATCAGGTGCAGCTTAGTATCATGCCCAGGATCTCCCTTTTGGGGAGTGGTTTCTTACTCGCCTGCAGGGGATAAATACAGCGTATTCAAAGACCCCCCCCCACCAACAGGGCTTTCAGTTTAGTCATGGTGGAGTATAGTAGTAGGAACCACACACACACACTCTCTCTCTCTCTTTCTCTCTCTCTCTCTCTCTCACACACACACACACACACACACACACACACACATATATATATATATATATATATATATATATACGTGTGTTTATGTATGTTTCTGATTTGTGTGTATGTATATGGATATATATATATATATATATATATATAAACAAGTTTTTGGTACAAAAATGTATATATATATATATATATATTGGTACAGCTAAATTTATATATATATATATATAATTGCACACACATACGTACACACACACATATACACGCACGCACCCCACACACATCCACACACACACACACACACACACACACATATATATATATATATATATATTTTCACACGTGCAAATATATAATAGCACTGGCAATAGCTCTAGTAAAATAAATTAAGGTATATATATATATATATATATATATATATATATATATATATATATGTGTGTGTGTGTGTGTGTGTGTGTGTGTGTGTATAAATTTATACATGTGCATGTTATTTCTTTTCCGATCGGAAGTGACTTGTCTAGAATGTCGTATTCCGCTTCGTTTGCTTGTTCTACTAGAATCGAAAAATATATTTATTTGCAAACTTTTATTCAAAAAGAAAAATAAGAAAGAAAAAAAAGAAAAAAAGAAAGAAAAAAAGAAGAAAAAAAGAAGAAAATTCGATTAGGTGGAAAATGCAGGTTGTTTTTGCTTTTTTTTGCATTGGAAATAAATATCTCCTATCCTTTTGTCAACCAGGTTCTTCTTTTCCACTTCCGTTTTTTTTTTTAAATTCTTCTTTTTTCTTTTTTACTATTTATTATTTTATTTCAAATTCTGTTTGATCGATTTATTCATTTATTTATTTATTCACTCCTGATCGGAAACGATTTACTGGATTTATTTGTTTTCTTTGTAGAAATAAAATAAAATTTAAAAGAAATAAAATAAAATAAAATAAAATAAAAAAAGAAGATAAATTTTCGGAACGGCGAGACGCCTGCAAAGATGTTCAAGTGTTTACTTTGGTGAGCAGAGAAAAATATAGAATAAAGTTAAATACGAGAAGAAAAAAAAAAGGCGTACTCTGATGGCGGGCTTTTCATTTGAATAATTTGACTTTCATTTTCGTCGACAAAGACTTTACAAAAGAATAATGAATTCCAGATTAAAGGTACAAACTTTTGATATGCTAATACTTACATATCTACAAGCACGCGAGGGCGTCCCGCTTTCGTATGCGCTTGTTGACGAATGTATTGTTGTGAAAGTTAATCATGATTTTTCCCCTTATTCAATTCATTTAATGGCTGAGGTAGTCATCTTACGGCAAATCTTATCTCTTCAGGCAGACAGTCAAAATCATCCGTCGATTTTTGTTTTGACGTGTACACGCATGCGTACATTGCGTGTGCATTGATTGCGCGAGCGTGCATTGCGTGTGGGTATATTGGATTTACGCATGCTCAATAGAGGAGATATTTGAGATATACTTCGTCCAATTTCGAAAAGTATCGCCATTCATTGTTTTTGTGGCGGGCAGGTTTTTTGAAGGTATTTTTAATTTGATCGTTTGAAATAAAATGGGAAAGCTAAATCACAATGAATTTTGAAAATAAGATAATAAATAAATAGATAAATGAAAAAGAAGAACTCTTTTAAAAAGAAGATTCAAATAGTTAAACTGATTGCTTTGAAGATAAAACGTGTAAATGGCGTTGGTTTTCTAATCTGAAAAGATTCAGCTATCACAAAGTCTTCTCCAATAAATGAAAATTTTGAATGAAAGAAAAGACAGAAGCCACGGCAAAGCTTTCCATTCCATTAAAGATATTAAAAAGCTTTAGATGTGTGAAAAAAAGAAAAGGAAAAAAGGAAATAAAATGAAAAGCTGACAACTGCGGTTGTTCGTTTGACTCAACACCTACTTAATTAAATCAGAACTGTTCATGAGCCTAGGCTAGTGCAATATATATATTTATATATATATATATATATATATATATATATATATATGTGTGTGTGTGTGTGTGTGTGTGTGTGTGATACAAGTATTAGACTTTAATACGCGATTGTGAATCCTAAAGAACTTCATACGCACACATACATATATATTTACCAACCCCTCCGCACGAGCAGGATGCGACACAAGCTCAATTTCTTAAACGAAGTTCAGCAGGTTTGAATTCAGAGTTTTTCCTCTCCATAGACTGGTTGCCTAACCAAGTTTAAAGAGCCCAGTCTGCCCTACTATTTACTCATAGCTGGAGGGAGAATAGGATTCATACCTTTCCCAAGGATATTAGCGCTAAATGAAAATGCAATTACCACGTCCATGATTTGAACTCGGGCGACGAGTCCATTTCCCATGACTTTAACAATTATACCACGCGCTTCCTACATACACACGTACACACACACACACACACACACACACACACACACACACATATATATATATATATATATATATATATATATATATATATGAGGAAAAAGGATTGGAATGAATCCGACAGAATGTGGTAGAAATATGAGGAATGAAAGAACAAAACTCAGACAAAAATGTGTAGTATATTTCGCTGGAGTTTTGAACTCGGCTTCGTCAGCATTTATTGAATTATTCGGATCATACAAGTGTTTTATAAATGGGGGAAGTGGGTGGGTGGGTATATATATAAAAAAAACACTTGCATGATCCTGGTAATTCAATAAATGCTGACGAAGCCGTGCTCAAACTCCATCGAAATATATTACACATTTTTGTCTGAGTTTTGTTCTTTCATTCCTTATATTTCTATCACACACACACACACAGATATATATATATATATATATAGAGAGAGAGAGAGAGAGAGAGAGAGAGAAGAGAGAGAGAGAGAGAGAGAGAGAGAGAGAGAGAGAAAGAGACAAAAGACAGACAGAGACTGAGAAACATAGACCAGCTGTATGTAGATTTATCATATAGACTCTTCCAGGAAAATTTATATGAATATATGTGAATTTATGCATGAATATATGTTAAGCACATATAATCATAACCAAAACGTTATTTCCCATAGATATGTAATATATATATATATTATATATATATATATAATATATATATATATAACAGTTAATTGCCAATCAACGAAGCAAACAAATATATTTACTCCTGATTAATTAAAATCGATTTAAAAAACTGCTCAATAAAAAGAGCTAAATATGTTTTAAAACCGAACGGGTTAAAGTCCTCCGACTATAGTTTCACGCAGTAGCGAATCTTCAGGGAGTCTTGAACTTCCTGAAGATTCGCTACTGCGTGAAACTATAGTCAGAGGATTTTAACCCATTCGGTTTTAACACACACACACACACACACACACACACACACATATATATATATATATATATATATATATATATATAGAGAGAGAGAGAGAGAATATCATTAAAAATACAAAAAAAAACACTTTCGATACTTTTGAACAATAAAAGCTACATGCCACTGACAGCTGGGGCGTTAGAATACATCGACTGAACCTCTGCAGATGAGTAAGACCCTCCCCCAATAGGGCCAACTGTTGGTCATGGGTGGCGAGCCATGGTGCTTAAGGACGGAATTTGTTCACTGAGCAGTCCATGACAGTTGAATTGAGAGTTTTCCTTCTCCTAGACCAGTTGCCTAACCAAGGTTAAAGAGCCGAATCTGCCCTACTATTTACCCATAGATGGAGGAAGAGTAGTATTCATACCTTCCCCAAGGGTATTAGCACTAAATGAAATGCAATTAGCACGTCCAGGATTTGAACTCGGGGCGACGAGTCCATTTCCCTATTGACTTTATGGCAAAACCCAGCCCTTTTTATCATACATATCCTGGGCATAACGTTATACTCTATCTGATGGTGAGGCTCCAGTTCTGGAGGTCTGGGAAACGTGGAGCACGTCTTCATTCTCATTACTCCCAGGTCCACTCTGACCTGGGGTG
>CM042151.1:34680351-34682851 GCA_023376005.1 Doryteuthis pealeii | reverse complement strand
TTTAAAAGGTTGTTTTCCCCAGATATCAGTTTATATATAAATTATATTATAACATATATAATATATGTGTGTGTGTATGAGTGTCATAATGTAAGTATGCATACAAACAGACAGACAGACAGACAGACACACGCACACACACATACAGATATATATATAATGTAATTTTCTAAACTTATCAATCAAAGCCTGAAGAAGATACCAGAAGATCTGAAACACGTGTTGCATATGTAAGACAAAAGAATTAAATTTTTTTCTCTGAGAACAAAATACATTTTGCCGGACATTTTTTTTTTTTAATATAAAATATTGAAATTTTCTTCCCGTTGGAACCAGAACAACATATATATATATTATATATATATATATATATATATATATATATATATATATATATATATATATATATATATATATATATATATATATATATATATTATAATAATATAATATATATAATATAATATATACTATTATATATACATATATATATGAAATATATATATTATATATATATTATATATATTATTATTATTATTATTATTAAATAATATAATATTCAATATATATATTATATATATACTATTATATACATATACTATTATATGTCTCTTCCATATATTAAATACTAAACACAATTTCGATTTCAATAATGCATCCATGTTGGCTTACATCCACAATAAAAGATTGAGGCAGATCTTCGAAGACAGTGTATAAGTAACATAGATAATGTTAATTATAGACCTGGCTTCTTTAATATATCCTCAAATATAGGCAAATCAATAATTAATAGCTACAAATCTACAAACCCGGTTATGACCAAATAGAATAGTTAAATAGACGATATATATATATATATATATTATAAGTAATCCACAGACACGTGTTTCGGCGTTTTACGCCTTTTCAGTGGCTAGACACAACTATCTTTGGCTAGGTCGAATTAGACTGACCGTTTGGCAGCTGATATCTTATCCCCTCGTCCACTGACAGCTGTAGCGGGGACTGGTGTTTTTAAAACTAATAAGTACATAGGGTTATTTATGTATGTTACGGTCACAGAGAGATCAAATTTCCGGGGAAACGATCATTGCTTATATGCTTAGTATTGAGAGCACCAATAGAGAGCTCATACCAAATTTATGGGAGCATATGTTAATAAGTCATCCACAGACATGTGTTTCGGCGTCTCACGCTTCTTCAGTTTGGCTAGACAAACTAATCTTTGGCTAGGGTAACTCAGACTGCTGTTTGGTAGTCTATCTATTCCCTTGTCCACTGACAGCTGTAGCGGGGACTGGTGTTTTTAAAAACTATTAAGTACATAGGTTTATTTATGTATGTACGGTCACAGAGAGATCAAATTTCGGGGAAACGATCATTGCTTATATGCTTAGTAGTGAAAGTTAATTTAAATTACCAATTAGAGAGCTCATACCAAATTTATGGGAGCATATGTTAATAAGTCATCCACAGACATGTGTTTCGGCGTTTAACACCTCTTCAGTGTGGCTAGACACAACTATTTGGCTAGAGTCGAACTCAGATTGGCCGTTTGGCAGCCTGATATCTTATCCCCTCGTCCACTGACAGCTGTAGCGGGGACTGGTGTTTTTAAAACTATTAAGTACATAGGTTTATTTATGTATTTTACGGTCACAGAGAGATCAAATTTCCGGGGAAACGATCATTGCTATATATATATATATATATATATATAATTTATTTTTCTAACAGTAATTATTAGCAATACATAAAAGAATTGTTCAGTATCCTAAGGGCAGAGTCAAATTAAAATCTGAGACAAAATTATTTAGCTTCAAGCTGTTTACGGTTTCTTGACGTTTCATGTATACTTACAATCCAGTTTCTCTAATCGTTTATTTTTATTTTGGGCTTGTCAGCTAATCGAGGAATCTTCCAATGTCCAAAATCTGATAATTCTTAACCATTACCATAAATACTTAACATTCTGTTCAGATTTATAAATGTTTAATAAGCACTAATAACTGCCAATTTCGGTGCACCACCTCCTTCTACATCTATTTGTCAATATATATATATATATATATATATATATATATATATATATATATATATATATATACGAGATTCATTAAATAATAAATATTTCTAATTTACAGAAAATTCCTACGCACACACACACACACACACACACACACACACAACATGTGTGTATATATATATATTGGCGTCCCAAAATAATGTATACATTAATTAAATATTAATAGTTAATAATACGTTTATTTTCTATTTCAGATTTGACTAACAGTTGATAATAGAGAGTGTAATTGAAAAAGTGTATACATTATTTTGGGACACCATATATATATATATATATATATATATATATATATATAGCAGTTATCTGTAATTCATCAATATTTTGATTAATTCAGTTGATTTTACACTGAAGATCCTTATGGTGAAACTCGAGTAGGTTATTTCTGTACACACAATAAGTAAAGTCGTTGGGGTG
>CM042151.1:34676794-34680251 GCA_023376005.1 Doryteuthis pealeii | reverse complement strand
GTTGATTATCATTTTAATTTTATTTTTTTATTTATCTTCACGAATATAAATCAAATCTCTATCATTTTTGCTAAAAAATCAAGCCCTGGTGATATTTAATGTGTATATATATTTACTTTGTAGTTAATTGTTTTATTTTCGAAGTTTCCTCCGGACATACATATACACACAACTGTCCTTTATATATGTACTAGAAGCGGCTGCCCGGCGTCGCCTAGTAAGAGAAGAGGTGTAAAAGGGTAGTCTCGCAGATTCATTATTGTTGAATCATGGGTTGTATCCTCGCAGGAGGCCCCATAAAAATCCCTATGTAAAAAAGACCTTGCCTTGATCCAGGCACTCTGAAAAGAAAAATTAATGTCTCCTATTTAAAATACTAAATGCAAAAATAGCCATGTTGTTATCATTTAAATTCTATTTTTTAAATTTATTTTCACGAATGTAAATCAAATCTCTATTAATTCTGCTCAAAAACCAAGCTCTGTTGATATTTAATGTGTATATATATATTTACTCTGTCGTTAATTGTTTTATTTTCGAAGTTTCCTTCGGACATACATATACACACAACTGTCCTTTATATATGTACTAGAAGCGGCTGCCTGGCGTCGCCTAGTTAGAGGAGAGGTTTAAAAGAGTAGTCTCGCAGATTCATTATTGCTGAATCATGGGTTGGATCCTCACAGGAGTCCCCATTAAAATTCCTATCTAAAAAAGACCTTGCCTTGATTCAGACATTCTGAAAAGAAAAATTAATCTCTCCGATTTCAAATACTTAATGCAAAAAAAAAACATGTTGTTTTCATTTAAATTTTTAAAAAAATTATCTTCACGAATGTAAATCAAATCTCCAAGCACTGATGATATTTAATGTGTATATATATATTTAGTTTGCCGTTAATTGTTTTATTTTCGAAGTTTCCTCCGGACATACATATACACACAACTGCCTTTTATATATGTATAGATTTTAAGTTACTTTGTTTTTATGTTCTCTTTTTATTGCTGGTTGACGGGAAGACAGCCAACTATAGCGTTTTCCTTGCCGTGTATTATGATTTCGCCATTGGCTATTGCTTGAAACAAGTCGTTTATAAAAAGCCATTATGCATACATATGTACACCGGATCTTTTGCATTTGAATAAAAGCAATTGAAATCTGTACAGCGAGTGCACATTGAAATAAGTATTTATTAACAGAGAAATTTGGCTTGGTGAACAAGAAAGATGAACACAGAAGATTTATATATATATATATATATATATATATATATATATATATATATATATATATATATATTATCAGATTTAGCCCTGAAGAGCTTTATGCGAAACTAATAGTAGGTTCGTCTGACTCATTAGATTATCTTTATTATTGGCTCTACTTAGGTATCGAGCACTTTTTAATTATTAGCTTTCTCCTAGCGGTTATATGAATATATATATATATTATATACATATATATACATATAAATTGTTTTTTCTTTTGGCCAAATACTGTACCAATAGATTATTTTTTGTTGATACGAATGTCTTGGTCCTTTCTTTTTTTCAAAAATTTTTTTCTTCCTGGTTGATGTTTGGTAGTATATTTTTACAATCAAACTTTCTGCTGGTTTTTTTCTCTCCGCAAGGATCTACCAACACGCTTGGTATATTAAATTATATATATATATATATATATGGAGAAAAGTAGACAAACACGGGATGTTATGGGAACTGGACGTTTATTGTCGACGATGCAATGTTTCGGTCATTTAGACCTTCTTCAGGACTCGAATATAATTCTTGCTTCAATGAAGGGCATTTTCAAAATGGTGAAAACAGTGGGTTGTCAGTAGGGTCAGGGGTGATTGGGGGTAGGTAGAAGATTTTCTTCTCTCTAGATGGGGAGTGTTTATATGGTGATGCAGGTGTTGGTCCAGAATGTTGGATGATGGGGATGGGTCAAGATGGACCAACACCTGCCCGTTGTTTAAGTGGAACAAAATTAAAGCCTTTTTGATTATCCTTTATTTTTTCGAACATGAATGTATTGCCACAGGTTAATGGATTAATATAATATATTAACAAAATTGATATAATGCTTATTCGGTTTAATAATGTTCAATACAAATGAAATCAAATTGATTAAAAGAAAATAATAAAGAAAATATACATGATAAGATATAAAATTAAAAAGGGCGTTACTTAGGCCGCACCCTGTATACTTGTCCGGTTTGGAATTATTCTTATTTCTCTTTCTGTCTTTTTATTAGTTTTAAAATTAGAATTTTAGTTTCCAAGTCTAGACTGTTTTCTTTTACGAAATACATTGAACACTTTTGGATTAATTACTAATGCTGCTACAATGAAAGCATAGTAGCAACTTTTGATATATATATATATATATATATATATATATATAATATATATATATATATATATATATGTGTGTGTGTGTGGTGTGTGTGTGTGTGTGCGTGTGCCTGTGTGATAAGAAATAGGACTAGAAAACCTAAAATTCGTATTACGTTATATTTCCTATGTGGCACTTCACTCTTCCTAATAAGAATAAGTTCAAACACAATAGAATAATATATATATATATATATATATATATATATATATATATATATATATATACATATGTATGTATGTATATATATATATATATTCATATTCAAAATATATGTATATATTTAAAGTATATATATATATATATATATATATATATATATTCAATATATATTTGAAATATATACATATTCAATATATATATATATATATATAGTTAAAATTTAAAGTTGCTAAAACGCTCCTTTAAAACCAATGGAAACAATTACACCTTAAAATGTATTGTACTCTCTCTCTCTTTCTCTCTCTCTCTCTCTCTCTCTCTCTCTATATATATATATATATATATATATATATATAATATATATTGCCAGTTTCTCGCAGTAGCACTAATCTCCCTGAAGATTCGCGCTACTGCGAGAAACTGCAGTCGGAAGATTTTAAGCTATTCGTTTTTAAAACGTACATTTAGCTCTTTATATTGAGCACTCTTAAATCGGTTTTGATAAAATTCAGAAGTAAATATATTTGTTTGCTTCGCGAATTTACAAGTAACTGTGATATATATATATATATATATATATATATATATATATATATATATATATATATATATATGAAGAGAGATGGAAGTGAATCCGACGGTATGTAGTATAGAGAGAAATTTGAAAAAACATAGGTTTAAATACCACTTAAAACTTACAGGTTTAAATATCACTTATAACTTACAAGTCATTTTATTTATACCTGTTTTTTTTTTCAAATTTCTCACTATACCACACACACACACACACACACACATATATATATATATATATATATATATATATTATATATATATATATATAAACAAAAAAGAAGACAAAACATAAAAATAAACAGATTCAGATGTTTAATAAAA
>CM042151.1:34666794-34671794 GCA_023376005.1 Doryteuthis pealeii | reverse complement strand
CAAAATAATGAAGATTTGATTTATATTAATGATGTTAATTAAAAAACAGAATTTATATAGCAACAGCAGGGATTTTTTGGCATTTAATATTTCAAATAAGATACATTAATTTTTTTTTTGAGCGTGTGGAAGCGATAATACCTAATCTTTTCAATGGAACATGATGAAAAGAAGGAAAGAAAAACAAAAGAGTGAGAGAGAGTTAAATCAAGATTATTAAACTTTTTACATATCGAACTATTTTGCAATATAAATAAATATATAAGTGAATATCAAACGTTATAATAATTAAATCATCATAATGTGGTATATCCACAGGTCCTGCTAGTATATATCTACAAGGGTTAAGGTCATTACATTTCAGAAGTTTGTGTCATTTTCTCAAAGGTAAATTACCCTCTGAAACTTTAAGTACCGTATTTGACGGCATATAGGACGCACTTTTTTTTCTGATGTCCTATCAAGCCAGATTAACACAGGGTCTTTTTTACATAGGGATTTTTAATGGGGCATCTTGCGAGGATCCAACTCACGATTATAATGGATCTTCGAGACTAACTTTTTTGCCTCATCACTACCCTCTACCCAGGCGATGCCGGGTAGCCACTTCTAGTTTAGAATAATGGTAAACAGTAGAAAATCGAACTATATTTTGAATGGCAACAGTCTTGAACCCAGGTTAATCTGAAAGCAGATCGCGTTTTAATAGTTAGCAAGGTGGAATAGTAGATCCTTGTAGGTGAGTTCGGTTCTCACTGGGCGTCTCGTACTTAGAAAGAACCCATCGGTCTTGCCTAAATCTAGTGTCTGCTGCAGATGGGACTTACCTACAGTCTTAGACCAGTGTGTTTATCTATGGCTACAATAGTGTTTAATTCTGTGGTTCAGTGATTGCCTCACATAATAGATAGGCATAGCCTATCATTTTTAGCAAGTAGTGTAGTGTAATCTATACCGTGGAATATCACTGACGTATGTTTTGAGTGGCGGTAGCCTTGAACCCGGGATCATCTGGAACGGGAATCTCAGTGGCGACGCTGGGAAATTAGAAAAATAATCGAGTAGACCTGAGTTCAGCGACCATTTGGTCAAGATATGTTTTTTTCTGTTTCTGTCTAATCCACCCCCGCAAGCGCGTTTGGGTCAATGTATTGGGGCAAAAGGCGTTCAGGGAAATAAAAGTGTATGCATATAACAACACACACACACACACACAACACACAATATATATATATATATATATATATATGATACTAATAATATTGTTAGATGTAAAATAAAGGGTCTACCATGGTTTCAATCAAAAAATGATCTCCTCAGGACCCCACTCTACATTAACCAAGTTGATGTAATTCCTCAGTTAAATTGAATATAATAACGGTTGAGCGCTACGTTATTTTTCTCTCAATTTCTGCGTGCGGCCTGTACGCGAAAAACTGAGAAAAAACAATGTATCGTTCCACACGTGTAATCATCCCTTAATTTACATTTCTATATTATTACAAATTTAATTCTAATTATAAATAATAGCTAGTAAAAACAGTTAAAATTTAATTATCATTATACTTTGGGGGTTTAATATTACTAATTCATAGTTTTTATGGTTCGTTTTTGTATTTACCCTATTTAAAATGAATAACTATATATATATATATATATATATATATATATATATATTGAATGGATAAAATAGGATATTTTAATTAATTTAACTTACACGTGTTTCGGTCAGGAGTTTATCCATGTGTACATTATTCTATCTATTTTCCCACCAGCTATGATTCAATAATAGGACAGAGTATGAATCCAACTGTTCTCCCTCCAGCTATGGGTAAATAGTAGGGCGGGCTGGACTCTTTAACTTGGGTATCGCAACAGTTTTAGGAGAAAAAAGGAAAAATTGTGAATTCAAACATGTTAAAATCCACCGCTTAAAAATTGACCTTGGGTCGCATCCTACTCGTGCGGGGGGATTGCGAAAATACATACAACAATATTTTCTATAAAGATTTCTAGGACATTGTTTTAGTAGTGATTTTGGACATAAAGAGTTTTTTTTTTGATAAATGCAAAATAATATAGTTACGTCCGAATGATATGAAATAGAAATATCTTGTTTGGTTTGGTTTGTTTTGTTTTACGGCATATCAACCTCAGTGGGTCATTTAATGCCGATAAAGTTTTGAAATAAATCAATTCTTAATGGATAATACAATTTTGTTTATAAACTCATGTTTTTCTATTTAACCCATAGATGGGACCCTAACAAGTACTACCACTCCGGGTCAGAGTGGACCAGGGAGCAATGGTGATGAAGGGGTGCTCCACATTCCCCAAACCTCCAAAACTGGAACCTCACCATCAGATGGAGTTTAACGTCATTCCCAGGACATGTAGACCCTCAGCCACCGCCTTCTAGCACCCATATGATAAAAAGGGGCTGGGGCTTGCCATTAGGGCAATTGGGTTGGGAAAATCATATAGGTGTTAGGGCTTGGCGTAACCAGCCGATTGATCGGAGTGGGCCTCTCCGACCGCCCGTCTAGCCCAAGATAGGGATATCTTGTACTTACTTTAATAATTAGTATACCAATGTATTTGAACTGTGTAGTATTACATTAAGTTAAAGCGACAATTCTTCTAAAACAGCTGTATCAGTGCTACTGTACGGCAGCACCACTTGGACCCTTACGAAGCGGCTCGCGAATAAACTAAATGGGAGCTGTACAGGAATGTTATGTGCAATCGTAAACAAAACCTGGAAACAAAACCCCACAAAAAGCAGCTGTAAGGCCACTTGTTACCTATCACACAAACCATCCTAATGAATTGAAATGGTGGACACTGCTAGAGACGCCAGAACGAACTCATAAGTGATATTCTCCGGGAGAAATCAGCACATGGGCACGTCAATGTGGGCCGTCCAGCGAAGAGTTATAATGACCAACTCTGCGCAGATACTGGATGCTGCGCTGAGGACTATCCGAGGGCAATGAATGATAGAGACGGTTGGCGGGAGATTGTCATGGATATCCGTGCTACTAGAGCGACATGATGATGATGATGATGATGATGAAGGCTCATTTTATGAGTACGGTATGTTTCTTTTTTCCAGTTATTTTGTTTCGTTTGATTAGGTTTGGTTTGTTTTACGGCATATCAACCTCAGTGGGTCATTTAATGCCGACAAATTTTTGAAAGAAATTCATTCTTAATGAATACTCAATTTTTTTAAAACACATTTTTCTATTCAACCCATAGATGGGACTCTAACAGTTACTGTCACTCCGGGTCAGAGTGGACCAGGGAGCATTGGTGATGAAGGGATGCTCCACATTCCCCAAACCTCTAGAACGGGAATCTCACCATCAGATAGAGTTTAAGGTCATTCCCAGGACATGTAAACCCTTAGCCACCGCCTTCTAGCACCCATGTGATAAAAAGGGTTGGGGTTTGTTATAAGGGCAATAGGGTTGGGGCAATCATATAGGTGCTAGGGCTTGACATGGCCAGCCGATTGATGGGAGGGGGCATCTCCGACCGCCAGTCTAGCCTAAGTAAGGGTCTAAGTGAAGTGTTGCATCTCATGGACTACTTATCCACCAGGATTCCGTCCTTAAGCATCATGGGTAGCCATCCACGGCCAACAGGTGTCCTCAATGGGGGGGGGGGTTGTTCTTACCCCTCTACAGAGGGGCAGTAGATGTATTATTAAGCCACAGCCGACAGGGCTAGTTATTTTGTGTTAACCAGAAATATTTTTCTCCTCATTCATGTGCATAGAGGCTTTTGTTAACAACATTATCAATGCGAAATGCCCCCCCACCCATTTAAGGGGAATGTTTCCTTGTTGTAGTTATTGCCCCCGGATCCCTTAGTGTTATTCTTTGCCTTTAGGATCATTGCATTGTTGGATGTAATTATTTTATGCATGTTTTCGACACAAGAATAGTCTACTTCCATTGGTATTTATGCTAAAGAGTGTCCTCGGGGGAACTAGATCTATGGAAATATGGTTTATCGACCAGCTCAGCTGCCACATTAGTCTCAACACATTGGCTATGACGTGGATTAAACCGAATGACCTTTTTCTCTGTTTAGTTTTTTCTGTCATCTCTCCGCTCTGTATATTCCAAGTGCGCAATGGATTCCACGGTTTACAGGGAAAGTCCTCCTACACATATATTAGCTTTTAGGAGGCGTGTGGTCTAATTGTTAGTGTCGTAGGAAACGGACTCGTCAACCCGAGTTCAATTCCTGGATGAAGCTGTTTGCATTTCACATGGCGCTAATACCCTTGGGAAAGGTATGAATCCAATTCTCCCTCCAGCTGATTGGTTATTGCAAATAACAATTCCCCCTCCAGCTGATTGGTTATTGCAAATAACAAATCAAATTAGTTGGATCTTACGACATGACAACTCTTGTTGGGTTATTTTATGCCAAAGACATTTATTTTATTCATTTTTGTTGGGTATTCAATTTTTTCAAACTCAAGTTTTTAAAAACATATTTCTATAAGCCTTTTCTTTTTATCTATTTAACCCATAAATAGAGGCGCGTGTTCTAATGGTCGTAGGAAATGGACTCGTCGACCCGAGTTCGATTCCTGGATGAAGCTGTTTGCATTTCACATGGCGCTAATACTCTTGGGAAAGGTATGAATCCAATTCTCCCTCCAGCTATGTGTAAATAGCAGGACAGACAATTATTTAACCATAGCTAGGTAACCAGTCTAGGAGAAGGAAAACTCTGAATTCAAACCAGTTAAACTCCGCTTAAGAAATTGACCTTGTATCGCATCCTGCTCGTGCGGAGGGGTTGGTATATATATATATTTAGCTTTTGTGTTAAATTGAGCCACGCTGCAAGAATCCCCAGGGCTTGGTTTTTGAGTAAAAATAATGAAGATTTGATTGATATTGGCAAAGATGATTAAAAAATAAAATTTAAATGCTAACAGTATAGAATTTTTCTTTTTCATTTAATATCGTTAATAG
>CM042151.1:34646794-34661794 GCA_023376005.1 Doryteuthis pealeii | reverse complement strand
GTATATATATATATATATATGTGTGTGTGTGTGTGTGTGTGTGTGTAGATCTTGGATAGTTTTCTTCTGTATTTATCCCATTAAATACATTTAACCGAGACTTCCAAATAATAGCAATATTGTTCTTGTGATATTTTCGGACTGTTCTCTTAAGTTTAGGGTGTAACCGTTACGGTGCGTTTTCAATGGAACAATTACTTTCGGTAAACACTTTCATCTCCTTTAGAAGATCAATGTTCAAAAATGATAAGTCTCTCTGCCCTCCCTCTCTATTTCTCTCCTCTCTCTCCTCTCTCTCCTCTCTCTCTCCCCCTCTCTCTATTATCCCATTTGTCTCTCTACGTTCCGTTTTTATATCCCTCCTCCCCCTCTCTCTCTCTTTCTTGCTGACAGATTTTATGTTTAAATTGTCCTAGCAGAGTGTCGTCTTTCTCCCATTAATATGGCTGTAAAGAAAGCTGGGATTTATTCATTCGTAGAATCGAGGTTATTATTTTAAATTTTCTGTCGTTTGTTTGTTTGTTTGTTTGTTTGTTTCATTTCTTTCTTTTCTTTTCTTTTTTTTTTTTTTGCTTTTCTTTAAAATTTAAATCTGCAAATAGAGAAGGAATGACAGAAGAAAAAAAAATGAGGGAAAATACATGAATGGAAGAAATAAATAAATAAATGTAGGAACAGAATGTAGAAAGAGAGATAGAAGAGAAGTAATGAATCGAAGATAGATAGATAGATATATAGATAGATAGATAGAATTGAATACATAAAGAAAGAAAGAAAGAAAGAAAGAAAATGTATTAATGAAAGATAGAAAGAAAGATAAAAAGAAAGAAAATTTAGGAATAGAATGTAGAAAGAGAGATAGAAAGAAGAAAATAAAGAAAGAAAATGGACGAATTAATGGAAGAGAAAAAGAAATAAAGAGAGAAAAGAAATGAATGGAAAAAAGATAGAAAGAAAAAGACGAATTAAAAAATAACCTGGATTCGATGAATAAATACAACCCCGCTTTTTTCACCGCCATATCAATGAAAAAAACATTTTGTAAGAACAATTAAAAACGAGAGAGAGAGAGAGAGAGAGAGAGAGAGAGAGAGAGAGAGAGAGAGAGAGAGAGAGAGAGAAGAGAGAAAAAGGAGAAAGATAGAGAGATGGGGGGGAAGGTATGTGAAAAAGAAGTGTATAAAGATAGAAGATAGAAATTTTTCTTTCTCTCATTTTTTCATTCTTTATTCATTTTTTTCCAATGCATTTTCTTTATTTCCTTCTCTCTTTCTTTCTTTCTTTCTTTCTTTACGAATCTTGCTTTGTATTTTTTCTTTTTTTTCTTTCCAATCCTTTTTTGTATTCTTTTTTCTTTCTTTCTTTCTTTCCAATCTTGTTTTGTATTCTTTCTTTCTTTCTTCTTCTTCTTTCTTTCTTTCCAATCTTGTTTCTATTCTTTTTCTTTCTTTTTCTTATTTTCTATTCTTTTTCTTCTTTCCTTTCTTTTTTCTTTCTTTCTTTCTTTCTTCTTTCTTTCTTTCTTTCTTTTCTTTTTCTTTCTTTCTTTCTTTCTTTCTTTTTCTTCTCTTCTTTCTTTCTTTCTTTCTTCTTTCCAATCTTGTTTTCTATCTTTTTTCTTCTTCCTTTCTTTCTTTTCTTTCTTTCTTTCTTTCTTTCTTTCCAATCTTGTTTTCTATTCTTTTTTCTTCTTTCCTTTCTTTCTTTCTTTCTTTCTTTCTTTCTTTCTTTCCAATCTTGTTTTCTATCTTTTTTTTCTTCTTTTCTTTCTTTCTTCTTTCTTCTTTCTTTCTTTCTTTCTTTCTTTCTTTCTTTCTTTCTTTCTTTCTTCTTTCTTTTCTTTCTTTCTTTCTTTCTTCTTTCTTTCTTTCCAATCTTTTTTTCTTTCTTTTTTTTCTTTCCTTTCTTTCTTTCTTTCTTTCTTTCTTTCTTTCTTTCTTTCTTTCTTTCTTTCTTTCTTTCTTTCTTTCCAATCTTGTTTTGTTCTTTCTTTCTTTCTTTCTTTCCAATCTTCTTTCTTTCTTTCTTTCTTTTTTAGCAAAGTTTATTTATTTATTTGATTTTTGATTTTAAAGTTGCAAGTGAAGACAGGAATTATTTGAAGACAGAAGATTTATTTAATTATCGAAAGTAGATGGTAACTGATATTATTTATGGAGTGTTGTCTTTTGTTCGAGAGTCAAGTATTTAAAACGATTCCCCCACTTCTCCCTCTCTAACATTGAAGAAGCGCGTGATGTAATGGTTACCGTCGTAGAAAATGGATACGGTGAGACGAGTTCAAATCCAACACCATTTCCGCTCCTAATAACAAGGGGGAGTCGCTGCGGTGTAGTGGCTAACGTACCAGACATCGTAACAAGCGAGTTCAAACTCTAGTCACGGTATTACGATTACATTCTTGTTTTCAAGACTAATACTCTTGAAAAAGACATAGACCTACAAATCCTCCAGCTATAGGTTGAATAGTAGCACTACTGCTATATGTATGCGCTCGTTAGGGGCGACGAGGGCGCTGGCATAACGAAAAAAATAAGCAAGAGATCTCGAGTGTTAAAAAATATAAATAAAAGAAACACGAGGGACAGGGAATTCTCCTTCTCACACTTCGATAAATACGAGAGGGTGATAAGGAACGCCTTTGCCAGACAACAAAAGACAATAAGTCAAGGATTCAGTGATAACGACAATTTTATTTATCAACATACAAACAATAAGGAACAAAATAAAGGAAAACAACAAACAAAAAATATAGTGAATAGGGAACGGGGAGGTATTGAATAAGTATCTATTTTTGTCATATATGTATGAACGAGCGATTCAAAACATTCACCAAGTAACCAATCTCAAAGAGAAATATATAAAAACAAAGAGAGATTCAACTCACTGTGATACCACTGCTAGTGGGAGAAAAATAAAAGAATGTCTTTCTGTTTTGTTTTTTTTTAAATATTTTTTAAATATTTGCAAGACATTAATCAAAGTCCTTGGGACGATTCAAACAGTAATGAAGCTTCTTGTATTTTCGACGGCATGAGCATTTTTCACAATTGTATTTCTTTTCTTTGATCGGATGTCCAATATTCAACGATGAAACACTTTTGTTTAATTACTGTTGAGAATATATGATTTTTGACAGTGCTGCGTTCTTAGAGAATCGAAATCCGTCTCGTCATTTCGTCTTGGGTGACAGCAGAATACAGGTGATTAAAATCGAAACGTCTGCTCCTAGACAGATTTTCCCCACCTGTGTGTACCACCGTCTTGTGGCGGGAAAACCTAAGGTCGGTCGCCATGGCAACAGGCTAAACTGCTGTCCCTCTTAGAGGCGCGAAATCCAGAGGTCGCAAGCACTTTTACAAATCCAATCATGTGCCGTCATTACTCAGGTCAACATAGATACATACTTCACGTTTGCCGTTTCCGGTAATGGAACAGGGAGGGTTAAAACCATCGTTTAGCAGTGAGTTAGTAATAATATGATGAGAAGATTGTCTTTCTTCTGTCTATAACAGACTGGGACGTAGAATTTATTTTATTTTCTTCTTTTTGTTTCTTTTAAACAAAGTGAATGATCTTTTCGTTCTCCATACATTAGATTTATAATTTTGTAAAAGCTTATAACTACTAGTTGACATACTCCTATTGTATAACATTTTCTTCTACAAGGTGGCTTTGGTATTGATTAACTCACGAAGTTTGATATACTATTAAATAAAGAAACAAAACCAAATAATGGGGTATTCGCAATCCGATCTTGTAGTTATTTACACAACCCATTCGCCCCGGGCACGACGGGACACAAAGTCACAAGTATTGGACATCCAGCGAGAATCGAACTGGCTATACACACAGAAGAATGGTGTGCTTAATACATTTATTAAGCACCAGCATCCGGTGCCAAACGGATACAGACAAACACAGACCAAATAAGTATAAACAATTAACAAGACAAACTTACACTAAAAGAGGAAGGGTCAATTCGGTATAGCCAACGCAGTAAAGTCAGTCTGCATATCATTGTTGTATCCTTGAGATGGCAAAAAGAATACGCAGCAAATACAGGTTGTGTGAATATGTATTTATTCAACACTTAACATAGAACAAAGAAGTAGTACAAATCACAAGACAAACGTACAAATAAGGAGGTTCAAATGGTTGGAAATTGACGCAGTAATTTCGTTCGAATAAATTTTGACTTCAGTCACTGCTGCGTCGACTCTTAAATGCTTCTGTGTCAGTCCATTTTGTAGGGATGTTCACCTCTCTACAACAATCATTTAGCCAGTTAATCGTCGGCTATTTTATGGCTATGAGCCAGTCCATCTGGTAGAGTGCTGAAGGGGTGTAAGCTGCTCTACAACAAATAAATCTCCGATACTAGCTTGCTAACCATTCCATCCCGATGGGGTGCCTTTTTATTACCCAATCCGTTCGTCACGGGTAGGATGTGACACAAAGTTGCAAGTATGGGACATCCAGCAAGGATCTAACTCGATATTCAGTAGTAATGGATCTGCGAGAATAGCTTGCTAACCATTATAATACTTTGCTGGGTCACGGTTTCAATGTATGGAACGATGCTCCGGCACAGTATCACATTCGTTGGGTTGGATGATACCAAATATAATACTATAGGGTACGAGGAAGATTCTATGCTAGTCGCGGCACAGATTCTAGTACTATAGTGTCCTGAGGGAGAGCTAGTTTCGTTCTTCTTTGAACTCAGTTGGGTTGGATGATAACCAAATTATCTAAAGCTGTCAAACAAAACAAATAAACAGGAACGCTATGTTTATGTTTATGTTTATGTACAAAATATATACATTTATTTTTCATACAATGATTAATATATTGTATGATGTTAAAGGAGCGTGGATGTTGAAGGTAATTTCTTTGTCGGTTGACTGACGATCTACAGCTAGTTATCTTTGGTTAAATTATCAATTTGGTACCGAGTGGCAAGATGGCGGAGTGTATCGGCAAAGTTGTGACAAGGGCCCAGAGCTGTGGCGAGCTCTCGATCTCTGTGTGCCTGACTCCGACTGACTGACTGTTGTTCCAGCTTCGGCTCTTCTTTTTATGGGGTCCAGACCCCCCCCCCTGAACATACGTCTCTGATTGGTCAGTCACTCGATAATATTGATTATTTGTATAAATAGCCTTGTGCCAGTCTTAGTTGTAATTTTCCAAGTGCCATTATTATTTTATTTATCAATATTGTTCAAATTCCATAGTTTTAGGAATCTGCCATATTTTGACAACCCGAGGTCAATTATTGTTTTTATTTATCAAAGGAATTTTATCTCTTATGTAGGAATGTTAGCCTACGTGACACGAATCTTTGTTTTGATAAATTGAAATTTATTTGTTTGTTTTGATAAATTTGAATTTATTTATTTGTTTTGATAAATTGAAATTTATTTATTTATTTATAATTATCATCATTATTATTATCTGGATTTTTCTTATTTTTGCATTTCCTTACAAAATCAACTTTAACTTTTAACAAACTATCCTAATTATTATCAAGTAATTAATTTAATATCGCCAGTCAACCTATAACACTATCATAGTGTTATACCATTACAGCAGGATTGTAAACCGTCGCAATTCGACCAAGTAAGTACGGCATGTATATTCATCGTGCTTGATTCGGTTAGTTTTACAGACATTGTGCTAAAGTGCACTGGATATGACGTTAAACTGCATCTAATGGTGAAGTTTGAATTCTTAAACTTTAGGGAATGTGGAGTACCCCTTTATCGCCATTATTCCCAGGTCCACTCTGACCAGGAGTGGTAGTACCTGTTAGGGTCCCATCTATGTGTTAAATAGATAAAAAAAAAAGAAGTATTGAAATATGTGTTTAAAAAATTGAGTTTGAAAAAAATTGAATACCCAACAAGAATGAATAAAATAAAATGTCTTTGGCATAAAATAACCCAACAAGAGTTGTCATGCCGTAAGATCCAACCAATTTGATTGGTCATTTGCGACAACCAATCAGGTACGCGGTAGAAAGCTATACACTCATCAAAAATCAATAAGAGCTAAACATTTCTCTAGTGTTCAAAGAGAGCGGATCAGTTTCATATTCTTTGATAGGGTCCGCCTGGTGAGGGGAATATTATGTTGTAAGACCCGAAACTCCCCGCGGAACCAAATTTTGACATCACTGACGACGCCCTCCAAAATGTAGTAAAGTGCGTATATATTTAAAGATTAAGTTTTAGTTCAGTATTTCCTTCAAGTCTCCTAGTGTATACAAGTACCGTGCAAGTCTCTACGTTGCTGTTATGTATCCCTAGGCCAATATATAAGAATTTATGATCTATTCGTAAAATAAACAGAGCGAATCTGGAAATGAGGCGGACTGATAACATGCCAGTTCTACCGGTGGAACAGATATAATGTTGCGAAACCCGAAATCTGTAAGGATACTGGTTTAACATCACCAATTGACCTCCTTTGGTGCATCTCGGCGATGTTTTACGAGAAGAAAGTTACTTGATAAGCAACTGAAACTCACCAGAAAGCGAGCAAACTGTAGAATGCTCCTCGATCCAATAGCAAAGTCGACAAGAAGTTTAACACCATGATTATTTGGTATGTCTGTTTTTTTTTATTTGTTATGTTATTGGTTTTGGGATAATCAGGAGAGAATGTGCACCGTTACAGGGCCTTCCTCTCAACGGTTTTATTTGCACACTGATGTGAGGCCCCAAAAATATATCCAGTATCGTACAAACAAATATACAAATTGATAACGGCGGAAAGTTGTTTTTAAACGGCGTGTGTTATGGAAAAGCTGCTTGAATCGCGGGTTGTAGATTCCTTGGATGATAGGATTGTTGTGCCATCCATGAAAGCCTTCGCTGGTGGCATTTGACAATCTTAACCAAGCTCAACAAAGCATGCTTGGCTTTCTGTCGCTTTTAGAAACAGCTGCATTGATAGGACGAAACGTATTGGGGAAAATGAACATCCCATTGCAATTCCAACCTCAAGTTTAGTCCAGTTAGTCGTAAAATCTTTTTGTGGTGAACCTCATGAGGAATCCGTCGAAATAAGTGGCTTGCATATTGGATATTTCTTTAACAAGATAACCAACCATTTTACTAAAATCTTTTACTAAAAGTGTCTGTAATAGTTAATTTTTTTGTATATTTTTTTACACTAGTTAATTTTGCTAGAAGTAATCATTTTTACACTAGTTAATTTTGCTAGTAGTAATAATTTTACACTAGTTAATTTCGCTAGTAGTAATCATCATTTTACACTAGTTAATTTTGCTAATCATTTTTACACTAGTTAATTTTGCTAGAAGTAATCATTTTTACTAGTTAATTTTGCTAGTAGTAATCATTTTACACTAGTTAATTTTGCTAGTAATCATTTTTACACTAGTTAATTTTGCTAGAAGTAATCATTTTTACACTAGTTAATTTTGCTAGAAGTAATCATTTTTACACTAGTTAATTTTGTTAGTGGTAATCATTTTACACTAGTTAATTTTGCTAGAAGTAATCATTTTTACACTAGTTAATTTTGCTAGTAGTAATCATTAAACGATAATATGGGCAGGTGGAATATCTTACTTTGTTTCTATTAACTTTTTTTATGATTGACCAAGTTACAAGCTGGAGTAGTCTCTCATCTTACTGACATGTTTTGAAAGATTGTTATTGCTTAAAGAGAGAAGCAAATAATGAAAATTACTTTTTTAAAAAGTTACAAAATTGTGTATATTCTTTTAAATTATTGGCAGGGAGGTGTAAGGTCGTATTAACTTGTATGATTTTTAAATAGTAATACAAGATTGTCTATTAAAATTAAGTTTTTACTTATGCGATCATTATGAATTCAGGTAAATAATTAAACTCTTCCTTATTTTTTTTCTTGATAGATTTTTTTGAGAAACATTTTTATTGCTTTTTTTTTCACACATCTTCATTTTTAATAATTTTAGTTTCATAAGAGAATTTGTACTTTTTGTGGAGTTTTTGAAACCGTGAAGATTTAGTGCTGATCCTTTTGAAGATTTTTTTTGACACAGCATTCGATCTTATGTTTGAGTTTTGTAACACACTGAACAAGACACATCTATACATATGTAAAGGACAGTTGTGTGTATGTGTATGTCTGGGGGAAACTGCGAAAATAATACAATTAACGACAAAATAAATATATAATTTCTCTGAATGTTTGAGATGAGGCTTGAAGATTAGTATTATCTGCGTTATTCGGACTATTGTCCCCATCTTCATTGTTATTTGTACAACGTTTCGGCCGATATGCCCACCGGCCTTTTTCAGGTATTTCTTGTCGGACTCGGGAACTTTCTCGGACTCGGGAACCTTCTTTTTCGAACTCTGGAACTTTCTTGTCGTAATCGGGAGCCATCACGGAACTTTGAACCTAACCCTTTATTTATACCACGGGGGTATCCTGTTCTCATTCCGCTAACCATAGTTCCTGAGTCCGACAAGAAATACCTGAAGAAGGCCGGAGGGCATATCGGCCGAAACGTTGTACATATAACAATGAAGATGGGGACAATAGTCCGAATAACGCAGATAATACTAAGTAAATATATATACACAATAAATATCACCAGGGCTTGGTTTTTGAGCAAAAATAATAAATATTTGATTTATATTTGTGAAAAGGATTACAAAATAAAATGTAAATAACAGAATGGAATATTTTTTTTCATTTAATATTTTAAATAGTAGACATTAACGTTTATTTTCAGAATGGCTGGATCAATGCAAGTCTTTTTTTACGTGGGGATTTTAATGGGGCATCCGACGAGGATCCAACTAACGAATGAGTAATAATGGATCCGCGAGTCTAACTTAAAAAAAAACCTCTACCCAGGCGACGCCGGGTGGCCGCTTTTATTTTATAATAATCTAAGTTTTCTAAGAAACTTTGAGATGCAAACGTGAACTGAATGCTTAGCTACGTGTTCAAGGGCAACATCAAATCAATCTGATTACTTTCAAAACAATCGATAAGATTACTTTCAAAAGAATCAATCTGAATACTTCCCCGATCAAAATCTTATATATATATATATATATATATATATATATATATATATATATATATATATATATAGTGTAGAGGGTTCACCAGGTAAGTTGCTATTAGAATGATTCTAAGTTGGACGTTTCTTTCAACAGCGGAATGATAGAGTTGTTCACGTCCAAGTTGAGCTCTCACTGTTCAATATTATTGAATAGAGCAATATAATTGGCTAAGAAAAAGGCTTAAAAATCGGTCATTTTGCGGTTATAGATCTAGGTAATCTGAACATTAGCTACATAAAAGAGAATGACCTCCCTTTGTTTCTTTCACTTTGAGGAAGCCATCTGTTTTGGTTGGCCATTTTCATTTCACCGTAATCAATACAACTGCATGTTTTAACACAAAACTATCATAAGATGTGTTCTTAATAAGAATTAAGTTCGTTTCAAATAATGCACAAGCACAATTAAGAACACATTTTATGATATTTTCGTGTTAAAACATTCAGTTGTATTGATTCGAATAAATTCGTATTTTCAGTGTAGATTTACGGTGAAATGAAAATGGCCGACCAAAACAGACAGCTTTCTCAAAGTGAAAGAAACAAGGGGAGGTTACCCTCATTTATGTAGCTAATGTTCAGATTACCTAAATCTATTTATACTCATAGGTATCTGTGTATACATATGAGTTTCATCGGAACGCTAACTTTATTGAAAATGGTGAACTGAAAATTCGTTAGGCTTTATCAGCCAGGTGGTGGTGATAGTCTCACTCTGGGTGGTTTTATCCCTTTATTAAATTCTTATTCAGAGGGATCAACCTCCTTGTTTCTCTGGCTGTCGGGGCTTTTTAAAAAAAATTATTTTTAATTTTTAATTTCGACCATGACACTAATAAGCACCCCAGCCCCAATCCGTTTTGAAAGGAACTGAATTTTGCTTTTCCCCGGTTGTTACTAAACAAAACAGCCGGTCGATAAAAACCAGTAACATTTTTATATTAAAATAGTTTTTGATTTTAATTTTTAAGAAATTATTTATTTCGTGTTGATGTTAGCATATGGGAAAAAATTAATTTTGCACTAAAGATAAACTAATATTGTTATTAAAAAAAACACAAAAAAAAACAACTTAAAACGAAAGACATGTTTATTTATTTTCCATGTGCCTCTACGGATAGTTAATATTAAAAAGTATTTAAGAAAAGATTTTGCTAGAGTTAGAGGTTAGGGGTTAGGGTTAGCTATTATTATAAGCTTATAACATACATTTTATAGATTTAACTATTCCCGTGTTAAACGTGTCTAACGTTAAAAGTTTTATAATTAAAAAGGAATTGCTATTGAATTAACAACAACAACATGAAATAAGTTTGTTTGTTTGTTTATTGATTTTAAGGCATATCAACCCGTCTGGGGTTATGCCATGCCGAACGGTTAGGAAGTTATACATATCGTGTATTTCTATTTATACATTTTAGTAATTGGTTTTAAAAAAGTGTTGGCATTTTTGTGAATTATGTTGTATGGTATTGATTTGTTTCATGTCTATATTCTATGGTATAATTTTATTTCCCTAAAAAAAGAGAGAATATCCTCCATGTTGGCATTTTCAAACAGATCTTTCATATGGTTTGCTTTAAAATAACGGTTTCTGATGTGAAACCTGAATTCCATGAATAAGTGTTTAACTGTCAAAGGTGTTTGACATGTTCCACATTGTGGTTGTTGTTCTTGTTTGAGTATATTGGAGTGCGTTAAAAAAAATTATTCGTAAGATAATGATAACATTTTTTTAAAACGTAATCCTTTTTGTGTGCCTTCTTTTTTTTAGAGAATATATATATATACATATATGAAAATATAAATGGAATATATATATATATATATATATATATATATATATATATATATATATATGTATATAGCTAACCCGGCCCCTATATATATATATATATATATATATATATATATATATATATATATACATATATTCCTTTTCTTAACTTTCATAATATAGCTATATTAATATATAAACGGAATATTTACACACACACACACATATATATATATATATATATATATATATATATATATATATATATAAAGAAAATTTGAAAATACAAGTGTTCCGAAAATGGGATGAACACTTGTTTTTTCAAATTTTCTTTATATTGTCGGATTTAATTTACATATTTACTCCCATATATATATATATATATATATATATATATATATATATATATATATATATATATAAATTCATAAAATTTAAACTCTTTTATGTGAGTACCATTATGATATAATTTCTAAAAGTCTCCACGTGTATACAATCTCTCTCAAAATATTCTTTGGAATCTGCCACAGGTGTTTAAAAAAAAATGATAACACTTCTATGGAACCACCTTTTATAGAGACTATTACCATGGAGACCATCTTTAGAAGATTTTAGTGATGTATTGTCAGGGATAGTCAACAGATAGGGACTGTTTAAAATCATATAATAAAACGCAAAGTTCTGCCATAGGCGTGACAACATTTTTAGAGTCCCATTGGAGATATACAATTTATCTTATAACTTTCACTGCTTATACATTATCTAAAGAAAAAAATTCAAAAAGTAAACAACCGGTTGTTAGCCGTTGTGTGGTGCAACAGTATGCGGGCTCCTTGTATGGTGCGACGGTAGGCGAACTTGGCAAGCGAGATCATTGTTATTGAGTTCGCTTCTCACCGAGTTTCCATAATTCTGACATTATAAAGACTAAAACCAATAGCAGGATAAAACATAGAATGAATCAATGTTTTTTAACCTCTTTTGGCAGTTTCATTACTGTGAGTTCCATGTAGTTAAAAAACAATCATATATATCTTATTATAATGGAGATTGTGTGTTTTTCTGTCTGTAACCGTAACTATATTACTACTCAAGTCGCAATTCCCTTAGTTAATTACGTCACATTCTCCATGATTTTATTTCTATTTAAACCTCAATTAATAATAAAACTGTTTGACTTTATTAATACTGTTGGCCTTACCTAAATACTAATAACATGCAATTGTATTTATATATACAACAAAATACCAGTTTTCAGTGTAAACGTAAAGCTAATTTGCATATTGATATTAAAAAAAACTGATTTTAATAAAAATGTGCTTGGTATTATTGATTTCTAATTGTTTGGTTTTATCTTAATGAATATGAGTAAAAATCTCTTCAATAAATCCTAAAAGAAATTCATTAACAAGAAGAAATAACTGTAGTTTTATTCTTTACTTTCTATTTTAACAAAATAGTTAAATTAGGAAAATTTAGCATTGAAAAACGGAAGTGATGAAAGAGTAAGTTTCAGTTGTTCTATTTTCCGATTATACCCCCTCCGTTTCAAATCTTTTTATTTGAATTCTTAATTTGTTTCATTAGCCTTTCTGATTTAATCTAATATTTTATTACATTTACACTTAAATACTTGCACCCGGAGGGTGCATATATTTGCTAGTATATATATATATATATATATATATATATATATATATATATATATATATATATATATATATAACTTTCAAAGAAAGAAAAACTTAACAAACCGTCATCCCGTAATAATTTATTTCAACCAGAAACTCTAAAAAAATTTTAAATTTTAAAAATTTTAAAGATGTAAAAATGTTTTTTTTAAATTTTTAATAAATTCTTAAATTTTAAAAATTAAAAAGAAAGTTAGATATTGCTCTGTATATAATCTAATTTATTGATTATTATACATTGAGCTCTCTTTAGGGATTTTATAAAAATCGTTGTATGAGTATATGTTGGCACCTACAAGAGCATACAGTATAGTTATACAGTGAGATTTCGATGATCCCGAATAGAATCATCACTTACAACCAGTTATTTTGATTACCTTACATTTATATATATATATATATATATATATATATATATATATATATATATATGTGTGTGTGTGTGTGTGTGTGTGTGTGTGTGTGTGTGTGTTTAGGCCAGCTCTGCTATGATAGTATAGAGTACTTTCTTCTCAAACACTTTTCTTATTTGCTATCATTCATTATATATACATATATATATATATATATATATATATATATATATATATATATATATATATATATATATATATATATACAATGAATGATAGCAAATAAGAAAATATATATATATATATATATATATATATATATATATATATATATATATATATATATATATAAATTGTTGCTCTGGATCCAATGGAAGAAAATTAAATATTTTATAAAAAAGAAGGTCCGCAAATTGGATTATTTAAAAAAAAAAATTATTATTTTACATTAATGCCTTTCAAGATGATAACAGGAAAAAATTGTTAAAAAGACTTGAAATAAAAATGTTTAAAAAATATATGGATTCCATTATTTTCATCTAAATTTGCTTGAATATATATATATATATATATATATATATATATATATACAGGAAAAATATATATACAAGAAAATATATATATATATATATATATATATATATATATATATATATATATATATATATATATACAGGAAAAAATTGTTAAAAAAAACTTGATATAAAAATTTGAATAAAATATAAGGATTCCATTATTTTCAACTAAATTTGCTTGAATATATATATATATATATATATATATATATATATATATATATATATATATATATATATATATATTCAAGCAATAAGTCTAGTCTTCATACATTCTAAACAGCACTTTTATGTATACAAACCAAACATCCCCATAACGAAGTTTAATAGGTTTGAATTCAGAGTTTTCCTTATCCCGTAGTTTCAGTTACAGCCAAGGAGGCACCGAATATCCATTATGATAAGATGATTGTTTCACTGCGTATGGTTATTGATTATTTTCAGCCTGAATTATTCTTATGTTTCTTTTCTGGAGTGTTTTATTTGTGTTTTATTTTATTTTTTATAAAAGTTAAAATCACTTTCCGATTGATTTACATCGGGCCGTTTTGTTTTTGATTTTTGAATCACTAAGATAAAATAATTGATTCTTACTAATAGGTATAGATGCTAATTAGCTAATTACTGGATAACACTAACAAGCTTCTCAGTAATTGTAGGTTCGTAGTAATTTGGGTCTTTACCTGCGCGCCTCCAGCCAAAAAGACTCCAGTTACCAGGGTGCTAGTTGGATAGTTTTCATTTTGATGCAATTATCAGTTTCCTTTCTTCCTTCCTTTTTCTTCCTTTTATCTTTCTTTTATTGTCGGACACTTTGTTATTAGCTTTCTTTTCTGTATATGATGTTTACTTTATAATGCATTAATATCTAATGCATTTTCACTATATAATGCTCACTTTCAAATGCATTAATATCTAATGCATTTTCACTATATAGTTCTCACTTTCAAATGCATTTATATCTAATGCATTTTCACTATATAATGCTCACTTTCATATCTAATGCATTTTCAGTATATAATGCTACTTTCAAATGCATTAATATCTAATGCATTTTCACTATATTATTCTCACTTTCAAATGCATTAATATCTAATGCATTTCACTTAATGCATTAATATCTAATGCATTTTCATATATAATGTTCTTTTTTAATGCATTAATATCTAATACATTTTCACTATAAAATGATTCCTTTTTAATGCATTAATATCTAATGCATTTTCACTATATAATATTCACTTTCTAATGCATTAATATCTAATGCATTTTCACTATATAATGTTCATTTTTAAATGCATTTATATCTAATGCATTTTCACTATAAAATGATTCCTTTTTAATGCATTGATATCAAATACATTATTACTATATAATTTTCCCTTTCTGATGCAATGATATAAAATGCATTTTTATAATATAATTTTCATATCTAATGCATTTTCAGTATATAATGCACGATCTGTTTTTATTAATATTCACTATTGAGTTTAGTGCGTTAAAAAAG
>CM042151.1:34636794-34641794 GCA_023376005.1 Doryteuthis pealeii | reverse complement strand
TAACATCCTACCCGTAGTTAACGGGTTGGTTAATAAAAAGGCGTCCATTCGTGATGTAATGGTTAGCATGCTAGTCTCTATTACTACTGAAAAGCTTTCAGTTCTTACTGGATACGCCGTACTTGTGACCTTGTGTCACGTTTTACCCGTGGCAAACAGGTTGGTTTATCAAAAAGCATCCCATCGTGATGTAATAGTTAGCATACTAGTCTCACAGATTTATTATTACTGAAAAGCGAGTTCGAATCTCGGAGGATGCCCCATTCTTTCGACCTTGTGTTACATCCCAATCGAGGCCATCGGCTTGGGTGATAGGGTAGGTCGATTTTTCACTTTTTAAAAATATCAAATTGTCCATCTATGCGAAAGTTGTGTGTTAGTATAGTGAATACTGATACCAAAAATGAGATCTTTTACTCGCACCATTATTTGAGGAAATAGCAACAAAAATCGTCTACTAAGATGCACTAAAAATCCTCGTTTTCTAAAGGCTAAATTTCGCAAAAACGAGGATTTTTAGGGCATTTTAGTAAACGATCTTTGATGCTATTTCCTCAAACTCTAGTGCAAGTAAAAAATCTAATTTTTGGTATTCACCCTAGAGAATGCAGCAAATAATATTGGCCTTTATGTAAACTCCGATAAAACCGAGTACATATGTTTCAAAAGAAAAGGAGACATAACCACACTCAACAGTAAGCCCCTTAAGCCAGTAGAACAATTCACATACCTAGGTAGTAATATCTCATCCACAGAAACCGATGTTAATACACGAATAGGAAAAGCGTGGTCGGCCACAAACAAATTATCAGTAATATGGAAATCCGATCTCACTGACAAGCTAAAGCGACATTTTTCCAAGCGGAATTGTACGGATGCACCACTTGGACCCTAACGAGCGCCTTGAGAATAAGCTGGACTGGAGCTGCACAAGAAGCTGCGTGCAGTCCTGAATAAATCGTGGAAGCAGCACCCCACGAGGAAACAGCTATATGCACCTGTCCCCCATCTCACAAACCATTCGAGTGAGACGGACAAGGCATGCCGGGCACTGCTGGAGAAGCAAGGATGAGCTCATAAGTGACTGTGGAAGCCAACACACGGACATGCTAGTGTGGGCCGTCCATCAAGGACTTACATTGACCAACTAAGCAAAGACGCAGGATGATGTGCAGAGGACCTCCCTGGGAAAATGAATGATAGGAAAGGTTGGCGAGAGATTGTCATGGATATCCGTGCTAATAGCGCGACATGATGATGATGATTCTGTATACTAACTCACAACTTTCGCATAGAAAGACAATTTGGTATTTTTTTTTAAGTGAAAAATCTACCTAGCCTATTGTGTAAATACCTACCCTGATGCGAGATCAAACAACTGGAGATAGAATCAACTGATAAGAGTCTGCAAGAAGACCTTGTTTAGATACCGCTCTTTAGCAGGCGCCCAACATTCGTGCCATTGTAAGACGTGGTCGATTAATCATATCAGGGACATAATGACGGCACTGTTGTTTTTTGTCCTTTGCGAACTGAAGCCTAAAATTAAAGGAAGCCTCTTTCTTCCTTTGTGATATTGGAGGGGAATACACTGGCTGCTGCTGCTGACCCATTTGCAAGATACAAGGAGCAAACTGAGGCCTTAACTCATTCCTATTACTATGCAAATGAAGTGGTCGGTATTCTTCGATTGATCGAATTATCCTTTTTTTGTGTGTGTGCGTCATTCGCTTATTTTGTTGATTCACTGCAGCGGACTGTCATTACGTGATTCAACGAATTTGGCTCAGACCAACGCATGCGCGCATCTGACAAATCCTGATTACTTCTCCCTGGGGATGCCCAGAAGTCACGTGGTTAGTACAGAAAAACAACGGAGGAGTGTGCACTTCCTACCTCCGTCTCATCACTCAAGAAAATCTCGCTTTCAAAAACAAGAAAACGACGGGAAACGGGGTGTAGTTTTTTTTTGTTTTCTTTTTTACAAGAGAACAGCAGACATCTTTGTTTTCAGTTAATAGGCAGAAGGAAGATGGCGGCATCACCGGAGAAAAATAAAGAGGGACAAGGGTCTCTCTGCACTGCAGACACGCCATTAGATAACTGACGAACGGGTGGACGGACACTTTTTTTTTTTTGCGTGTGTGCGAATTTTTGTATGGTGTTGGTAGTTGGGGGTTGGAGTTGGGCGGCAAGTAATCGAAGATTCGATCGAATTTTGATATTTGGATTGGCAAAAATAGATCGGATCTTTAATCAAGCATAAACACGAAGGAGGGTAATTGCCTCAATTCAAATATCAAAGATGCAGATGAGAATGTAGATGTTATGTGGCGTTTGGTCATTTTGAGTCTCGTATGTAGCGCCACCTGGTAACATTTTATAACCCTAAGTCAACAAAATGTCTCAGTTGTCTGCGTGTCGGGCTTCGTTTCCCGCTTTTTCCCCACTCTTATTCTCTCTCTTTGTTCTCTCCTCTCTCTCTCTCTCTCTCTATATATATATATATATATAATATATATATTTGAATTTATTTTTTAAAATTCTACTTTTTGTTTTTTGCGATATGCAATTTCAAAAGTGAATTGAGACCCATCTGATGAGACTGGATTTTAGGGAGCTATATTAAATCAACTTAGATTTATATAGGCTCCAATTTTGGTCGAAATAAATTTATTATGGAATTACGGTGTTGAGTTCTTCCTTCCTTTCTAATATATATATATATTATATATATATATATATATATATGATTGATTGATTGATTGATTGGCATCCTTCCGTCTACTAAAGACGATGGCGTAGTGTCTACTATTTTTATTTTATTTTTTATTTTTTTATTTTAATCTGCAGCTGTGTGAGTGACTGAACAGTCCACCTCTCGAATGGCAATCACTGCAAGCAAACAGTGATGCCTGCTGGAGTTGCTCTTTTCACTATATATAATATATATATATATATATATATAGAGAGAGAGAGAGAGAGAGAGAGAAGAGAGAGTAAACTACAGACCCGTGTTTCGAGGTATCACCTCTTATCAGTGCAGTTATACCATTTTAGCAGCTACCTCTGGCCGGGTTAGAGACCCGAATGAACTTACGGTCGCCAAACCTCTTACCCATACGGACACAGTCAGCTGCCAAGTATAGCAGGCTATTAAATCGCTACATTTCTAAGCGGAAATGAATTCACCTAGAGGTCTTAAACTTTGTAAACAAAGTGAGTCTTAGCTGAACGCTGAATATATATATATATATATATATATATATGTGTGTGTGTGTGTGTGTGTGTGTGTGTGTTGATAGTACGCGTCCTGCGTCCCTGATGCACAAGAATCTAAAAAGACGCAGTAAAATCCTATCCGTGCGTCCCAGTGTTTGCCTTTTTCCCTCGCTATTTCAAGCTAACTGTAAATACATTTCAATAGTTTCTTTGAAACGAATTACACAGGATAGTTTACAAGGTAGGAGTTAGCCGCTTTAATAGGGACCCACACATTTTCCCGGGACTCATTCAAAGCAATGGATTAATACTAAAGAAATACAATTGACTCACCGATTTCGTCTTGATCCATTGTGTATTAACTCAACATTTATATAGCAAATAGTCAGTAGCTGGTTTCCAGTTCAACATACAAAAATATATAAATCCAATTACTTACGACTCTACAATTTAAGAATTATCCAATACTAGAGGTGGCTACCCGGCGTCGCCTGGGTAGAGAGGATTTTTTAAAAAAGTTAGTCCTGTAGATCCATTATTACAGAATCGTGAATTGGATCCACCCCATTAAAAACCCTACACAAAAAATAGACTTGCATTGATCCAGCTACTCTGAAAAGAAACGTTAATGTCTACTATTGGAAATATTTAAAAATGCAAAAAAATATTCCATGCTGTTATCATTTACATTTTATTTTTTAGTTATCTTCACGAATATAAATAAAATCTTCATTATTTTGGCTCAAAAACCAAATCCTGATGATATTTAATGTGTATATATATTTACTTTGTCGTTAACTGTTTTATTTTCGAAGTTTCCTCCGGACATACAGATACACACAACTGTCCTTTATATACGTATAAGTAGATGTTATAAAAATTTCTTTAAATATCACCAAACTTCAACTAGTTAAATAATAAGCCCACTTATTAGTTTTGCTTTTAGTAAATAATTTTCAAAATTAGATTCTAATCAAAATCCTTTAACTTCTAAAATCTTTTTTTTTTAAATATTAGCTAGCATATTTTCTGAATCGGAAACCAGCGACTGCTCGTGTGGAGAGGTTGGAATATATATATATATTTTCGCCATCGTAAATCTTATATGTAGACCTCGTAGGAACCAACATTTTTAGGGTGCTATGCCAAATAGCTTGGATCTGTCGGCATTACTATTTTGAGATGACCAGGAACCGGGCAATAAACCTAACCCTTATGCCTTGACGAGCTAGCAGGTACAGTTATAGGGAAGACGACCCCCGGGGCTGAGCCTATTTATTTTCATATAAAACCCAGCACAAACCACTGGTATGTGCAGTTGTATATGTGTATGTGCGTATATGTGCATGTCTGTGAGTGTATACTTTATGGCGTATACGTAATTCTTTTATCGCGAATTAATACACAATTGGTCTAGACAAAATAGATAAGTCAACTCTATTTCTTTAGTATTAACCCATTTGAATAATTAGTTGCTCAATTCTCTCATGCTTCTTTCAATAGGTTTGGTTTGATTTGTTTTGTTTTACGGCATATCATCCTCAGTGGGCATTAAGCCGATAAAGTTTTGAAATAAATCAATTCTTAAATGGATACACAATTTCTTTTATAAATAGATTTTTCTATTTAACCCATAGATGGGACCATAACAGGTAGTACCACTCCGAGTCAGAGTGGACCAGGGAGAAATGGTGATGAAGGGGTGCTCCACATTCCCTAAACCTCCAAAACTGGAAGCTCACCATCAGATAGAGTTTAACGTCATTCCCAGGACATGT
>CM042151.1:34611794-34631794 GCA_023376005.1 Doryteuthis pealeii | reverse complement strand
TCTCTCTCTCTCCCTCCTCTCTTTCTCTCCCACTCTCCCTCCTGTCTCTCTTTACACATACACTCACACACAGATACTCTCTCTCTCTCTCTCTCTCTCTCTCTCCACTCACTCACACACATTTACTTTCTCCATACCTTTCTCTCCCTAATACTATCCCTCTCTCGATTCTTCAAGTTTCACTTACTCCTCCCTTTTCTCTCTGTCTATCTCTGTCTGTCTGTCTGTTTTCTCTCTCTCTCTCTACACACACACTCACACACAGATGCACTTCTCTCTCTCTCTCTCTCTCTCTCTCTCTCTGTCTCTTTCCTCTCTCAATTACTTTCTCCATACCTTTCTCTCCCTACTACTACTCCCTCTCTTAATTCTTATAGTTTCACTTCTCCTCCTCCTCTCTCTCTCTCTCTCTCTCCCTTTCTCCCTCTCTGTCGCTCTTTACACATACACTCACACACAAATGCTCCCTCTCTCTCTCACACATTTACTTTATCCATACCTTTCTCTCCCTACTACTATCCCTCTCTCATTCTTCACTTACCTCCCCCCACTCACCCTTCTCTCTCTGTCTCTCTCCGTCTCTGCCTCTCTTTCTCTTTTCTACACATACACACTCACACACAGATCTCTTTTTTCTCCTCTACCTCTATCTCTTTCTCTCTCTCTTTCTCTCACATTTACTTTCTCTATACCTTTCTCTCCCTACTACTATCCCTCTCTCGTTCTTCAGTTTCACTTTCTCCTTCCCTCTCTCTCTGTCTCTCTGTTCTCTCTGTCTCTATACACACACATATAGATGCTCTCTCTCTCCCCTCTCTCTCTGTCTCTCTCTCTACACACACATAGATGCCCTCTCTCTATCTCTCTCCCTCCCTCTCTCATATTAATTTCTCCATACCTTTCTCTCCCTACAACTATCCCTCTCTCGATTGTTCCCATTTCACCTCCCACCTCTCTCTCTCTCTCTCTCTCTTTCTCTCTCTTTCTCTCTCTGTGCCTCTCTCTACACACACACATAGATGCTCTCTCTCTCCCTCTCTCACGCATTTACTTTCTCCATACCTTTCTCCCTACTACTATTCCTCTCTCGATTCTTCCAGTTTCACTTTCTCCTTCCCCTCCCCTTTCTCTTTCATTCTCTCTCTCTCTCATTCTTTCTCTCTCTCTCTCTCTACACACAACGCTCTCTCTCTCTCTCACATTTACTTTCTCCATACCTTTATCTCCCTACTACTACTACTCCCTCTCTGTATTCTTCCAGTTTCACTTACTCCTTCTCCCGCTCCCCCTCCCTGATGACCGCCATCTTCAAGTGCGGCATGTTCCTCTGCCAACATTTTGGCTAAATAAGTAGGCTGTAAAAATATTTAATGACTTTGCTATCAAGGCATCAAGCCCAGAAGTGCCGGGTCGTGGCTCAATTGGTAAACACATTGCATTTTCAGTTTGATTTAGTCATCATATATGATCACTCACCATTCGACGCGGGTAGCATACTGATCTCGCAAGCCATTCAAAAGAAGCATTTCCTATAATTCGAAGTTTAGGTGCGCCAGCATTTCCGTATATTGCATAGGGCCAAATTCGAGTTGTAGTAGTAGTCGTTAGTAGCAGTAATAGTCGTTAGTTCAGAAACAACATACGCAAGTCGTATGGTCACAAAGGGGTTGTGTATTCCTTTCTAGGCTCGTGGGTTCTTTTTCAGAGAAATAATTCTATCCTAAATCATCTTCGGTACTACTATGCGTAACCCCTACGGGAAGCTCCGTCTGCCTCTTACGAAGGCCCAGCCGAAAAAAGCCGATTTTTCTCTTCTTCCGTTTCTCGTCACGCGGGTGGGAGGGTCACCCAACTTTCGCTCCTCCGCAGAAACTAGAACTTCTAGTTTTATTTTTAACTTTAGTTTCGGGCCGGTCAGTGGAATCCCCCACCCCCACCCCGTTGAGGGTTTACCGTTTCAAACTTTAATCTCTCTTTGTTCTTATCTCTTTTTCTTCTCTTTCTCCAGAAATCCGATTACCGTTTTCTTTTAAAAATTCCCCGTAGACTGTAATAATTACGCTACGCGGTAAATTTTGAGTAAGGCCTTGTTACCAACACCGTGTAATCACATGAGTGAAGTACACTGAATGTGCTGATGTGGATTTAACCAGAGAACGCATCTATAAATGTGACTATCTAGGCATTCAAATATGTTTACGCAGATACACCTGTTATTTCTCCGGTGCTGTAAATAGATGACTTGGATTTATAATTGGATTTATTTAGTATTCATTTTCCTCGCCTCTCACCAGGCCAGACAAATATAAATTCTGTTTGACGTGGGAAGCCACGCACAAATCGAAGCTCAAGTAGTTGGCACCTTTCCACCCACTAAGGACGATGGCGTAGTGTCCAAAAAAAAAAAAATTTTTTAAATAAAAAATAAAAAAATAAAAAAATAGATTATCTGCATTTGCGCAAGTAACCCTGCAGGCCAAATCCTGAGTGACAGTATTTGGTGCACTGGATGCACACAAACTGTGATGCTTTCTGGGGCTACTGTTCTTTCTCCCTCTTTCTGGCTCTCTTTGTTGTCTAGGCTACTCTCCACGCCGTGCCTTGTTTAAAGTTAAGGCGCCAGGCAGCTCTATTTTTTGCATCTACCTCCTACGTGTTTATGCCAATATAGCATATCCTCATGTCTCTCCTGCAGACATCTTTATATCGTAGGTGTGGTCTACCTACCGATCGGAAGTCTTTTACTTATTAGCCGTATATATATATATATATATATATATATATATATATATGCTCCCATTACCCGGTAGAGCTCTTTAGGAGCGACTTTAATAAACTCTCACCGCCAGCATAACGCAATGATCATCTGTTTACAGATTTGATCTCTCTGGTGATCGTAAAGTAGTGGCCAATGCAAAATTGCGTGTTTCTGTTGGCATTCTCTTTTTGGCCCCTCTCAAGCAAAGGCCAATAAACCCTTGCTCGTTTTAGGCGAAGGAAGGAAATGCTGCTTAGAGGACGGCTCTCTGGAACCACCCAATTTAGTTTACCTCACTCGCCGGTTCATAAGCCGAAGCTCCTGAACACAGTAAAACAAAAGATGATATTTCCAGTATCAACAAAAACCTTTAAACATCGTAAACAAAGGCTCTCAAGCTTTTGCTTTTCTTTCTTATGATTAATGACTATTAGCCCTGTCGATGGCTTAAATAAAACCGAAACGCTATAGCGTCTGCTTCAAAAATGTCAAATTTCGACATATTTTCTTTTTGTTTTTTCACAAACTTTATACACTTTTACATTGTCGGATTTTATATCCATTTCTTTCTTATATATATTTATATCTCTCTCTCTCTATATATATATATATATGCTCCCGTTACCCGGTAGAGCTCTTTGGGGGCGACTTTAATAAACTCTCACCGCCAGCAAAACGCAATGATCATCTGTTTACAGATTTGATCTCTCTGGTGATCGTAAAGTATATACACAGATGTATGTATTTAAAACAGTTAAAACACCGCTCCTTAAACAGCAGCTTGCAGTAGCCCAGAGGTTAACGGATCGGACAGGTGTAAAGTCAGTCGTGGTTCACCTATGGTCGGAGTTAGTTGTTGTGTCTAGCCACACTGAAGAGGCGTGAAACGCCGAAACACGTGTCTGTGGATGACTTATATATATATATATATATATATATATATATATATATGAAGAAAGAAGTGGAAATAAAATATATATATATGAAGAAAGAAATGAATACAAAAAAACAAAAAATATGTCAAAATTCGAAATTTTTGAAGCAGACGCTATAGCGTATCGGTTATATATATATACATATAGACACATATATATACACATATATATATACACACATATATAGGGCTCGACGTGACTAGCCTAACTAAGGTCCAAAGTTGAATGTTGTAAGTCAGGGACTGCTGAGCTACTAGGGTCCCTTTCTTAAGCATCATGGGTCGCTGCCCACGGCCAATAAGTGGCCCAGTTAAGGGATCTTACTCCTCTGTAGAGGTGCAGTCTCTATAATCTACAATACCAGACGAGAGTGTGGATGGATTTTTGGGTTAAGTGAATTATTAGTATTGTTTTTATTATCATGAGGGAGAAGTAGGTCTAGCTTAATTATTAGTGTCTACCAGAGTTTGAGAGTGGAAATAAAGCTGTGTTCGGACTGCAAGAGAAAGAGAGGAAAAGGAGGTGGGAGCAGGCAAAGGTTGAAGTTTGGAAGAGTAGACACACAATGGGTTGCCAGTAACTTGACCGAGGAATGACCCTGGAAGGGGAATTGAATGCTAAAACCGGGAGTTCCGGGTGTTGACCGGAAGCGGAAGTGACGTGTTGACGAGTAACGAGCAAGAGGAAAATCGTTTTCTCTTTTTGCCTTTCGGCCATAGCAGGGTTCATACGGGGCTTCTGGTCCCTCGTGATGGAGAGCTTCCCACCTGCACCACCTGGACTCTAAGTAAATAATACAATGATACTATCCTAAACAAATCAGGGGATCAAACAAAAAAGCAGCTCTATGGCTACCTACGTCCTATTATACGAAACATCCTAGTAAGATTAACAAAATATGCTGGATACTGCTTGAGAAGCAAGCACGAACTCATGTGACGTTCTCCTATGGACACCTACACATTGATCAGGTCGGTATGGACACTGGATGTCCTGCAGAAGACCTGCCATTGTAGATGACCGATAGGGATGGTTGGTGAGTGAGTATCATGGATATATGTGCTGCTAGCACGACCTGATGATTATGATAACTCTGCTTGTTCTAAGAAACGCTTCATTTTTTGTTTTTGTTTTCATATTTTTGTAGAAGAACAATTTCGAGAAAGGATCTAGTTTATTTATCGTACTTTTGTAGAAGAACAGTTTGGAGAAGGTATCTTTTTTTGTTTCGTTTTATGACATATCAAACCTCCCTGGGTCATGTGATGCCTGCAAAATTTTGAAAGATTCGTAGTGATAGTTTGGTAGAAAATTATTTAAACTCAATTTTTTATAAACAAATTTTCTATTTAACCCATAGATGTGACCACACTACGTCAGAGTGGACATGGGAGCAATGGTGATGAAGGGGTACTCCACATTCCCAAGACCTCCAGAACTGGAAATTCATCATCAGATAGTTTAACGTCATTCCCAGAACATGAAGACCCTCAGCTACCGCCTTTTAACACATATGATAAAAATGGTTGGGGGTTGACATAAGGGCAATAGGATTGCTGTCATATCCTTGCGGTGGATAAGAGATACACAGAGAACACAGGGTGTGTGAATATGTATCTTATTCAGCACTTTTAACATAGAACAACAAGTAGTACAATCACAAGACAAAACGTATAAAATGAGGAGATTCAAATGTCTGGAGTTGACGCAGTAATTTTGTCCTAATATTTTTCGCGGCTTCTGTCACTGCTGCGTCGACTCTTATATGGCTCTGAGTCAGTCCATCTTGTAGGGGTGTCAACTCCTCTACAACATCTCCCCTTTGAAAGTTTGTGTCCCCTGGATGAGATATTTTCGTCTTTTAGGGTCTATTTCCATAGCACCCGTTGGCCTTCGTTTCCGCTTACTTGATCGGTTCTGCTGTACTGATTGAAGCATTGATACGTCGAACATATCATAAATCACCTTCATCGGTTCCTCCTTACGTTGATCTACGCCCGAAACATATCGCTTTTTTATTTGGTTTAGATGTCTCTTAATCACCCATTTTGGATGTTTTATTAAGTACAACATTTTGCCAATTCTTTTATCAATGATGCCTTCTTCCCACTTGGCTTTCCCAAATTTATAGCTTTTAAAGTATATTTTTCCGCCGGGGTTGAAGTATTTGCCATTGATATTTTTATTTATTTCATGCCTTTTTTTCTGTCGGTCTCAGTTTGTCGAATGCCGAACGAATTTTTCGTGCAAACATGAGTTCGGATGGGGACATACCTGAACAGGCATTTGGATTGGGTGTTAAACGATATATTGCCAAGAAATTTTGTAATTCTTCGTTCACGGTTTCAATTCCACTTGCCTTTTTAATTGCTCTCTTAAATACATCAATGAATCTTTCCACCATTCCATTTGACCTTTGGGTGGTAGGGCGGAGCTGTTAAGAGTTCAATTGAGTGTATTTTACAAAAAATTTCAAAATCTTCTGATGTAAATTGTGTTGCGTTGTCCGACACGATAGTATCAACTAGCCCGAACCGAGAGAACAATTCGTGTAAAAAATCTATCGGGAATCTAGTAGTTGATGTTTTACATTTAAAAACTTCTGGCCACTTTGGGTAGCTGTCTCCCACCACAAAGAAATAAATACCCTTTATTGGGCCAGCATAGTCAGTGTGTAACCTTGACCATGGTTTATCCGTCTTTGGTCAGGGACTGAGCCTCACCGGTGGCGCTTTAGCTGCTAACGCACAGTTTTTACAGGTTTTTACAAGATGTTCAATGTCCTTGTCCATGCCGTACCAATAGACATAACTCCCCATGAGAGCTTTCATCCTTGATATACCCGGATGTGCGGTATTAAAATCTTTCAAAATTCTCTTTGTCAAAACTGTAGGTATTACTACCCGATCTCCATATAACAATACATCGTTACATATCGAAAACATATCATTTCCTTTGTTTTCTTTCTGTTCCCTTATTTCAATTTTTTTCTGAAATGAATTCATCGAATTTTGTTTTGAACCTTATATCTTCCAAGGTAACTGGTATTTCTTTTACTGTGTTATATAGAACATTTTTAATATCCATTTCGGAACTCAGTGAAGCAATAACTGTCTCTTCTAATGGTTCTCTTATTTGTGGAATTGATTTCGATAAACCATCAGCGTGCGCTATTTACTTCGATGGTAAGAACTATTTTGAAACAGTAATTTAACAATATGGTTCCCCATCTTTGTAAGCGATTATCTGTACGTGTAGGAATTCCTTTTTTTCGAGCCAAATATAGACAGTTGTGAGCGGTGGTCAATTTGCAGAATGAACTCTTCTGTGTATGTACTTGCGAAAGTTCTTAACAGCGAATATCAGGCCTAACCCCTCTTTTTTCAATTTGGGAGTAATTAGTTTCTGGCCGGAAGCAAGGTCCTTGGAACTTGGTGTACGGGCTTTAACTGACCATCTTTTTCTTTGTGTAAGAGTACGACCCCTAGCCCCAAATTGCTCGCATCACTTGCCACATAAATCTCCTTGTTAGGGCCGTGAGGGTTAGGTCCGACGTCAATGCCGTTTTTGTTGCATACCCTCTTCATTACTGGCACTAAATAATTAATATGTTGCATACCTCTTTCTTTAATTCTATTTCTTGGCCGTCTTTAGTATTTCTTCTCTCATCTTGACTTGGTCTGGAATCTTCTAGGGTCTTCTATTGCTATGTTCCTGCTGGCTGGTCGTCCTGGATTCATTTCTTAGTCTTGTTACCAAGACATTCATCAACCACAAGAACATATTACTTATACACAACTTTTATTTCCTTAACAATACATTTCATGTAACTAAATATCTGACTAACATAGCGCGCGTGAGTTCCAGTTTTAGGCAGGACCTAAAATGATCGACTTCTCTGCCTGACGTCTAACTGAAAACTGGGGACCGAACAGGTCCCACGTGACTTCACGTATTTTGGCGGGCTTCTGTAATTTTCCATTGAAGGACCCGGCCATGGTATGAAAAGGGCCATCCCCTCAGAATTACAGGGGACCGACAATAATCTTATGCAACCGCCTAGATTATGTAACATTTTTAGATTTTCGAAAGCCTTTTGACTATTGACTGACCAGTTCCACTTTACGTCTTTAAGAAGTTTGTTTAAAGGTGCTCGTAATTGTGCATATTTGGAATGTAGTTATTGTAATAGTTTGCTGACCCCAAAAATCATTGTAGGGATGATACATTTGTTGGAGCAGACATGTTCTTTATTGCCTTCGCACAACTTGGATTAGGGCGCCTACCATTTTCCTCTATAATCTGTCCCAAATACTTGATTTTTGGTTTTTAAAAAAAATCGCATTTTTCAATACTTAGCTTAAATCCAAATCTTTTTTTGAAAACTTCCTTTACATGTTCTTCTCGAGTTTTACTTTTTATTAATATATCGTCTAGAAATGCTATTGCAAAGTCTAGTCTACTAAGCATTGTGTCTATCACTTGTTGAAAAATAGCTGGTGCTACCTTTATTCCAAAAGGAAGTCTATCACATTTGTATAGCCCTTTGTGTGTGTTGATTGTTAATATTTCAGCACAGTTTTCATCGACTGGTATTTGAAGATAAGCCTCTGACAAATCTAATTTTGAAAATATCCGACCCCCTCCCCAATTTAATTTTTCAAAAATTTCGTCTGCTGACGGGAGAGGATAATTAGCTGGTTTCAAACAATCGTTTAAACCTGTCGAATAATCTGCGCAAACCCTTATCTTGTTTTTCTTTTTTACGTATACAATCGGGCTTGCACAAGGACTATAATCTGTTTTTTTTTGTCTTTTTCGATTACATTTAGTTTTTCCAGCCTTTCAAGCTCTTTGTCAATATTCTCCAATGCTGCAAAAGGTACTTACCTTTTTGGTTGAAATATTGGTGTCGTTCCGTCTTTTAATTCAAATTTTGCTTTTACTTTTGAGCAAAAACCAAGACCCTTTGAAAAAAATTTCGGGAAAATTTGACTTTAGTTCCTTTTTCAGTGTTGGTAGACGATCCGGTGACATTACAAGACACATTTATTAGTATGTTAAAGAGGTCGAACGCTTCTATCCAATCCATACCCAGGAGGTTTTGCGTTCGCTCCATGACAAAAGCTTTTAATTTTTTTCTTTCCCAGAGAACAACATCTACAACAATTTCGCCCAAAAATTTCAATTTTCCTCCTGTCACGCCTCTAGCGATTTTTTTATAGAGGTAATTAATGTTGGTCTGTTTTTTTTTTCTCCGGGTTTCAACGTTTAATATTGTCAAATTAGAGCCTGTGTCTAACTGAAGTTAGACTTTTACGTTATTTAGTCTGACGGTTATATATTTTCTTTTTAAAGTCTCGGCTGCTTTTTTCTCAGTCGTACATTAGACAACATTTTTATTTCCAGTTTTACTGTTAGGCTTTTTTCTACAAGAGTATATTTGTGTCCTTTTAGAAAATTCTTACATTCTTTGTTTTTAAACGGACAATTTTTAAATAAATACAATTCACACAGCCATAACGGGTTGATTTTAAAAGTAGTTTTTTTTTCCTATCGTTTGGTCTGTGTGAATATGAGAAATGTTCTTTCCTCAATTTTTGCCGTGTTAGCCCTTAAATTTAAAATGCGTTGACATTCCTCTGCGAGGTTTTGAAGGGTTATTTTTTGGTCTTGTTCTAATTTGTCAGCAATCTTGCTCTTATTTCTGCGTCTCCTGGTGCTGTTAGACCCTAAACGAAGATTAGGCATTTAAACATATCTGGTGTTATTTCGCTCAATTTAAACTTTTCACATTTTCTGTTGACTATACTTGAAAAAGTTGTGTAGTCTTCATTTTCTTTCTTTGTAAGATTCAAACACAGCCATCGAGTATTGAAAAGTGAACTCCGCTCGTTGCCAATCTGTTGTATCCATGAGGTGGGAAAAAGATACAGAGAACACAGGGTGCGTGAATATGTATTCTATTCAGCACATTTAACATAGAACAAGAAGTAGTACAATCACAAGACAAACGTACAAAATTGAGTATCCTGCTATTTTTGTTAATATTTGTATAGTTTCCTAGAATGAAATTTCGCCAGGATTTCTTGGGAGTATGAAATTCGCATACTTCTCGGTTCCACAGCACCGAATTTACCCAGTAATAAATGCACCTTTTTTTTTTCCATCTGACCATGTTGCGCAGTCTTTTTGGAATATGTCCGAAAGTAGGCTTCAAATGTAACTTCCTCATCAGACTTATAAAAATTCACCAATTCAGTTGATTACAAAATCCTGAGAAAAATATTAGTGCTTCCTAGATGATTTTCTCTTTTTGGAAAAGTTTCCAGCAGATTTAAAACCTTTTTTCTTGTTGTTCGATCTTCTCAGCGTAGATTTTCTAAGTCTTCTCGATGCCTTTGTAAATCTTCTCGGCGTAGCTATTCTTGTTGTTTTAAAAATTCCACCATGCAATTTTAAAAATCTTCCATTTTTGTAAGTGAGTAGTAGTACTTGTTCGTCAATCTATTATTTCAGTTACGATTTTTCGAATCCGCTCGTCGCCAATCTGTTGTATCCTTGAGGTGGATAACAGATACACAGGGTGTATGAATATGTATTTTATTCAGCACTTTTAACATAGAACAAGAAGTAGTACACTCACAAGACAAACGTACAAAATGGGGCGGTTCAAATGGTTGGATTTGACACAGTAATTTCTTCCGAATATTTTCCCGACTTCTGTCACTACTGCGTCGACTCTTATATGGCTCTGAGTCAGTCCATCTTGTAGGGGTGTTGACTCTTCTACAACAGTTGCGATAATCATATAGGTGCTAAGGCTTGATAGGGCCAGCCAATTCCTCTTCGACCGTCCGTCTAGCCTAAGTAAGGACCAAAGTGGAGTGCTGCATGTCATGGACTGCTCATCCACCAGGATTCCATCCCTGAGCATCACGGGTTGCCATCCACGGCCAACAAGTGCGCTCCACCAACGCAACACTCCATATATACCCTTACTTAGGCTAGACAGGCGGTCAGAGAGGCCCTCTGATCAATCGGCAGGTTGCGTCAAGCCCTAGCACCTATATGATTGCCCCAATCCAATTGCTCTTAGAGCAAGCCCCAACCCTTTTTATCATATGGGCGCTAGATGGCGGTGACTAGGGTCTTCATGTACTGGGAATGATTTTAAAATCTGATGGTAAGGTTCCATTTCAGGGGGTCTGGGAAATGTGGAGCGCCCCTTTGTCACCATTGCTCCCTGGTCTACTCTGACCCGATAGTACCTGTTAGAGTCCCATCTCTTGGTTAAATGGAAAAATGTGTATATGAAAAAAATTGAGTATCCATTAAGAATGAATTTATTTCAAAACTTTGCCGGCATTAAATGACCCACTGAGGTTGATATGCCGTAAAACAAACCAAACCAAACAAAAGAAAACTACGATGCAGTAGTCCAGTACGTTCGACACTACGCCCCGGGGACTCTGCCTACTTTTTGTTTCTGGGGGCGTTAGTAATTGCATATCGTGTTGGTGAGACGTTTCTGTGGCTTGATACAGATTGGGAGGTTAATCGGCATCCCAAAGATTTTCAGCCTTTATTTAGTTTAATGGACCTTTTGATTGCTTCAGCATGAGATCTGAAAAGTCTAAAAAGAGGTACCTACATTTCTATACTGGCATCCAAAATTGAATTTAATAGAACGACTCGCTTACTACTATGTCACAACCCAACACGTTTACCACTAAGCCACCAGACTCTCAAAGTAAGAAAGAGAGAAATCTAAAAAGAGGTACCTACATTCCTTTACTGACATCTAAAATTGAATTTAATAGAACGACTCGCTTACTCAGATGTCACAGCCCAACACGTTAACCACTAAGCCACGAGACTCCCAAAGTAAGAAAGAAAGAAGTCTAAAAAGAGGTACCTACATTTTTATACTGGCATCTAAAATTGAATTTAATAGAACGACTCGCTTATTACGATATCAAAGCTCAACACGTTAACCACTAAGCTACGAGACTCCCAAAGTAAGTAAAAAAAGGTCTAAAAAGAGGTACCTACATTTCTATACTAGCATCTAAAATTGAACTTAATAGAACGATTCACTTACGACGATGCCACAGCCCAACACGTTAACCACTAGGCCGCGGGTACTCTCTCTACTTTTTGTTTTTGGGGCGTTAGTAATTACATATCGTGTTGGTGAGACGTTTCTGTGGCTTGATACTGACCGGGAGGATAATCCGCATCCCAAGGATTTTCACCCTTTCTTTAGTAAACGGACATTTTGATTGCTTCAGCATGATGCCTGCTCGGCGTAATCTGCTGACTCCTACTTCGATATCCCTTTGATGTCCGGTCGATAATCCTGAGAGACAAATATCCCTTAATGGCTGACAAGATGCGCCTGCATTGCATAAGACGCCATATGATGTGACGTTGAATTTGAACTTTCATCCTGGGAATTGAGAATGCATTTATTTCTCTTTCTCTCTTTCTCTTTCAGCAGCATTGACCAATGTGTGTGTGTGTGAGTGAGAGAGTGAGAGAGAGAGAAAGAGAGAGAGAGAGAGAGAGAGAGAGAGAGAGAGAGAAAGAGAGAGATGAGATTGGGAGTTGGTTGGCAGGTTAGTTGGATCTTTCGCCCAGGGAACAGAGAAGCCACTTTTCTCTCTCTCTCTCTCTCTCTCTCTCTCTCTCTCTCTCTCTCTCTCTCTTCTCTCTCTCTGATGGTCAGTGCCGCTGAAGAGAGAGAGAGAGAGAGAGAGAGAGAGAGAGAGAGAGAGAGAGAGGTTGAGGGTTGGTTGGCAGGTTGGTTAGATCTTTCACCCAGGGAACAGAGAAGCCTTTTTTCTCTCTCTCTCTCTCTCTCTTTCTTTCAGCGGCACTGACCAATGAGAGAGAGAGAGAGAGAGAGAGAGAGAGAGAGAGAGAGAGAGAGAGAGAGAGGGGATGGTTGGCAAGCTGGTTGGTTGCTTGTTCGGTTAGTTGGATGGATTTTAAGGCATGTCAAACTTGGATTATTTTATGCCAAAACAAACCGTCATTAATAAAAGTAATATAGTTTTGTTAATTAAAAAAAAATATTTGAAGACGTTTTCTATATTCTTGATAAAGATAAGTCTTGAAATGCAATAATGATATGGTGAAGTTTACAAAACCTGAATTACGAGCGTGAGTCAAAAAGTAATGCTATTTTTTTTAAGGACAGGTATAATTACCAATATAGGAACATATATCATACATCAAAATGAAGCTGATCCTCTGTGAATCATATGCCTACTTCTCCACATAATCATCGTTTCTCTCAATAGCAATGTTACACCTTTGAATGAGAGTATGCAACGTTAGAATGCACCGACTGCACCTCTGCGAAGGGGTAAGACTCCCCCAATGGGGCCACCTGTTGGCCCTGGGTGACGACCCGTGATGCTTAAGGATAGAACCAAGGTGGTTGAGCAGTCCATGACTTGCAATACTCCACTTTAGGCCCTTACTTAGGCTAGACGGGCGGTCGGAGAGACCCCCTCCGATCAATCGGCTAGCCATGTCAAGCCCTAGCACCTATATGATTGCCCCAACCCTATTGCCCGTAGGGGGGTGTTTTTAAAAAGTTAGTCTCGCAAATCCACTATTGCTTATCACAAGTTAGATCCTCACTGGATGCCCCATAAAATCCCCACGTAAATATATAACAATATACTGAGAAATTTTAATTTAGTAATTTACAATTTAACAAAAAATACCATATAAATGAGGTGATTAATTCAAACAATCAACATCATATTTCAATTACTTTCTGGTACTATACACATTTTAATTTTTAAATATCTTCCCAAATATAAATAAAATCTTCATTATTTTTGCTCAAAAACCAAGCCCTGGTGATATTTAATGTGTACATATATTTACTTTGTCGTTAATTGTTTTATTTTCGAAGTTTCTTCCGGACATACAGATACACACAACTACCCTTTATATATGTATAGATAGTTTGAACTTTGCTATTTCTGATGAAACTCGCCTATCTATCCGAGAAGCGTTATGATCATAAAAAAAATACATTGTTTATTGGAGTTTCTTGCACAACTTGAAGCGTCAAATCCAATGGCATGTTATTTTCCGATATTTTATTTTTAAATTAAATTAATTTAAAGACAATTTCATCTAGAATTTTCATTTATTCTCGTGATGCTTCTTGGATAGTTTGTTGGGCAAAAACAATGACGTCATTATTTGATTGTTATCTTCAAAAATTATTCGACCTCTTGTTTGATCAACAGTAAAACTATTCATTGCTATCCTTGGATAGAGAGGGAACACGTGAAGAAGGCCAAAAAATACTGCGGCCGAAACATTGTGTTTTCATATAACACAAAAAATCAAAATAACACACATCTAAAAAGTTTAGACGAGTAATTGGACACATAGCGTCGTGGATAAAGGCGTTGTGTTAAGACAGTTCTAAGTGACAGTTATCTCTAAGCTGCAGGTTCAATCCTGTTCAAGGGTGTCAGTAACATAGAATAATAATTAACACAGCTTAACACATGTACCCCAACTATGGTTAGCGACATGAAAACAGGATACCCCTGTAAGGTTCAAAGGTTAGGACAAAGTCATAACTCGCTGGAACGCAAACAAACTCCGACACAGGTTGAGGGACAAAACATTTTATATAACAGCACAAGAATAAACAGGGTACATAATACATACATAAGTAATATAAAGTTACATGTAAAAGGGATAAACATAAAAGCACAGACATGAGACTAAGGATAGTCCATGCTGGGAAATCACTTACAGTAATATAAGGGGGGCCAAAGCCCCACCAAGAAAGGGGTAGTCATAAGACTACCTCATTGCGTCTCGTAGGTAGAGCAGCAGGCAAAGAAAGAGGAAGAGAAGTTCAAATCAGCCGCTAAAATACACGAGGCCCCTAGCGGGAACCAGCGACACTAAACGGGCAGACAACTCCCCAGGCAAATACGAAAATAACTCCTACACCCCCATGGATTGAATACAGGGTTGGGTTCAAAGTTCCGTGATGCCTCTCGAGTCCAACAAGAAATACCTGAAGAAGACCGGAGGGCACATCGACCGAAACGTTGTACAGATAACAATGAAGATGATGACAATAGTCCGAATAATGCTAATTTGAAATTAAGTTATTTTGTCGCGAAAAACGTGAGACTTCTTACTTTGCTGCTATTCGTTTGAAGAATTCAAAGACATGCTATTTAAACAAACCCCACAGTGTCAGGATATGGACTGGGCTAGTAGTAGTAAACCGAGAAAAGCGTTGGCAGATGTGCTTATATTTGAAACTACCGCCTAACTTTTTTGCAACATCAATGTTTTCGTTTTGAATTCATATTATTTTCGTCTCCGCTATTGATAAGTCCAGAGTATAAACAAGCTCTGAAGATGATTTTTATAAATCGAAATATTGTTCAATATTAGCTATGAATATGATATAAAATCTTTCACTTTAACAGCATATTGTGTTGTTGTCATATCCTTTTATCTATACTCATACCGTCGGATTAATTTCCTTTCTCTTAACTTATATATATACATATATATATGTATCTATATTTCTAAACTCCGATAAAAAAAAAACTCCCCGCTTTATAGTTTCTAATGACACAATACAAACTTTTGCCTGGAGAAAAATATATAAAAAAAACAAGAGACCAAATAATCTGCACCTCCTGAAAATAATCAGATGGTATTATAAAAACAGCCAAAAGTAAGAAATACTGTAAGAGTTGCCTAATTAGATATACTAAATGTTGTTAATTGAATGTTAAAACAAGCAATGTCCAGCCCTGCAGGAAGAAAATCAACAGAAAGAAGAATACCAACCTTTAAGAAGTAAGCCCAACCAGAGAACATAGCGGCTGACCTAGACGAAGAACTAAAAGCAGAGTTAAAAAGATCATCTCATCTATCTGTCTGTCCGTCTGCCTCTGTCTCTGTCTCTGTCTCTCTCTCACCCCGTTTATATACCTAATGTTAGAATAGTATCTAACATTATGAAATGCATCAAGCTTGTTAATCGGTATTTGATTTGGCGTCCAGGACTCAGATCCATATCGGTTAAATGTGGGGACTCTGCAGAATGCAAAAAAGATTTTAGTGAGGTTAATAAAAAACAAAACAAAAAAAAAAACAACAAAAAAACAACCCTAGTTTCAGAAGCTGGGCGTTGCCTATTTCAGTTGTTTTGATTGGTTTGTTTTTTCGTTTTTCAATGTTTGTTCGCATGTTGTTCGCATCGCCGTAAATTGAAAATTCCAATACAAAATCTGACGCTAATAAACTTTGCGCAAGTGATTTGCTGTCGGCAAAATTTCTTTGATCCTCTTTGCAAATGCCACACTATCGATTATCGATGCCTTCATTTTTATCGATAAAAATGACATTCAGATTTTCCTTTATACGTATAATATTGCGGACTTTGTATTTTCTTCCTTTTCTCTTATGGAATTCCGATAACTTTTGTTTTTGGTGCATATCATCGACATTACTGTTTTTAGTTGATAACTAGTGCACTCATTCCCACTTCACAGGGATTGGGTTGCAATTGCTTTTCTTTCTTGAGATTTCCTTTTTATTTCACTTGAAATTAGTAAAAATATGGTTTGTATAATATATATATTTACCAAACCCGTACACACGAGCAGGATGTGACACAAGGTCAATTTCTTAGGCGGGGTTTAACGGGTTTAAATTCAGAGTTTTTCTTTCTCCTAGACTGGTTACCTAGCCAAGGTTAAAGAGCCCAGTCCGCCCTACTATTTACCCATAGCTTGAGGGAGAGTAGGATTCATACCTTTCCCAAAGGTATTAGCGCAAAGTGAAAATGCAATTACCACATCCAGGATTTGAACTCGGGGCGACGAGTCCATTTCCCATGACTTTAACCATTACACCACGCGCTTGGTTTGTATAATATAGATGTTTCAGACTGCTGTCCTCATCTTTATTGTTATATACACAGTGTTTCGGCCGATCTGCCTTCTGGCATTCTTCAGGTGTTTCTCACTGGGTGTCCCATACTTCCGGTCTTGTACCATAACTAAGCAAAGTTTAATAAGTAAAAGTAAAGTCGGCAGAGTGACCTATTGTCGGTATCAACCGGACTGCGAGAGAGTCTATCCCCTTTTCACTCGAACTAGACACAGGAGATTGTTTTTCCATCAGAGGTAGAGCAACACACCCACCATCAGCTCCCTACTTTACCACTCATGCCCATTTCATAGGGTCTGGGTGCAACAGTTTTTCTTTGTTGAGACTTCCTTTTTATTTCGCTTGAATTGGAATAAGTAAAAAAATGGTTTGTACAATTTAGACTTTTCAGACTGTTGTCCTCATCTTTATTGTAATATACGTTAGTTGTTAACTAGTGCACTCATTCCCATTTCATAGGGTCTGGGTGCAACAGCTTTTCTTTGTTGAGTTCCTTTTTATTTCGCTTGAATTGGAATAAGTAAAAAAAAAAATGGTTTGTACAATTAAGATTTTTCAGACTGTTGTCCTCATCTTTATTGTAATATATATTAGTTGTTAACTAGTGCACTCATTCCCATTTCATAGGGTCTGGGTGCATCAGCTTTTCTTTGTTGAGACTTCCTTTTTATTTCGATTGAATTGGAATAAGTAAAAAAATGCTTTGTACAATTAAGATTTTTCAGACTGTTGTCCTCATCTTTATTGTTATAAACCCATTGTTTCGGCCGATGTGCCCTCCGGAGTTATTCAGATGTTTCTTGTCGAACTCAGGAAATTTTTTTGTCGATTTCCGGAGCCTTTAAGTTGTAATCAGGAGCCATCTTTGAACATTAAACTGAACCCTTTATTTAATCCATTTGGGTAGATAATTCTCATACAGTTAACAATGAGAGGTTACAAGTGTTACGCTATGTTAATTATTCTATATTATTTTTGCCGGGTGTCTGGATTGAACCTGCGACCTCCAGATGATTATCACTTAAAGCTAGATTAACTCAACCCATATATCCGTTGTGCTATGTGTCCAACTATCTCACCTACCCTATTGACGAATTTTACTTTAACTCAGTCGGCAGCGTGCTCGGCTGGGAACCTCAAGGTTCCTGGTTCGATGCCGGCCCTCACCAACTCAGCGAATGAGTAGCACAGGGAGCTGTGCGGTAAAGTGTGGAGCTGACGGTAGGTGTGGCAGGAGATTGTTTTTAGTGTCTGGTAGGAGTATGTTTTTAGCTCCACCTCAGACGCTAAAAACAATCTCCTTGGTCTAGCGCTAGTGAAGAGGGGATAGACTCCCTCGCTGTATGGCTGATATCGACTCTAGGCCTCCCCGACGACTTTAATTTATATATATATATATGTCAGATATTACCAACCTAGGATTCTCCTAAGGGATCATCAGAATAATTCTGACTATATATATATATATATATATATATATATATATATATATATATATATCAATAAAGGAAGGAAGAACTCAATACAGTAATCCCATAATAAATTTATTTCGACGGAAATTTTGGGCCCATATAAATCTAAGTTGATTTAAACCGGCTCCCCAAATTTTCGTCTCATCAGATGGGTCTCAATTCACTTATGGACAAGCATATCACAAAAAAACCCAAAGAGCTGAATATATATAAATTCAAACAAAAACAAAAAATAATAAAAAAAATATATATTTTTAACAGTGTAGGATTGTAACCATAGAAACAGGAAGTGAATGAAAAAAAGAGATACATCTCAAGGTTGATTTCTAGGGTGTCCCAGACAGACAAAAAAGTGACAGGACAGAAAAAACAGAGTAGTATATTAAATATAAATAGACAAGTAAAATAAAAAGATTTTAAATTTAAACATTAGAGTATAATGATGTATAAAAGAAAATACTAGTTAAGATATAAATAATAAAATAAATTAATAGTAAGATAATAAAAAAATAAAATTAAAAAATAATAAATAATAGAAATTAAAATCAATTAAAAATAATACTAATAATAAAAATAATTCTCAGAAGAGTCCAGGAGACCTGAGGAGACTTGCTGTCACTCGGACTACAGTGGATCTTAGAAATCACATATTGAATCATCCCTTACTACCAAGTTTTGGATAAATCTTATATATATATATATAATATATATATATATATATATAATATATATATATATATATATATATATATAAGTATAGATAAAAGGATATGAAACAACAAAATATGCTGTTAAAGTGAAAAGATTTTATATCATATTCATAGCTAATATTGAACAATATTTCGATTTATAAAATCATCTCCAGAGCTTGATTATACTCCGGACTTATCAATAGCGGAGACGAAAATAATATGAATTCAAACGAAAACATTGATGTTGCAAAATAAGTACAAAAATAAAAAGTTGCCTAATTAAATATACTAAAGTACTCAATACAATAAAGTAGAGCTAATGAATAATAATAAAGCCTAATGAGTCAGAGAATATCTACCAAGGTTTTTCCTAACGGATCATCAGGATAATTACAGACAGAATTATCCTGACGATCAGTTAGGAGAAACCTATGTTGATATTCTCTGATTCATTAGGCTTAATTTATTATACACACACACACACACTCACACATATATATATATATATATATATATATATATATATATATATATATATATATATATATATATATATATATATATATATATATATATATATATATATATATATATATATATATATATATATATATATATATATAAGATAAATGGTAGGGAATCCGACGGTATGTAATATAGTAACAAAATTGAAAAAACACAGGTTTAAATAAAATGAGTGGTAAGTTTATTAGCCGACGATGCAGTGTTTCTATCTGTTAAGTAGATCTTCTTCAGGGCTTTTGTTGATATAAGGAAGAGTAAAAAAAAGTTTATCACTGAATAATGAGGAAGACTGTGATAGTCCTTGTTTATCAATCTGTTCAAAATTTCAAATTTCAAAATTTGAACAGATTGATAAACAAGAACTATCACAGTCTTTCTCATTATTCTGTGATAACATATATATATATATATATATATGTAGCTTGGACAGCATCTTTTGATTCAAAACATTTTGTTGAATACAACTGATTCCAAATTGTTTTGGGATTTTTTTCTTTTTCTTTTCAATCTTTCTAATAATTTTCTTGATATTATCATCTGGAGAAGTCAATAACCAGGCGCCGATGACTCCATGTGTACGCTACCTGACACAGACACACACAGACACACACGCACACACACACACACTCACACATATATATGTATATAT
>CM042151.1:34591794-34601794 GCA_023376005.1 Doryteuthis pealeii | reverse complement strand
TTTCAAATTGAAACGGATACTGAGAACATTTTTCTAATGAATGTAAATGATTTTATTTGAAAATAGAATTTCACTTAACAAAACTAATGGTGTAAGAAATGTAAAAGAAACAGTTTTTTGCATAATCACAAATAACACAAATAAACTTAGATTTTTATTTTATTTTCCCATCAAATCTCTATCTCTATAATCTATATATATATATATATATATATATATATAGAGAGAGAGATAATTTGAAAATTTGCTCTGTGGAGCATTGTTAAGTAAAGAATATTATTGTTTATATTTTTTGAAGGAAATTACAATGCGTATACCGTATGAAATTCGATAATTATTGAAAATAACCATGACAAGCAAACTCGTCGAATAACGCGCGCGACGTGGAACACCGTACAGCTGTTTCAGCTTTATTAATTCTCATCAGCGCTAATGAGATTTAATAAAGTTGAAACAGCTGTACGGTGTTCCACGTCACGTGCGTTATTTGCCGAGTTTACTTGTCATGATTATTTTCAATAATTATCAAATGTTATACTATATACGCATTGTAATTGCTTTAAAAATATAAACAATAATATATATTTAATATATATATATATGTGTGTGTGTGTGTGTGCGTACGTGCGCGCGTGTATAGCGAAAATACTACGGAGCATGATAGCAGTATAAACTTCAAACCCATACAAATTCTGAAATATTGATAAATTTACAAGAAATATTATCAAATTTACTTAATAAAATGTAAAAGGAATAATTAAGCACATAAAAAAAACTGCCTTGTTTTTTAAAGGGCAGTTGTGTGTATGTATGCATGTATGTCCGGATAAAACTACAAAAATAAAACAATTAATGACAAAGTAAATATATATATACACATTAACTATTACCAGAGCTCGCTTTTTGTGAAAAAATAATTAATATTTTATTTATATCTGGGAATATATTAAAAAAAAAAGATTTGAATAGTAAGAAACGTAAAAAATATTTATTTTTTTTTTTTTGTGGCAAAGGATGGAACGGATTTATGGCATTTCAGTTTATTCCAATGGAGACAATTGACTCGATATACGAGGAAATTAAGTTACGAGCGGAACAAATAAAACTCGAAAGTCAAAGTACCATTGTATTTTTCTAACACTTCCTAAAATCCGGGTTCTTTGCCTTAGTTATTGAGGTCATGTTTACCATGAATTTATCTTTATTTAAACCTCAATTATTGATAAAATTGTTATACCTTATTAATACTGTTGACTATATCGACGTACTATTAACATGTAATTGTATTTATATATACAACAAAATAGCGGTTTACAGTGTGAACGAGAAGGCTAATTTGCATATTGATATTTAAAATTTGATTTTAATAAATATATGCTTAGTATTATTGATTTCTAATTGTTTGGTTTTCTGTTAACGAATCTGAGCAAAGATCTCGGTATAAATCTTAAAAAGAAATCCATAACAAGACGAAAGAACTATAATTTTATGAAATACTTCTTAATCTAACTAAATAGATAAATTAGGAAAAATCGGGAGTGAAAGAAAATGATGGAGAGTTAAATCTAAAGCTGTTCTATTTTTCGATTATACCCTCAGTTTATCATTTTCTAAATAGTTTCTAATTTGATACAATATTTTATTACATCAAAACCTAAATACTTGCACCCGAAGGGTGCATATATTTGCTAGTATCTTATAATGGAGATTGTGTCTGTAACCGAAATTACGTCAGCAACTTTACAATTACCTAAGTTATTTACGTTATATTCTCAATGATTATTTCATTTATGATTATAACATAAATCAATTATGTAAGCCCAAAACAATCAATGGATCTGCGAGAGTAACTTTTTTATTAACCCTTCTCTAGCCAGGCAACGCCGGGTAGCCGCTTCTAGTTAAAAAAAAAAAAAGTGAAAGGGAATAGGTTAACAGCCAAAATTCGTTCCTTATATTTTTAATGTTGGAATATAGGTTTAGTACAGTATTCGGGGGAATCGATTTGATGTTAATAATTTTATTACAGGAATCAATAGTGTCCCTTGTGTGGGACTTAATTTGCTTAGCTAAATGTAGTATATAGCGATTGATGTATTTTGATATTCTATTAGTGTAGCAGTTGATTGAGGAGATTGTAGTCTACCTGTGTTATTTGTCTTATGTGTTTTAGGTGGTAAATAAAAACGGGATGATTTAGTATTCATGGCTAAAGCGTGTTTCTAGTTTTTTCTCTTATCCGTGATATTTCTAAAGTGCATTTCTTTAAGAGAATTGATGTTCTTATATTCATATATACCTTGTATATTTCATATAGTTGTGCACTTTGTGTAAAAAACGCTTTTATGAGCGTATCGATATATATATATATATAATATATATATATATATAATAATATATATATATATATACAAATTTTTGGTACAACTGAACTTGTATGGGATTTTGAAAAAAAAAAAAAAAAACACATACATTATTGATCCGCAAATTTTTTTTTTACGAAAGAGAAAATGGAAACTTTAGGGCCCTTTCGACGGTGCTTTTTCGAAAGTCAAAAGCCCTTTCTACCGGTCGTTACTTTTGACAAAGCACCGGTCTAAAGGGCCCTAATCAATAAAGTATGTGGTTTATTTTTCAAAATCATATATATATATATATATATATATATATATATATATATATATATATATATATTTAGGGTAAATCTTTGGGGAAGATGGCCCTATAACCAATCAAATCTTTCCCTCACTACAAAACTTACCAACATACCTACTTTCCCCTTCTATAAAACACTTGTTATGATCCTGATGATTCAATAAAGGCTTGAGGAAGCAGAGTTCAAAAAAAAAGCGAAATATACTACACATTTTTTGTATGAGTTTTGTTCTTTCATTCCTTATTTTTACCTCATTCTGTCGGATTCATTCCAACCCCCTTTTCCTCATATATATATATATATATATATATATATATATATATATATAGTTAGATTTGATGGTATTTATAGGCGATAGTGTATAAGATAAAAGAACTACTAATGTAATCTCTATTAGAAGATTCAGTAAAAAATACTACAGAAAAGAATTATAATTTTCTTTTTATAGTAATGCATTAAAAATCGGGTAGATTGGTTGGTTGGTTGGTTGGTTTTGATTTTGCGTCATTTCAACCCTTGTTGGGTTATTTTATGCCGAAGACATTTTGTTTTATCCATTTTTTTTTTTTTCAAACTAATTCTTTTAAATATATTTTAATTCTCATTCTTTGCTCTATTCAAGGGGAACAAAAAAAAAGGGAATAAGCAAAAACAAACAAGAAAACAACCGAATGAATCGAGATAATTGATGTTGAAAAGAGCCCAATACGTAACTTTTTAGAGAACCAAATCACCGACAGATATGAACTGTCAAGGTTTCACCAAAACGATCTACAGGATAATTCTGACGTGGTGAAACCTGGCTAGTTAATTTATATACAAAGGCGGCCAGCGTAAATGCGATCTCTGCATCAAAGAAAAATTGTGTATACTACAAAATACAAACAAAAAACTTATTAAACAAGAGAAGTGAACTCGTTTCGAAATGCAGGCATTTGAACAAATTTTTATTGTGCCACTTACCACCTGATCCTAATTAATCTCTTAATTTTCGCCCTCCTTCTATTTATTAAAAAGAATCGTCTGGACACCGCGTGCATTAAGTAAATTTTTAGTAAATAAGTAAATAAAAGATTATCTTAAATTATGTATTAGTATTGATATTGATGGAAATTGAATAATTTAAGATAATCTTTAATTTACTTATTTACTAAAAAAGAAAGAAAAATTTAAATTAGAGAACAAAGGAAAAGAAAAAACACACACACACACAAAAAAGTGAGAAAGGAAAAAGAAAAGAAAAGGAAAACGAAACAAAAGCTAGGTATATAAATTTCTCTATTGACGGTTTTTATTTATTTATTTATTTATTTTTTAATTTTGAATTTTGACATGGCAACAAACTTGGAACACATTGACCGGATGACAGACAATATTAGATACCTTTGTTCTCAACAAACATAAAAAAAAGAGAGGGAAATAAGAAATTACAGTTATTCGCCCATTTCATTCATAAAGGAGGAGAAGAAAGAGAAAAAAGGGAGAGGAAAAGGAAATAAGAAGAGAAATTATAACCACACAAAGAAAAACATAAGCACGTTCATTTCTGATACGAAACTCTGATGATGAAGTTCATGCTTCGAAATCGATAAGACAAAAATAACATCTTTTTGTTTTTATTTTTCATACGCATTGTATTGGCCTTCAAAATATTAATATATTTTAACATACATAACAATACTTCAAGCAAATTACCAATTGCTTTATATATATATTATATATATATATATATATATATATATATATATATATATCGATTGTTAGGGAGTCCACATACGCTTCTATATAGATAGATGTTAGGGAAAACTTTTTTTTGTATTCGAAGTATGGAAAAATATAAGATAAAGAATAATAACCAAAATTCAAAGTGATGAATATTGTATTGTTTTTAATCTCATTTATTCATTCTAGTATTACAAGTGCCAAAGGATTTTGTAGAATGATTGTTTTCTGACAATCATTATACAAAACCATTTGGCAAATCACACACACACATACACGCGTTATATATCATCATCATCATCATGTCGCGCAAGCAGCACTGATATCCATGACAATCTATCGCCAACCTTCCCTATCATTCATTGACCCTGGGAGTTCTTCTGCGCAGCAACCAGCATCCTCGCATAGTTGGTCAATTTAGGTCCTTTGGTGGGCGGCCCACACTAGCATGTCCATGTCTTGGCCTCCACAGGAGAACGTCGCTTATGAGCTCATCCTTGCTTCTCCAGCAGTGTCCTGCATGCCTAGTCCGTCTCACCCGTATGGTTTGTGAGATGGTGGGCAGGTGGCCATACAGCTGCTTCCTTGTGGGGTGTTGTTTCCACGACTTGTTAAAGACTGCACGCAGCATTCTTGTGCAGCTCCCATCCAGCTTATTCTCAAGGCGCTTCGTTAGGGTCCAAGTGGTGCAGCCATATAGCAGTACAGATATAATGACGGCCTGGAAGAATTGTCTCTTTAACTTGTCAGTGAGATCGGATCTCCATATTATTTCTTTGTGGCTGACCATGCCTTACCCAAATCAAGATTGCTCTGTCTGTCCAGTACCTTTATATAAGATTTATCCTCAAGATTTTTGCTCATATTCAATAAGATAAAACCAAACAATTAGAAATCAATAATACTAAGCCTATATTTATTAAAATCAAATTTTTAAGATCAATATGTAAATTAGCCTTCCCATTCATACTGTAAACCGCTATTTTGTTGTATATATAAATACAATTACATGTTATTAGCATGTAGATATGGTCAACAGTATTAATGATATAAAACAATTTTATTAATAATTGAGGTTTAAATTAAAAATAAAATCATGGAGAATGTGATGTAAATAACTAAGGGAATTGTGACTTGTATACTAATATAGTTTCGGTTACAGACAGACAAACCCACAATCTACATTATAATAAGATATATCAAGATTTTCATTCACTTTTATGATTACAGATGTAGTATAAGGGACAAACCCCTAATTTTTGGCTGTTTAGCCTACAAAAATATTTCTTCAACATTCAATGACATAAAGAGAAAACCTTCAAACACTTATCCTTTCAAAACTATTGGAGACGCGTGGTCTAATGGTTAGAGTCGTAGGAAATGGACTCGTCAATACGAGTTCAATTCCTGGACGAAACTGTTGGCATTTAACATAGCGCTAATACCCTTAGGAAAGGTATGAATCCAATTCTCCCTCCAGCAATGGATAAATAGCAGGACAGACTGGACTCTTTAACCATGGCTAGGTAACCAGACGACAACTTATTTTCGCCACCAATAATAGAGTCGAAAGTTTCTACGTATTGACTATGATAGACACGTTGTCTTGAGTTTGATCATTTTCATATTTTGCTTTAGAAATCATTTTAAAGAGAAGCAAAACAGATTATTAAAAAAATTAGATTAAAAATGATGAAGTAAGTTTTATTATTTGTTTTCAGTCTTATTTTTCTCCTAATCTGTTTTTATTTTTTAAATTTCTTTAGAAACGATTATATCAATCATTTTTAGCAAAGCAAATTGTTGCTATCAATTTTTTACAGAGGGAAACTGAATCTTCCAATTTCCATATTTTAGAAGCATGATATCTTAATTCATTTTTAATCTCTGCCCAAAAAATTGTTGCTATCAACTTTTTACAGAAGAAACCGGAATCTTTCCAATTTTCCATTTAGGTTTTTCTTTATTTTATTAGGTTATAGTTTGATTAATTTTTGTTACATATATGTGCTGATATTAAATTACCAAACTTTGAAAAAGAAAAGAAAAAACGAAAGAAACTTTATGTTTACAAGCTCACCTGAGTCCGAAGTTTATTTCAAAGAAGTAAGACAACTTTTCATTTTTGGTGCTGTTATAGTATGTGGCTAAACTTTTTGATCTGTTATAGTATGTGCCCTACCCGGTTTTGAATGTGTCTACCTCAGTATGAGTATATTTAAGATAATAGTAGTGGCAATTTTATTGAAACTAATTATTTTTTACATATATTTCAATTTCAAGAATGCAATTCAGCCATAAAACTGTATATATTAAATTAAGAATAATTATCAAAATAATTCATCCATATTTACTGATTAGAGATCTTATTTAATTCTAAAAATATTCTACAAATTCGAAATAGGGTTAGGGATTAGGGTTATGGTGTTAGCAGTTATTATTATAATGAACGGTATAATATGCTTTTTGTGGTAGGCCACATACTATATAGGAAGGACATGGAATTTCGTAGGCACAATTAAGGGCCAACATACTATAATGGTACCACCACTAAAAAAATTTTTTTTTCAAAGCAGTGGAATAGTTAGATTATGAAAAAGGAAAAAGAAAAAGAAAAAAATAGGTTAAAACAAAGTGAACCAGTTATTTAATTATTTCAAATAGTTTTGAATTTTATAGATGTAGGGGTTTAATTTGCAAATGTATTTATGTATTGTTTATGCCTTCTTCATTGCCTGTCTTGATAAATATTAGGGCAACAGGGTTTAATCTATCGCTTAAACCTACCAAAACCCTCGAACTATCAAACCAACCAAACCCACCCGCCAACCCTTACACACGCGCGTATATTTCTTCTTTCTCCCTTTCATCTTCTCTATATATAAAGAATGTTTTTGGTATGTTACGTGTCGACTTATAACTCCGAAAAGAGATATTATTCTGACTAGTAAAATAAAAAAATATAAAAAATACTAGCAAAATTAAAAAACACCCCCTGGGCGATGTAAAAAAACAAATTTTTGAAACATATTGCCTGAGGGGTGGGAGTTAAAAATTCAATTTCAGCGCATCGTATCGCATAAAATTCGATACTTTTTCTTATAGAAAATAAACTTGACAAGGTGTCAATCCCCAGTAAAGGGTGGCTCGAATGTGTGAATACGTACAAGACTGTTTCGACTTTATTAAGTCTCATCAGGGTATATACTACGATTTCCCTCCCGACGAAATCGAAAACCGGGACTTCAACGATACATGGCGTTGTACGTTGCCTTCCAGGCGAAAAATTTAATATTAACTTTTATCAGCACACGTTTGCTAAATCAACAGAACATTCAAGAAATCTTATTCACTTCGCCATAGGCATTCGGGCTGTTTTTGTTATTATTCTCTCATAGCGCCCCCTTACCTATTAATGGTGAGAGGGCGCGTGGTATCGGGGTTTGACCAAGTTAATTCCGCTAGGATGGTCCAGCTGGTGTACTGTGGCCGAGGCGATTAAAAGTGTTTCACTAGTGTTTCCACTGCGTCTGCTGAGTCCCGTTTCAATCTTCCTGTCGGGGAGAGAATCGTTAGTAGTATGAGCCGCTTGATGAAACGTTAAATAAAGTCGAAACAGTCTGTACGGCATTCTACACATTGAGCATCCTTTACTGGGGGATACACTTGTCAAGTTTGATTTTCTATAGAAAAAAGTTATCGAAATTTTATGCCGAATACATGCGTTTGGTAAGTGCTTCAAGTAAAAATTTAATCTAATATATACATATATATATATATAATATATATATATATATATATATAAATACCAGTCATGTATTTTATTAAAACTTGTTTTAAAAAAACAATGAGGACTGTCTGATGTTGGCATGTTCATTTTGAGTGTATTTTTCTATGTTATGACGATGACAATTTTGGGTAATGTGACGTTAGCAGTGACGTAATTTTTGTTACACAGAAAAACCGGAAGCGAATCTCCATTATTAATGATTTGAAATATCGCGAGAAATATTAATGTTTCTAATTAAGAAACGTACAACATTTGGTTTTTGATTTTTACTAATTAAGTTATTAATTTAATAATTAACCAAAAATCAATCAATTTCTAGAAGCATCTTCACAGTAAGGGAAAAATAAAGTAAGGAAAACTGCGGATAAAAAAGAAATGGATTAGAAGCTAACTACAGGTTGTCACTTTATACTCAACAGGCTAGACTACTCTCTCTTTTAACCCAGTCTTTTCGGTGGCTCTTCTCTCTCTCTCTCTGACTCTCGTCCGCGTCGTCTCTCTCTCTCTCTCTCCCTCTCTTTCTTTCTGTGTTTCGTCTTCTCAAATAAAATTCTCGGCGATTTTGTTTAATTTGATAAAATATTTTCTCTTATTCTCTCTACTCTGTTTACTATCCCTTTCCCGCTGGTGTTCCTAAAAATAATTTGATCGGTCATGGACAGTTACCTTTTGCTAGTATATATATATATATATATATATATATATATATATAAACGATTTTTTTATATCATCATTTTATAGTTGAGTTCGAAGGGCATTAATTAAAAAATGTAATCAGTATATTTTTGAAGGCGAAAAAAAAAAAAAAGAAGAAATAAATATGTTTTTTTAACATAAATGTGCATTATTACGCCTTAAAAATATATGTATTAACTTTTATATAATGCTGTTTTTCGATTTTTTCTTTCAACTTCTAATAAAAAAATGATGAGTATAAAAAAATCTTTATTCAGTGTCACCTGAGCAGGGCCGTCATTATTTTATAAGTATTATAAGATAATAAATTAAAAAAAATTTATATACGGTGAAAATAATTTCTTCAAAACATCCGCGCGATCTTTTTACGATGATATTACCGAGCGTAATTACAATCTTCGCCGGAAAAAATCAAAAAAAAAAAACAAACTATTCGACAGTTACGAATCAGACATTCAAGGCGTGTTTACCAGGGCATCACAGTTGAAGTTTGTATCAAGATATCAATGATGAAAATAAAAATCTTTAATCCTCTGAAGATGAGCATTTGCTTTTGAAAATATTTAGGAAAAAAAAAAAAAAAAAAAAAGAAATAAATATGTTTTTTTAACAATAAATGTGCATCACTTACCCTCTCAAAAATATATTATTATATATATAATTATATATATTAATTGTGTGTGTGTGTGTGTGTGAAAAATAAATGGAATTAACCCGATAGTGTGAATATGATAAAATGAAAAAACAAAGGATGTTTACACTGCATGGGCTCATCAGGAGAGGTGGTGAAAAACCGTTTCGAGGGCCCTAACTCTCGACGGTTTAAAAAGCAACACAGGCCATCCTCACAAATATGAGGACCCTCGCAATATCATTCATCGACCGCACGTGGATCGGTCATCAACAAAAATAAGACGGGAAAATGAGACCGTTAGCAAAAACAGAACGCTGCTATCAACAGCGTTGGAATTAATTCAAAAAATGCGCTGTCTATCATTAAACAAAATGAATTTTATTTATATATATATTATATATGTGTGGTGTGTGTTTGGTTACTACGTAATATTTCATTTTAATGATTTTCATTTATTTATCTCAACTCTCGTGTAATTTTCTTATATCGGAGTCTCTAAGTT
>CM042151.1:34584984-34591784 GCA_023376005.1 Doryteuthis pealeii | reverse complement strand
GAAGACTCCCTCGCTGACTGGCTGTGATACCGACTTAGGCCGCCCCGACGACTTTACTTTTACATATATATATATATATAATATATAATATATATATATATATATATATGAAATTTAACATTTTTGAAAAAACAAAAGATGTTTATAATTGCTGACAGAAATCTGTTTCGACCGTTTCGATAGATCGGTCATCATCAAGAGCAACATATGAGAGAAAGACGGGATAAACAACCGTTAGAAGAAAGGTTACAAACAAAACGCTATTATTCAATGCTGGAATTTTTAAAAATGCGTGTTCTGTGTTAAAAAAATAAATTTTATTTAAAAAAAACAGAAGCATTATATTTCATAATAAAACTCAAAAGAGTTTGATGTAAAATTATATAAAAGTGCATAATGAGTATCAAAATTGTTCATGACATATTCCAGCTATTAAAATAATTTTTATTTTGATCTCTTGCTTTCTCTTTTGCCTTCTCTCTCATGAACATGTTTGCTCTCTAACACTTTCTCTCTCTTTTCTCATGTACACGCTCTCTCTCTCTCTCTCTCTCTCTCTCTCTCTCTCTCTCCTGCTATTTCTATTACGTTTCCCCCTCTCTCCCTTTCTTTCTTCCTCACTCAAACACACACTCTCTCTCTCACACACACGCGTATTTTGTCTCTCTTCTTTCCTCTCTTCTCTCTCTCTCTCTCTCCTCTCTCTCTTCACCACTCTTTCTCTTTTCTCTTTCTTTCTCTCTCTCCTCTTTCTCCACTCTTTCTCTTTTCTCTTTCTTTCTTTCTCTCATCTCACTCTCTCTTTCTCTCTCTCTATTTCTATTACGTTCCCCCTCTCTCTCCTTTCTCTTTCTTCCTCACATCACACACTCTCTCTCACACACATGCGTATTCTGTCTCTCTTTCTCCCCCTCTCTCTCTCTTTTCTCCACTCTTTTCTCTTTCTTTCTTTCTTTCTCTCTCTCTCTTTCCCACTCTTTCTCCTCTCTCTCTCTCTCTCTCTCTCCTCCACTCTTTTCTCTTTCTTTCTTTCTTCTTCTCTCCCTCTCTTTCTCCACTCTTTCGCTTCTCTCTCTCTCTCTCTCTCTCTCTCTCTCTCTCTCTCACACACACGTACTCTCCTCACTTTCTCTTTATTCTTTCTGTCTATCCCCTTCTCTCTCACACACATATTCTACCCTCCCCCTCTCTGTAATTGTCTATTCAAACTTGTACTATTGATGTAATGTCCACCATTTTGTCTTCCCGCCTTTGTACAAACCCATTTTTGTTGTTATACAAACAAACCAAACCTTTTCTCTGTTAAGAATGAAATCGTTTATCTATTTATTCTTTATTTATTTATTTTGCTTTCGGCGATGGTTATTGGCACGACTGGTGTCTTTTCTAACAATTACTCTATTTGTCAGCCATTAAAAATCAAAATGTAAACACCCGTATCTTGGCAGGGTGTGACTAACAGTTCACTAAAAATGCATTGCAATAATAATCATCATCGTTCAATAATATCTCTATTAACCTTCTAATTTCATTCATAAAAATGTGTTGTATACTCTTCAATTTCTTAAGCTGAGTCTGGACTGACTCGGGCACTTGAATCTGGGCTGAGTCGGGCACTTTGATCTGAGCTGTTGGGCTTGGGGTAGCTTTCTTTTTAAATTTTCATTCTTGGGATGTCTGGAACTACTTGTTTCTTGTGTGTTCTTGTTGTCTGTGTCCGTTGCTTTCTTTTATTAACGAACACATTCTGTTAACATTCTAGATTCATTCCTAAAATGTTTGTATACTCTTCAATTTCTTAAGCTGAGTCTGGGCTGACTCGGGCACTTGAATCTGGGCTGACTCAGGCACTTGGATCTGGCTGACTCGACACTTGGATCTGGCTGAGTCGGGCACTTGGATCTGAGCTGTTGGGTTTGGACTGGCTTTCTTTTTAATCTTCATTCTTGGGATGTCTTTGGATTTTACTCTCTGTTCTTGTTTGATCCGGAACTACTTCTTTTTTGGGTTTTCTTGTTATCTGTGTCCGATACGGTTAAACTTACAAATCGTTGTCAAAATTTAAACGAAACTTATTTGGTGATGATCCATGACAGTTTAACTACAAGTGTATTAATTAACTTTTTTTGCGAATAGAGTTACGGTTTAGGGGTTTGGAGATTAAGGTTTTTTTTTTTAATTACTTAATGCTTAAAAAAAACCCAAATTACTATACATTTAATTAACCATTGAAATTAATTATTGAATCCAACGGTAGACACATTAGTCTTAGTTGTTTGAAAATTATTTTTCAACATTGAATGTATAGTAATTTTTTAAGCAATACGTAATTAAAAACAACCTTAATCCCCAAACCCCTAAACCGTAACCCAATTCGCAAAAAAAAGTTCATTCATACACTGTATTTAAAGTGTCATGGATAACCAACAAATAAATTTCCGTTTTAATTTTGACGACGATTTGCAAACTTAACCACCGATGCTTGCTTTTATTAACGAACACAAGACGATGTTGTTTTCCTTTAGAGCTCTTTATTTTGTGTTAATAAACTCAAGTTAAGAATAGCAATCTTGAAGAATTTTGGACTCAAACGCGACCCGACATCTCGTTTCTCGCCCATCCCAAATCTGGCTCTGGTGCATCAAAGCCGAGGTCAATTAAAAATTAAAATCTGTCAGTCAAATGAATAACTGTTATTTTAAATACCGTAATCAGGGTTAGCTCAGCCGGTAGAGCGTTCAGCTAGAAATCACAAGGTTCCTTGTTCGAAACCGGCCCTCGCCAACTCAGCATATGAGTAGCACAGGGTTCTAGGCGGTAAAGTGAGGAGCTGATGGTAGGTGTGGCGCTCCACCTCAGACGCGCAAAAACCATCTCCTTGGTCTAGCGCAAGTGAAAACTGGATAGACTTCCTCGCTGATTGGCTTATACCGACTATAGGCCACCCCGACGACTTTACTTACTTTTACTTACAGTACATAATTTGATAAGCAACTTATCAATTATGTAACAAATGTAGAGCCAAACAAAGCATCACCACGATCATCATCATCATCATTGTGCCAGGAATCATTAAAAATACTAGAAAAAACACCCTCCGGGCGGTGTAAAAGTTTATTTTTGAAAGATATTGCCTGAGTGGGTGGGAAAAATAAATAAATAAAATAAAACGTTTAATATTTCTAAAAAAAAATTTTTTTACTTACTTAAAAAAAGCATAGTATTCACTCCACTCTACTGAAATATTTGTTTTGTTTTACGACAGTGGGGACCTCCAAAATGTTTCTGAAGATTCCTGCTTTAATCCTTCAGAGAAATCCTCTTTAGAGAAATATTTTTAAATCGTATGAGTAAAATATATTTCATTTGGATTTCATAAAATTAAAAAGAGGGGGGTCGACCTACTAAATACATATTTCACCAAATATATTTTAGGAAAAAAAAACTATTTCAAACATAAATTCATCTAAAAGGTGAATAAGTATCAACATTATTTTCGTGAAAATTTGAAAATTAATTGATTTTTCATAGAATTTTATTATTTTTATGTAGTAATGATACTGACTATAAATTAAATACTCATTGATAAACTTACTTCATTTTTCAAATGACTGTGACGTAAGCAGTGACATAGTTTTCGTTACAGACAAAAAGAGACCGAATCTCTATTATCAATATATATAACGTTGTTCAGCCTCAACAAAATAGAATGGGTGAGTTTGGTGTATTTCAGATGTGCCGAAATATCATTAGTTGTTGACGCATATCACGTGATACATTAATATGTACAGTATCGAGCCGGTTTAGCTCAGTCGGTAGAGCATCTACTTAGTTAATCGCAAGGTTCCGGGTTCGATACCGGGCCTCGCTAACTCAGCGCAGCTTGGATAATCTCATCTGTACGGTAAAGCAGCATGTGGGAGCTGGTGGTAGGCGTGGCGCTCCACCTCAGGAAAAACAAACTCCCCGGTCTAGCGCTTGCGAAAATGGGATAGAATCCTTCGCTGTTCGGCTGATACCGACTATACTTACTTTACAGTATCGCACACCAATTTTGTTGTCTTTGGTTTGGTTTCTTTGTTTAATGACATATCAAACTTCGTGGATTATTTAATGCCAAAGCCATCCTTATAGAAATTGTAGGAAATGAACTCGTTGACCCGAGTTCAAATCCTGTATAAGTCTGTTTGCATTTACATAGCGCTAATTCCCTTGGGAAAGGTATGCATCCAACTACTCTCCCTCCAGCTATGGGTAAAATAGTAGGACAGACTGGGCTCTTTAATCTTGGTTAGGCAACTAATTTAGGAGAAGGAAAACACTGAATTCAAACCTGTTAAATCCGCTTGGGGTGATCACAACTAGAATAGGCCCAGTGATCTAATTTCACTAAATACTAAAATTTCTAAAAATTACTAAGATATGTCACGAGAGAACGAGCTTCGGGGAAACAGAAGAGAAAGTGATGTTGTGTACAGTAGCTTTTCCTTCTGGCTTGACGTGGTGTAGTGTACTAAATCATTACCCGTGAAAGTAGAATCACGAGTTAATCTCGGATTTCTAGCATTCCTCGCAGCACCATAAGAATGACAAAAAGATCGTAGAAAAAGATCAAAGGCAGAATTCGCATTTATCTGTCGAATTTTCTGTCTGCGGAAGTCATTTTCTTTTTCTTCTGCTCGAGGATCACCGTGAAAAAACTTCACAAAGAAAATAATCTGTGTAAGTACTTTGGTAGGCTTTGGGAAAATTCGCATTGTGTGCACGTGCCTACACCCACACACTATATATATATATATATATAATATATATATATATATATATATATATATATTATACATAGACACACACATACACACACCCAAAAAGTATAAATTTAAGTAGAAAAACACAGAAATTCTTTAGAACAAAAAAACAAATTTCAAACACACACACATAACATATCAAATGAACATCTGATGAACTATATCTAATAAAAGAGTAATAAAAGCTCAGTTAATGAATTTATTACCAAGCCACCCAGAAAACAAAACACTTGTTTAAAAGACTAATGTTAAAAATGAAATTCCTTTATATTCCACTCCCACCAAACAGGAAGAGAGAAGTGAATACTCATGTATATATATAATATATATATATATATATATATATATATATATATATATATATATATATATACACACGCATTTAAGAATTCATTTTCATATTATCAATCAAAGCCTGAAGAAGATACCAGAAGATCTGAAACACGTGTTGCATATGTAAAATAAAATTATTTTTTTTTAATTCTGAAAACATAATACATTTTGCGAACCTTCTTTTTTATAATATATATATATATATATATATATATATATATATATATATATATATATATATTAGCAGCTACGCCTACTAGAAGGAACAACCAGAAGCCAGCAACACTACTGTCCTTACACAGTCTGAAGAGGGGAGCATAAAAATCCTGAAAATTTACTACTACTAAATAAACGAAACTCTACTAAAAAACAACAGAGTTTCTGATATTTATTTCTTTAATACTTCATACAAATTCCCAAACCTCCCTCAAACGAATACATATACCAATATAATCTCAAAATATATATATATATATATATATATATATATATATATGTATATGTGTGTGTTGTGTGTGTGTGTGTGTGTGTTGTCGTTGTGAAGTCCATGTATGCTTCTTTGTTGGTATATCTGGTGAGTCTAGTTCTCAGGGTGAATATATATTTGTATATATGTATTTTATATATACCTATAATATTTATTTTGGGGGATTTTGTGTGAAATGAATAAGACACTCAGTTGGTGTTTAAGTGTTAAGTTTCATTTTTATTTCATTCTATATTTCGGAAGTTTGACCTTCCCTTTGTCAAGTTAATCTAGACATATATATATGTGAAGAGAAAAATGGATGTGAATCCGACGTTATGTAATATAGTGATAAATTTGAAAAAACACAGGTTCAAATAAAATAAGTGGTATTTATTCAGCCAGCGCTGCAGTGTTTCAATCTGTTTAGTAGATCTTCTTCCGGGCCTTTGTTGATATAAGGAAAAGTTAAAATTTTATCACAGAATAATAATGTGACTTGAATCGGTTTGTTTTGTTTTACGGCATATCAACCTCAGTGGGTCATTTAATGCCGATAAAGTTTTGAAATAAATCAATTCATAATGGATAATACAATTTTGTTTATAAACTCATGTTTTTCTATTTAACCCATAGATAGGACCTTAACAGGTATTACCACTCCGGGTCAGAGTGGACCAGGGAGCAATTCCAAAACTGGAATTTCACCATCAGATAGAGTTTAACATCATTCCCAGGACATGTAGACCCTCAGTCACCGCCTTCTAGCACCCATATGGTAAGAAGGGTTGGGGCTTGCTATAAGGTCAATATGGTTGGGGCAATCATATAGGTGCTAGGGCTTGACATAACCAGCTGATTAATCGGAGGGGCCTCTCCGACCGCCCGTCTAGCTCAAGATAGGGCTAAAGTGGAGCATTGCGAGTGATGGACTGCTCATCCACCTGGGTTCTATCCTTAAGCATCGCGGGTAGCCACACACGGCCAACAGGTCGCCCCATTGGGGGAGTCTTACCCCTCTGCAGAGGTGAAGTCGGTGCAAAAAAGAGCAGATTTTTCTCCCTCTCCCGTTTCTTGTCCCGGTGTCATATCCGTTTCCGACCAAAACCCGGAACCCGTTTTTTTTTTTAAATCTATTTCCGGGGGTCCATTCTTCGGTCATTGAGTTCAAAACTTTAACCTTCTTTGTTCTTATT
>CM042151.1:34564984-34582484 GCA_023376005.1 Doryteuthis pealeii | reverse complement strand
AATGCACGTTCCCTTTATATCACGGATCGATGCGCATAACCCATTTATGGGACGCTTACAAAATGTCTATATTTACATTTTAGATCCAGCCAATATCCCATAAATGGAACGTGACTTATTTTTTTAACGTCAAATATCCACACCAATCTTAAATAAGGAGGACGCCCTGTTGTCGGGGCTCAGAATACGCTGACTGCGTAATTCTTATCGTGTTAGTCGAGCGGTTATTCTAAGTCTACCACCAACAACAACAGCAGATAAATGAATGAAAACTTTTAATCAACTTCTAAACACACAAAACACATTTATCTCAACAAAATCTTTAAGGACTTTTCTGTAAAATATTTTCAAGCAGAAAAATATACCCTATCTCCTGTTACACATCTGACAACACACATGACCCACACTCCAAATATCAACTTCTGTTCTAAAGTCAACCGACTGACCCCATAAAAATAAAAGCACCATGCCCCACATACCTACCTCCTCCTGACTTTCTTTCACCCCTCACTCATTTACCTTTTCATTATAAAAGCAAAATGTACAAGCACTTATGTCAATAAAGTTATGAAAAAGCTTCATACAATGAGGCTAAATATTAACTGAATTCAATTGTCTGTGTTGTTATATCCACACTTTCCTCTATTCTCAACCACAATTTGTCGGGTTTACTCAAATCCTTCACTCCTCACATATACACATCTGTGTTGTTATATCCACACTTTCCTCTATTCTCAACCACATTCTGTCGGATTTATTCAAATCCTTCACTCCTCATACAAATATAGATAAAATATTTATTTTTAACATTTTAAATCCCGGACAACGCTGGATAGCTCTGCTAGTATTGAATTAAAAAGAAGAAGGCGGGGACAATCGTACAGCATTAGATGTGTGCACTTATGTCAATAAAGTTTCGAAATAGCTTCATACAATGAGGCTAAATATTAACTAAATACAATTGTCTGTGTTGTTATCCACACTTTCCTCTATTCTTAACCACATTCTGTCGGATTTATTCAAATCCTTCACTCCTCATACAAATACAGATAAAATATTTATTTTTAACATTTTAAATCCTGGGCAACGCTGATAGCTCTGCTAGTATTGAATTAAAAAGAAGAAGGCGGGAACAATCGTACAACATTAGATGTGTGCAAAACTTTCCAGCTATAAACATGTTTTATTGCCTTGTATTGTTGTAAATTCAGTTTCCTAATTTTCAAGAAGCAACTAGTATATATATATTTACCAACCCCTCCGCACGAGCAGGATGCGACAAAAGGTCAATTTCTTAAGCGGAATTTAACAGGCTTGGATTCAGAGTTTTCCTTCTCCTAGACCGGTTGCCTAACCAAGGTTAAAGAGCCCAGTATGCACTACTATTTACCCATAGCTGAAGGGAGAGTAGGATTCATACATTTCCCAAGAGTATTAGCGCTAAGTGAAATGCAATTAGCACGTCCAGGATTTGAACTCGGGGCGACGAGTCCATTTCCCATGACTTTAACCATTACGCCACGCGCTTCCAACGAGCATATAATGTTTTCATAATGTCTCTATTTCTTTTTCTTTTTTCTTTTTTCTTATGCTTTTACTTTAATCTAAATCCGTTATGGAACTTCGAACGAAATGAATATAAAGAAGAAAAATGTATATACATTACGTGTGCAAAAAGTAATGATCACTTAAGGGACTGGACTATAAAGCCGTCTATTTAGTGAGATATGGATATTTGCACGGCGTTAAGCGAAATCGTTTTTACAGTAAATAAGAAAACGACATCCGGATAAACAACCGGTATCCTAATCGTATTAATCGGCTATATAGCTGAACATTTCTTTCCGATGCAAACAACGCCAACAGACACAGACGGTTAAATAGCCAATTACACAGATTACATTAATGAAGTACGCAACGGTCCAGAAAGTAAATGTTGAGTGTTTAGATCAGTGGTTACCAACCAGGGCCATATGCCCCCCAGGTACTATATAACCTTTTTTTTGTCCAGGCAAGCAAAAAATATTCAATTATAAAAATACAATAGGGTTTTTAAACATTAAATGGATATGGAGCGTCCACAAGAGTGAAATAGGAATCAAAAGGCCCCACAGGTAAAAAAAAAAAGGTACCATTATGAATGTGGTATACCATTTGAATGTGGCCTACGAAATCATGTCTCTCTTATAGTATGTGGCCTACCATAAAAAATATTATATGGTTATAATAATAACTGCTAATCCTAACCCTGAACCTATTTCAGAATTTTAGAATGTTTTAGAATTAAATAGATCTCTGATTCATGTAAATTATGGATAGATTATTTTTTAATTATTCTTAATTACTATATACAGCTTATGACTGAATTGCATTTCTTGAAATTGAATATATTGTGAAAAATTATTAGTTTCAATAAATTGCCTACTACTTATATCTATAAATATACTCTTACTGAGGTAGGACACATTCAAACTGGGTAGGCCACATACTATAACAGAATCAAAAAGGTAGGTCACATACTATAACGGCACCATAAAAGGTTGAGAACCACTGGGTTAAATAACTAGATAAATAGTGGCTACTGTTTATAATGAATGAGAATCTAAGAGTGTCACATTTTTTCTTCCTCAAAGTGAAATAAACTAGGAGCGGTTACTCTCATTTATGTAGCTAATGTTCAAATGACCGAAATCTGTAGTGAAGAAGTTATACCTGTCCTAAACAAAATAGCATTACTATTTGACTCACCTTCGTACTCTCTCTCTCTCTCTCTCTCTCTCTCTCTCTGGTCACTGTTGACAGAACACTCCCGATCTTAGCCTACGGATATGAATTTCGTTTTCTCCTTTTCTTGACGGACTATTCAGCTAATGCACTATTTTTCTCGAGGAACTAACGTATTTGACGGTATATAGAACGGACTTTTTTTCCAAAATTTTGGCTCAGAAAATTGCCCTGTGTCTTATACATCGTAGGTGAAGTTTGAGACCTCCCGCAGGCCTAGACTAATCTTTTATATGATGCTCACTAACCCAGCTTACGCTCAATACTTGTACCTACCCTTAACTGCCAAATTGCTTTTCTACAGCTATGTTGTATTATTATAATTATTATTTACTCCTTTTGAGTTTTCACATCAGCATTAGCTGATGGTCTTTCACTGGAGTCTGAGTGACAGCAAGTCTCCTCAGGTCTCCAGGACTCTTCTGAGTATTCTGGCAGATTGCAGCAGTGCAGTGTTCTGAATGGTATCAATCCTTCCTCTGATTTCCAGACTTTCCAAACCCTTTTCCAATCCTTTTGGGACCGTTCCAAGTGCACCAACTACAATTGGTATCACTTTGACTTTCATATTCCATAACTTTTCAGTTCTCTGGCAAGGTCCAGATATTTGTCCATTTTTTCATTTTCCTTTCGCTTCACCCTGTGATCTGATGGAACTGCAAATTCCACCAGTTGACAATTTTTTTCTTTTTTGTTAAACAGCACTAGGTCTGGTCTTTATTATTATTATTATTATTATTATTATTATTATTATTATTATTATTATTATTATTATTATTATTTCCTGCTATTGAGATGTCTTGTGTATGCTTATTGCTTGCCTATACTGCCAAATTGCTTTTATACAGCTATGTTTCAACTTGTGTAGGCTAATCTTCTCTGATGCTCACTAACCCTGCTGACGCTCAGTACTTTTACCTACCCTAAATTGCAAAATTACTTTTATACAGCTATGTTTCTCCTTGTGTAATGCACAGCTAGACTGTTTTCAACAATATATGCTTAAATACACTAAAAACTTTTTTTCCCTGAATCTGACCTTCTGAAATGGGGTGCGTCTTGTATGCCAGTGCGTCTTATATGCCGTGAAAATACGGTAATTGTTTTGTTGCATGTATAACTAAGAACATATTTTCTCTGTCAGTGACAATACCAATTAATTTCATTTTGTTAAATAATCTCATTACTTTCTCATGTTCTCTACCGTATTTTCTATTCTTGGAGGCATGTGGTATAAAGGTTAGAGCCGTAGTGTTGTATATCAATATGTTGTATATCCACTTGAACAACGTCAGGCATATAAGGAGGAGACTCTGGAAAGAGAGAGAGAGAGAGAGAGAGAGAGAGAGAGAGAGAGAGAGAGAGAGAGAGAGAGAGAGAGACTTGAGACTTGAGACTTGATTGTTCTTCATTTCTCTTCTGCTTTACTGATAACTTCTTACTATAGGTCATCATCTTGTCTTCTTGTTGCTGTCTCTAACAAAGGGCCTCTTTCTTTAGTAATTCAAATTAATCAAACCACAAGACTTTTATTCCTTGATCAAGATTTATTTAACACATTCTTATTCGCCGCGCGGGAGAATCAACCTCACAGTCACACGTTACTCTGCGTTATCTCAGGTTGAAACTAAATCTAACTTTACGTTTTTCTAATGGCGCGCAAGATTCGCGCCTCTCTAGGGGTCAGTTGGGGTCATCCAACAGAAATCTACCCGCTTACGATTTTAACTCCAACGAACCTATTTCAAACTAACTTCAAGGTCTTGTCAATGATTCATGACACCTCATAAATTATGTAACAGTAGGAAATGGACTTGTCGACCCGAGTTCAAATCCTGGACGAAGCTGTTTGCATTTCACATTGCACTAATACCCTTGCGAATGGTATGCATACACACACTCTCCCTCAAGCTATGGGTAAATAGTAGGGCAGACTGAGCTCTTAACCTTGATTAAGTAACCAGTCTATGAGAAGAAAAGCTCTGAATTCAAACCTATTAAACCCCGCTTAAGAAATTGACCTTGTGTCACATCCTGCTCATGCGGAGGGGTTGGTAAATATATATATCTTCTATTCTTATCTTCATCGTTGGTTCTGTGGAGTTATCTGTGGGGTTCGTCTTCATCGGGGTATTGTTCTATCCGCTTCCATCTTCTTATCTTCTTAGTTCTTATAAAGCAAGAACACGGAGACATATTATTTTGGTTTACACAAAGTTTTTATTACCTCTATCCCATTACTCACGCGCACGAGGGGAAAAGCACAAACCCCCAAATATGTGTCTGATCACTACGGCTACTAGCTTAAACCCACAGTAAGTACAAGTTTCTCAGGCGCCTCTGAACACGTGATCTACCAAGCATACCAGAAAGGACCGGTCGGATGAACCTGGGGTTAAGGCCAGTCAAAACACTCTGGCGATTTTCCATGAGTTTACTTACAGTTAAATTTAAACTTAAATCAAAAATCCTAAACTTCATTACAAAAATGGTAGGCTATTCCGACGAGGTTCAGTCGGTGTTTACTTCTGCTGTATTCAAGCTTCTAAAATACCATCCCCCATCACTTATCACTGAACCGGTTACCAGGTAGAACGAGAAACGTGAAAAAAGCATCCTATCAACTTTCCAACCGGCAACAGAATACCCCTGTTATTCAAGAACATTACTTGAACTCAGATAAGTCTCGTAGCAAATACCAATAAAATCTTCAACAAGTTCTTGTATTATTTGTCAATACATGTATTAAATTTCCATTGTGTTTTGTCTTCTTTGTCCGAAAATTTGCCTACAACTACGGATAAATAAGAGCTCCTTCGAATCCCGTATATACTCTTAAAGGTTAATAAGTGTCTTGTTACAGCCTCATTTTAATTTGCCATTTTGGGACCCTTTGTCCACATTGACCAACTGGTCTTGCTTTAAGGGGACTTTGAGTATATAAAACGGTTTGGGTTGGTTTGGTTGGTTGGATGGATGGTATGTTTTAGGACATCTTAACCCTTGTTGTATAAGCCTAAGTTATTTTTAAAGCTATTATTTCTGTTTAATAATGATCATTTATAAACAATTGTAGCTCTAAATAACAATTCTTAATACAAAAATATGCACATTGTTAATATACTCATACTGAGGTAGGACATATTCAAACCAGGAAACGGAAATGCATTGTGGCCAACGATGTAAAAAAAACGTCTGGCGGTCTGGCCAATAAAAAAAAAAAAAATAATCGTATGTATCCTTTTGGTTCCAGAAAAAAAGCCGGAAACTTCTGCTAGTAATCTATTTTTCATAGCACAAAACACGAATATTTACAGAGCGAGAGACAGACAGACAGAATTATCAACCACTATTTCAAAACTTCTACGGCCATAAACAGGGGGAAGAGAATCAGTCGAATATGACTAATGCAACCTTGATCGAACTCATACGCTTCGTTTTGGCTGGGCTCTCTGATCGATTAAAAAGTTTTTTATTTTTTTATCGACTGAATTTCTTCTTCGTCGAACATCGTCAATCATTTTCCACGTCTACCCACCCCGTCACTTCCTTTCAACTTTTGTTCTTCTTTGATTTTTATAAGTGCAATAGTTTAGAATATTAAAAAAAAGGACTGAAGTATTTGCTTTGGTTTGTTTTACGGCATATCAAGCTCAGTGGGTCATTTAATGCCGACAAAGTTTTGAAATAAATTATTATTTAATGGATACTCAATTTTTTTTTTATAAACACATTTTTCTATTTAACCCATAGATGGGACCCTAACAGGTAATGCCACTACTGTATGGTTTGTAAGCGAACAGTTTGTTATTAGATATTTTTATTTATATATATATATATATATATAATAGCTAGTTAATGAAGTAACAAATAAAAGTTTTTGCTTTTATTTATTTATTTCGGAACGGTATTACAACCAGCGGTTTCTTGCTGAAAGCATTCATCAGGTAAAACGAAACGGTTCCCCTCCTCTCTCTCTCTCTCTCTCTCTCTCTCTATCTCTATATATATATATATATATATATATATATATATATATATATATATATAACTTACTTGTTTGTTACTTTCTACTTCGGCCATTTGTGATCCTTAGTCTTCTTTCTTCTCTTTCTACTTCGCCGAGTCGCCATGTTGGATCTTTACCTTGTCTAGTGCCTGGTTGAATATTCACTTTTTCTTTCTACCTTGGCCATGATGTCTACGTCTAGTCTGGTTTCTCTTTACCTGCTGCTTCATTTTCTTGTCTGGCCGGTATTCTAACTAAGGGCATGCTTAATTAATTAATAAGACTCATGGCTTTTATCAAAGTTCATTTGTCCTTTGTAACTCTACACGCGGAGCTGACAGCCGGGATGAAACACGTCTGTTCCATCCGGGGACTGATTGTCAGCTGACCTAACTAAATCAAAATCACGTGACGTGCGAGATTTCAACTGTCTAGTGATTTTCCATTTCGTGATATGAAAAAACTGGACCTGCAGAATTCTCCTACAGGGTGTTGCCAATAATCTATGCTACCACCATTAAAGATCAATTAATCAATTATTTAACATGATTTTTTGTGAAATAAAATGCCGTTTTATTCTTCCAATTTCTTAGACATATTTACCAATCCCTCAACATGAGCAGGATGTGACAGAAGATCAATTTCTTAAGCGGGATATAACATTTGAATTCAGAGTTTTCCTTCCTTGGTTGCCTAAGCAAGGTTAAAGAACCCAGTCTGCTCTACTATTTACCTATAGCTGGAGGGAGAATAGTTGGATGCATACCATTCGCAAGGGTATTAGATTTCTTATACATATTATTATTTCGAGGGTTCATCCAATGAAATTAATAAAAATTCATTTCAAATAAATACTAATTTTTATTATTAATATTTTTATAATATATCATTATTTTTATTATTAATAATAAATAATAAATTATAAATAATTTATCTTAAAATAATTCAAATAAATAGAAAATTATAAATAATAAATAATAAATTATGAATAACTTATATAATCTATTTTAATAAATATTTTATAAAAATAAATATTTTATAAAAGATATTCACGAATGATAATACGATAATATGAAGTTATGTTTAAAATTCATTTCGAATAAATATTCATTTTTATTATAAATAAAAATTAATAAAAATTATTCCGATTTCTTATACATTTTTCTTAATTTCATATTTCTCATACATATTTCTTAATTTCATATTTCATATTTCTCATACATATTTCTTAATTTCATATTTCACATTTGTTATACATATTTCTCAATTTCATATTTCATATTTCTCATACATATTTCTTAATTTCCTATTTCATATTTCTCATACAAATTTCTTAATTTCATATTTCATATTTCTCATACATATTTCCTAATTTCATATTTTATATTTCTTATACATATTTCTTAATTTCATATTTCATATTTATTATACGTATTTCTTAATTTCAATTTCATATTTCTTATATTTCTTAATTTCATATTTCATATTTCTCATAGATATTTCTTAATTTCCATATTTCATATTTCTTTAATCATATTTCTTATTTCATATTTCTTATTTCTTTAATTTCATATTTTCTAATTTCATATTTCATATTTCTCATACATATTTCATATTTCATATTTCATATTTCATATTTCTTTTCATATTTCATATTTCATATTTCATATTTCATATTTCATATATTTCATCATATTTCATATTTCATACATTTCATATTCATATTTTCATACATATTTTCTTAATTTCATATTTCATATTTCATATTTCTTATACGTATTTCCTAATTTCATATTTCATATTTCTTATTTCATATTTCATATTTCTTATACATATTTCTTAATTTCATATTTCATATTTCTCATACATATTTCTTAATTTCATATTTCATATTTCTTATACATATTTCTTAATTTCATATTTCTATTTTTAATTTTTCATTCATTTCTTATACGTATTTCCTAATTTCATATTTCATATTTCATATTTTCTTATACGTATTTCCTAATTTCATATTTCATATTTCTTATACGTATTTCCATTTCATATTTCATATTTCATATTTCATATTTCTTATACATATTTCTTAATTTCACATTTCATATTCTTATACATATTTACCAATTCCTCAACATGAGCAGGATGTGACACAAGATTATGCAACAATACGAAGAAAAGAAGGGAGGCCGAAGTAAGTGGTCCTGGCTTAGTTGATCATTTTAACTTTGATTTTTCTTTTGTACATTTGAAAAACTGGTCCTCTCCCAACAATTCGCCAAGGTCGACAACACACCTGGAAATATGCAAAGAAATCGGACTAAGCACGCTGGTAAATGTACCGATCCCCTCAGGAGGATCAGTAATCAGCGGTAACATCAAAGGGTCTGGTGCGGCTGCGCAGTTGCTTGGAAATATTTCATTTGAAGTTTGTGTCAGTTTAGAATAGCCGGCTCTTTGTTCTTGACATTTATTTTCGAGAAACAAATGCACGCATGTGCACGCACCACACACACACACACACACACATACACACATATATAAACACACATACATAAACACACACACACATACATACACCACACATAAAAACACACACACATAAACACACAAACACATAAACACACATACACATACATATAAACACACACACACAAACACACACATAAACACACACATATAAACACACACACAAACACACATACACATAAACACACACACACACACACACACACACACACATATAAGCATACAACACATACACACACATATAAACACACACATATAAACACACATATAAACACACACACATAAACACACATACACACACATACAAACACACATATAAACACACACACCACACACACACACACACACACACACACACACACATATATATATATATATATATATATATATATATATATAGAGAGAGAGAGAGAGAGAGAGAGAGAGAGCAAGAAGAGGGGACCGAATTGGTCCTGATTTACTTGGACGTTAAATAAGACCGGTTTAGCTCAGTCGGTAGAATGTGCAGCTAGGAATCACAAAGCTCCTGGTTCGATACCGGCTCTCGCCAACTCAGCGTATGAGTAGCACAGGGATCTGTGCTGTTAAGTGAGGAACTGATGGTAGGTGTGGGCTCCACCCAGTGCAAAAACTATCTCCTTGGTCTAGCGCTAGTGAAAAGGGGATAGAATCCCTCGCTGTATAGCTGATACCGACATTAGGCTGCCCCGACTATTTACTTATATATATATATATATATATATATAATAATATAATATATATATATATATAAAGAGAGACATAGACAAAAATAGATAGATAGATTGATAGATAAATAGATAGATAGATGCAGACTGAGATAGATAGATATACCTAAATTTTGATAGATAGGTAGGTAGGAAGGTAGGTAGATAAATTGATAGATATTCAGAAAGTTGGTTGACGTATATACATACTGAGATAGATAGATATACCCAAACTAGATAGATTAATAGATAGATAGATAGATTTTAACAAGTTAGTTGATGTTTATACAAAATAAGATAGGCAGACATACCAAAACTTAGATAGATAGATCGATAGATAAATTCATTGATAGGTAAATATGTAGGTAGATAGAGAGATAGATAGATAGAAAAGTCGGTAGGTAGATAGATTGATAGATATTAACAAAGTTAGTTGACGTATATACAAACTGAGATAGATAGATATACCCAAACTTGAATAAATAGATAGATAGATTGATGATTGATAGGTAAATATGTAGGTAGATAGATAGATAGATAGATAGATAGATAGATAGACATTAACAAAGTTAGTTGAACATACAGACTGAGATAGATACATATACCCAAACTTAGATAGATAGATAGATAGATAGATTGATTGATAGGTAAATAGATAGATAGATAGATATTAACTTGTTGACGCTAATTAAAGTTGATTGTTTGATAGGTAAATATGTAGGTAGATAGATAGATAGATAGACATTAACAAGTTTGTTAGTTAGATAGATAGATTGATTGATTGATAGGTAAATAGATAGATAGATAGATATTAACAAAGTTTGTTAGATAGATAGATTGATTGATTGATAGGTAAATAGATAAATAGATAGATATTAACAAAGTTTGTTAGTTAGATAGATTGATTGATTGATAGGTAAATAGATAGATAGATAGATATTAACAAAGTTTGTTAGTTAGATAGATAGATTGATTGATTGGTTGATATGTAAATAGATAGATAGATTAACTGATTTATTGATAGGTAAATAGATAGATAGATATTAACAAAGTTTGTTGACGCTAATTACAGCTGATTGTTTGATAGGTAAATATGTAGGTAGATAGATAGATAGATAGATAGACATTAACAAAGTTTGTTAGATAGATTGATTGATTGATTGATTAATAGGTAAATAGATAGATATATAGATAGATATTAACAAGGTTTGTTAATTAGATAGATTGATTGATTGATTAATAGGTAAATAGATAGATAGATATTAACAAGGTTTGTTAATTAGATAGATAGATTGATTGATTGATAGGTAAATAGATAGATAGATATATATTAACAAAGTTTATTTAGATAGATTGATAGGTGGATATATATATATATATATATATATATATATATATATATATATATATATATATATATATAGAGAGAGAGAGAGAGAGAGAGAGAGAGAGATATTAACAAAGTTAGTTTGTTAGATAGATAGATTTATTGATTGATAGGTAAATAGATAGATAGATAGATATTAACAAAGTTTGTTAGATAGATAGATTGATTGATTGGTTGATAGGTAAATAGATAGATAGATAGATATTAACAAAGTTTGTCGACGCTAATTAAAGTTGATTGTTTGATAGGTAAATATGTAGGTAGATAGATAGATAGATAGATAGATAGACATTAACAAAGTTTGTTAGATAGATCGATAGATTGATTGATTGATTGATTAATAGTTAAATAGATAGATAGATAGATAGATATTAACAAAGTTTGTTAGATAGATAGATTGATTGATGATAGGTAAATAGATGGATAGATAGATATTAACATATGTAGGTAAATAGATAGATAGATAGATAGATATTAACAAAGTTTGTTAGATAGATTGATTGATCAATAGGTAAATAGATAGATAGATAGATATTAACAAAAGTTTGTTTGATTGTTGATTAATAGGTAAAATAGATAGATAGATAGATAGATAGACATTAACAAAGTCTGTTAGATAGATAGATTGATTGATTAATTGGTAAATAGATAGATAGATAAATAGACATTAACAAAGTTTGTTAGATAGATTGATTGATTGATGATTAATAGGTAAAATAGATAGATAGATAGATAGAAGATAGATATTAACAAAGTTTGTTAGATAGATAGATTGATTGATCAATAGGTAAATAGATAGATAGATAGATAGACATTAACAATAGGTAAATAGATAGATAGATAGATAGATAGACATTAACAAAGTCTGTTAGATAGATAGATTGATTGATTGATTATCAATGTAAATAGATAGATAGATAGATAGATAGATAGATAGACATTAACAAAGTTAGATAGATATAGATTGATTGATTGATTAATAGGATAGATAGATAGATAGATAGATAGACATTAACAAAGTTTGTTAGATAGATTGAGATTATTGATTGATTAATAGGTAAATAGATAGATAGATAGATAGAGATAGATAGACATTAACAAAGTTTGTTAGATAGATAGATTGATTGATGAATAGATATATATATAGATAGATAGATATTAACAAAGTTTGTTGACGCCAATTAAAGTTGATTTTAAACAGCGAAATACGTTGTCTTGTGTAAATATCTCTACATTCTTTTGTACGGCCATGAATTTACACTCCTTGGCGCCTAATTCACAGAAAGAATTCTCACACAGTCAAACACATTTCTAAGATGTGAGTTTCCGTTAGAAGAGAAATTTCGATTATCAAAGGTCACTTCGGTAATTGTTGAATTGACAAAAGGAATTTGCTTATTGATCGCTCTTGGAGCTGTTTGTTGGAATTAAATCCAAAACTCCCATTTCGAGACTGGAATGTATACACTACGTAATTGTATCGAGCGTCTTAAACGTATAACAAGTGGGTTCAGTAAGTATCATGTCTGAAGTACCAAAATAGAAATCTATCTATTATAGGGAATATGAAATAAAGTGATGAAACGAAATCATCATCATCATGTCGCGCAGGCAGCACGGATATCCATGACAATCTCTCGCCAACCTTCCCTATCATTCATCGCCCCAGGGAATTCTTCCTCTCTGCAGCCAGCATCTTTACATAGCTGGTCAATGTATGTCCTTGCTGGGCGGCCTACACTGGCATGTCGTGTGTTGGCTTCCACAGGAGAACATCGCTCATGAGTTCGTCCTTGCTTCTCCAGCAGTGCCCCGCATGCCTAGTCCGTCTCACTTGGATGGTCTGTGAGATAGGGGGCAGGTGACCATACAGCTGCTCCCTTGTGGGGTGCTGTCTCCACTCGAAGTATAGATGGAGACTTTATTTGATCCGACCGTTAACTCTGGACGCCAGAGTCGAGACGCTCAGAACTTGACGCCAGAATCCAGACGCTCAGGACTTTTTATTTATTTATTAATTTTGATTTAATCTAATTTATTTAAATCCCACACTATACATATATAAAGGGCAGTTGAGTATATGTGTATGTCCGGAGGAAACTTCGAAAATAAAACAACTGTAACGCCAAATTCAAATTCTCTAAGTTGCCTCTTATCTCCTGCCTAGACAGAAATAACAACGTACACTCTTACCTTCATGTCTACGGTCAGGGGCTTTATGACCCCCAAAAAGTTGTTGCGCATGACACACTATAACATGTAAAACATATAAGTTTTCTAATTTTTATTCAATACCAGTTACACGTCATTTATACACATATAAAGATAGATAAGATAGATAGATATACCCAAACTTAGATAGATAGATGATAGAGATAGAAAAGTCAGTAGGTAGATAGATTGATAGATATTAACAAAGTTAATTAACATATATACAGACTGAGATAGATAGATATACCCAAACTTAAATAAATAGATTGATTGATTTAGTTGTGTATATGTGTATGTCCGGAGGAAACTTCGAAAATAAAACAACTGTGCTTATAAAAAGGAACGCGCCAAATTCAAATTCTCTAAGTTGCCTCTTATCTCCTGCCTAGACAGAAATAACAACGTACACCCTTGCCTTCCTGTCTACGGGCAGGGGCCTTTATGACCTCCAAAATGTTGTTGCGCATGACACACTATAACATGTAAAACATATAAGTTTTCTAATTTTTATTCAATACCAGTTACACGACATTATACATATATACATATATGTACATATATGTACATTTATATGTCATTTATACATACTAGTACAAAATAAAAAAACGCCCCCGGGCGATGTAAAAATAGATTTTTAAAACATATTGCCTGAGGGGTGGGTGTAAAAAATTCAATGTCAGCGAGTTTGTACCCTAAGTAAGTAAAATCATCAAATTCATTAAAGGATTAAAAAATAAAACAATTTGAAATGTAAATTTTAAATATGTATTAAAATAAAACAAACTATATATAGATATATAATACCAGTCATGTATTTATTAAAACTGTTTTTAAAAAACAATGAGGACTGTCTAATGTTGCATGTTCAAATTTTGAGTGTATTTATTCTGATATGACGATTTTGGGTAATGTGACGTAAGCAGTGACGTAATTTTTGTTACAGACAAAAACCGGAAGCGAATCTCCATTATTAATAGATGTGTACATGAAATAACAAAACTCAGACAAAAATGTGTAGTATATTTCGCTGGAGGTTTGACCTCAGCTTCTTCTGCTTTATTTAAAGCAGAAGAAGCGTCAAAACTCCAGTGAAATATAAACACAAGGTAAATTTTTAACATAAGGAAACTTCAAACATTAACCAAAGTAAATATATATACAAACTTCTCCGATGAACGGATCTTATAATTAATTTCTTCTCTGCATTATTTCAATCTTATTTTTTAATACCCTGTCCGGTGGCGAAAGCTGCTTGGTAGCGCTAGGAAGTGGCAGTCCTGCCTTAGCTACCAAAACTGTGTTATCACTCCTAGTTGGCAGCTGATGAGGGCAGGGTATCGTGCTATCACGCGTTGTATGACATAACCACACACGTGTACATGAATGAGCGTGTTTCACGCATAAATGTGCACCACAGTGGAAATATAACCATCTTAAGGCCCCCCCCAAAAAAAAAACTTGACCTGAAGTACTGTTGCTTATCTGATACACAAATGCAAAATATACCGGATCCCCAGTCTCATTTCTTTTCTCAGGAACACCAATAGCAGTAAGATTGCGATATCTGCTACTCGCATGGATCCCCAAATGGGTTTAAAGGGGTTCTTTAGCCTTGGTCGACAACCCATCAAAGTCAAGAAAAAGTCCCACACAAAACCTCTAGAAAGGCTAGGGGAGAAAACCCCGAAAACTAATCAGGAGCCGGAGCCCCTAAATGTGATGTGATGCTGAAATCCAGTGCTACCCACCAACTCCTGCAACACTACCGTTGACAAACCGCATTGGTGCCTTACTTTTCCTTTGGATCACTGTGCCAGTGTGGAGAGGGGGGATTTGCTGCTTGAGCAACAGCTTATCCTCCATATGAACCCCCAGGCTATGTAGTTCAAAGAAAGCAAGAAAAAAACTTTGACACTGCTCCATCGTCTCTCGAGACGGAACTCTGCCAACCAGTATGGTTAAAGTTTAAATACTGGTGGAAAAATATTTGAGGTGGGTCCTCTACTCACATGGATAGCATCGGCTGGAATGTCAGCATCTAATACGAAATATCGAAGGCGAGATCTACGCCTGACGGGAATTTATACGTTTCTACCGGGAGGAGATATGCGCAGGTCCACCTTTCGTATAAATAGACTTCAGATGACAGAGGGGGTTACTTGATTGTTTGACATTGTAACATGACTAGTCTTCTAGGATCATTTGTTTTTATACCTATTTATTGAATATCTATGGATATACAATCGATCCGCAAAAATAGAATTGGCGTGATTGGCTAATTTACTTATAAAATCTGATAATATTCTAATTGTAGAGGAGGTTTGATAAAAATGTATCGAGCCCGTAACTGTATTTTGCCAAACAAAAGTAGATATTTACCTCGTACCCCACGTATACGGGTCAGGCACAAGGCCCTATTAAAGTGGAACCACCCATGGGTGGCGGGTCGAAAAATTGGTTGATCCCGTCGGCATTCCCCCTTAAGGCGCGCCGCAGGTACTGGGCAATAAAACCAGCCCTGCCCCTTTAAATCGAGGGGGCAGGTATTTCCTGGGGGTTGGCCCCCTGGGATCAACACTGTTAATTGTAGCCACGGTCCAGGGCCGAAGCCACTGAACCCCTGTCAGAAGTAATCAATAAATGAAACGTTATTTTTTCTTCAAATAAGTCCCATTTACATAAAACACGTAATCCAGTGATTTTTCTGTTGATCGAAGCAGCATGGTAAAAACGTTGTAATTTATGGTGTGAAGCTCAACCGGCCTATTCACTTTTATAAGAGATATGCACAGGTCCATCTTTTGTCCTATAAATAGACTTCAGCTGGCAGAGGGAGGTCACTTGATCGTTTGATGTTGTACTGATCACATTGTTACCTGACCAGTCGTCTAGGATCATTTAATATTGTATACCAATCACAGCGTTACCATAACACTTGAGATTGATATACTGAAAGATACTATTGCTACCCTTGAAAGTATTGTTAATAGACATTGTCTATTGTTGATAGTACCAGAGAGTTTCGAAATCGGCATTGTTTCCCAAGAGCTAGGATATTTAACCACGGACTCTATGCGCTTGTCTCTTTTTTTTTTTTTTTTTTCTCACACCTTTATGGTCGAAAGATTTTTCGTCATATTTGCAAAATTCCCAGTGCATCACCTTCTACCTTCACCCCCAGTCGTGCCTAGTTTTATACACTCTTTGTGTTAGTTTATTGCTTTCGCTTATTATGTCATCAACCGTCTCGTCTCTGTCTTCACATCTTTATTCGCTTCTACACCTCGGCTTCCATCGGCATCATGGTGTCTTGAGTTGGGCGCGCCTCTCAATATTCACTGATTGCAAAAATAAATAAATAAATAAATAAAAAGATATACTTGTAGGTTGTATATTTTTTTAATCAATAATTATAAGCTTTTCAATTACATTGAATTATTTCTTATTGACTCAGCTCTTGTCTACCTCTTCCATTTATATATATATATATATATATATATATAATATATATATATGTGTGTGTGTGTGTGTGTGTGTGTGTGTGTGTGTGTTTTATTCATTCTTCCTATTAATCAGTCTGTATCTATACAACATCACTCTATTAAAATCTTTTTCCATTCAACATAGCTGGTGTTCCAAATCTGTTCACATCTATCCATCTCAGTCTGGTTCAGTCTATCCATCCTTCTACCTTAGACTTCTCAAAACTATATATATATATATATATATATATATATATATATAATATATATATATATATATATATATATATCTGCTAGTATTATTGCTGAGCTATTGCTGAAAAGTTCACGATCATGAAGGGGAATATTTAAAGCGGTATTCGGTGTTCGAATGTTT